>BSBM01000055.1:600000-1005000 GCA_027924585.1 Larix kaempferi | reverse complement strand
CTTCGATGATGTTCAATGCTTTTCAACATATCCACGGTCTTGCATGGTAGGATGAGGATGCATTCATGGAATTTGATCTTTACAAAATATGTTTTTGTCAAAATGAAATTCAAATTGCCTCTTTGATGAATACTCCTCTACAAGACTTCATTTATTGCATGAATGTCACAGACTCACGAAAACTCTAAACAACACTCAATGGCATGAAACTATAACCGACAAACCAAGCAGAGGTTGATATTATGCATTGATACAGAGAGGTGGAAGTAGGCACACAATATGGAGAAAAAATGAGTTAGAAAAAACATTTGGACCAAAGTACCACAATGATTATTAATAAAATTAAAAAAAAAAAATTGGCTAAGGAATTGTGGTTTATCACCACGTTTCTCTTCGACACTCACCATCAAAATACATATAAAAATAACACGTCTTTACATCCTCTTCCATTTAAATCCTCATCGCATAGTCATAAATAAGGATTATTATGCATGCACATCCGCACCTTACAATGTCAATTGGGTCAAGGCACATAGATGACTATAAATCATCAAATGTGTCAAAGAGTAAGCCCTTCCAATAAAAATTAAGACCCACCCTTCAAACTTCATCGCCGAGTCCAATTTATGCAAATATTTTCGAAGTGGGTGAAGTTTTGGCATTAAATGGTGTAAAATTTGGGGAATAAATGGTGTAAACGTTATATAGGGGTGCGTGCACGGGTTTGGGTGTGTGCGTGTTCCTGACGTGTATGCTCAAAAAACACGTGTGCGCGGCCCTGTTACTAGTTAAAAAAAATAGAGTTCTCTGTTTCTCGGGAATTCCACCAAAAACATGTGTTTCACTTCTTCTGCAGGTTTCAAGCTCTCACAAGTTTCTTACTAGCTCACACTCATTGATATTTTGGACACTCTTTGATCTATTGGACACAAAATCACCCTTGGAATCTAACAAACATCTTCAGTGGTCTTGGAATCTAGTGGATTCATTCAAGCTTCCAGTTTCCATTGCAAGTGGAGATCATTTCTATAGAGGTATGGTGAATTGTATATAAGTCTTTTCATTCACAATATTTGAGATGATCCCATGCCTTTTTGTTTTTATCATATGCCCACAACAATATCCATGCATAGACAACAATGAATTTGACAAGAATATTTCCCAAGTTCACATCTAAAAAAATTCATATGAACACTAGACAAGATGAAGTATGCAACCTCCTCATTGTGTAATTAGTTCCCAAGTTAATTTTGTTCTTTTCACCTCATATTATGCTAGCAAAAAATACTACACACTCACTAAACATAACTAAAAATATCACTTCAACTCATCCACAAAACCTCAACTCTCTCATCTCTTATTCAATACCATTGTATGGAATGAGGATATCTATAATTATATGTACCTTTCCTTTCTCTATGAATCCAAATATGATAATATTCATCCATATTTACCATCCTTACAATATCCCCTCACCTTTAATAATGATTTTTTTTCCAAAAACCAAGACTTTCCCACTTCATCCTCTATTCAACATGATGATTGTTGGTATAGTCCCTAGTTCCCCACTCTCCAACACCTCCCCACCCTAGATATTGCACATTGAAAGGTCAAATTTTCTCCCCCCTAATCACCCTTCCCAAGACCATGATCCTTGTTAGAAACCTTTGCATCATCCTTAAGGTTTTGCATAAAACAAGGTATACATTCTTTCTATTGTGATGCATTGTTGAATTCAACCATGGGTATTTTAAACTCAAAATCACATTCTACATCTCAAGGTTTATAGATAAGAAAATAGTTTGTTGTTGTTTCTTCAACTCCTTAAGGTGTTATATAACCTAGTAATTTACGATGGTAAAGGACATTGCCTCAAATGGAAGGATATACCATTCCACTATGAAGACAAAACAATCAAACTAGGTGCAAAATTTAGAATTGATAACATTAAGGGAGAAAGAAAAAATGCAACTAATTAAGGTTACCTTATTTGATGTAGAAAAACTATCAAACTATTCCCAAGGCATCTCTATCCATCTCTGTTGTAGGGTGTTACTACCATAATTTTTATGAATTCATGGCTAGGCAAGACACTAGTTTCTCCTCTCTACACTTGACCAACCATCATCTATATTGATTGGAATTGTAAGGGATAATGATGTTTATTCGAACACAAATAAACCAACATAGTCTGTAGTTGTATATGTTAATTTGTAAAGTGGTAAGCTATGTTGGAATGTGTCAGGTTCATTCTATAATGGCACTAATATCTTATTTGTTGTTTCTTTTGCAGGGGTAGGCCTGATAGTTGTGTTAAAGAGACTTTTGGAGATGGGAAACTCATGAAACACACACACAAAAAAAGGAATTTGCAGATTGAAAAGGTGAATGACTTAAGAGAAAAGGCCAGGTTGGGAATGGAAAGATTGATACATGGTCCTATCATTGCCCCAGATCCTGCCACTGATCCTAACATAGTTGTTGACACGACAACCTCTTGTTCAGAACCACGGATAAAGCGGTCGCGTCCAATGGAGCCAACTCAAATTCCAACATCAACACAATCTCCAACCAACAATCCATCAATGATTCATTCTGAAGTTCCTCACGACACAAGAATTTTGGGAGATGCTGCATGTGTAGAGATGTACATACAAGCCTTGCTTAATTTGCAATCTCCCCAAGAAGACCACAACCCTGTCGACCACACTCCCATTATGGCCCAATCTATGAACGAAGCACCACAACAAACAAGCTCCAGTATTCATGTCTCATGTCCACCCTCCCTATCTCGATTTTCCAGTGCAAGAAGAAGAACTCCTAGATGTATTCATGTGTATGAGAGTGCTATGTCGAGGCTTGAAGGCAAGTTGTCAAAACGCACTATCAAATGGCAATGCAACAAAATTGTCAAAGAATATTTTGAATCCAAAGGTGATGGAGGTAAATGTCAATTATTGCTATGTTTGTTAAAGTCACGTTCTTTAGATGTTGTTAGGAGAATTTTGGGCATAAAGATGGTTAAAAGTTCAGAGGCCAACAATCATATTGTTAGAAATCTCCAATGTGCATTTAATGCGATTGGGAATACGCCTTGTACAAAATATCTTTGTGCGGCTCGTCGTGTTTTAGCGGAATCAGTTTTAAGCAAGTCCACAAGGCAACATCGCCTGCTATCACACACTTCTCACATACTCAAATTAAATAGAAAAAATATTAAAAATTACTCTGTTATAAGAGAAAATATTGACACTCTGGGTGGAAACGATTGTTGGGCTTTTGTTGGTAGGTTGCCTCATGCAGATAGGAATCTATTTGATGCTGTTAAGGAGTTAGTACAAAATTTTTGGCATGATGATACTAGACATTCATCAAACCAAAGAGACGTGCCAAAACTGAGAAAAGATTCTACTGAACGTGAGCCCCATGTTAAACACTTCCTTGACACCACATAGACTGAACTCTATGAGATATTTAGGAACAAGCACACGCAATTGAACCTGGGCCAAAGGTCCTTTGAGAAATGCAAAGCATGGTACGTTCGTATATGCATTAATCAGAACACTTTTTGTTGTAGATACCATGTAGAATATGAATATTATTATGACACATATAAACATATATTTTGTGATTTGCATACTAACATTGTGCAGGCCTACAATGAATCCATGCTACCACTGAATGCATCAAGAGACTCTATCCACAACACCATGTGTCCAAGGCCTGAAGGACAAAAGTATTATGAAAAATCGTGTCTATATGGGACACGTTCTAGGTGTAGTGGGTTTTCTCTTTTGAACCGTTGCATTCATGAAAGCAAGGAGCACGAATTTGGCATGATGGGCATGGAGATGTAGAGCTTCAAGTACATGACTTATCAATTAGACAGTGTCAAAGAAAGTAAAAAGATTGCATTGGTGAAGTCACGGGTACAAATGAATATTGCATATTTTTCATATTACACGTTCAATTTATGGCATATACATTTTTCCAAAGGCCACATTGTAATATTTCCCTTGTTTCCATGGTAGCAGGTACCAATATGTGACTTCTTGATGGAGTTCTATGAGAAAATAGAGCAATATGTTCAACATGTGCATGTAGCGTGATGAAAAGATGAGCAGTATAAAAAATGCAGGGACACATTTCCCATTGAAACCATAGTGTCAATTGTGGATTTTGCAAAAAATTACACCCTCCATCCAAAAAATGAAATCCAGAGTCAATACTACCATTCAGACCAAGTCAGCATCATGGTACATATTATGTATAGGCATGGGCCAGAGAGAGGCAATGACAAGAGGATAATACTGAAGGAGACAAACTTTTACATAAGTGATGATAGAACCCATGATCTGCATTATGTGCAACATTGTTTTCAAATTTTCTATGATCAGTTGAAGGAGAGAGATATACAGATGGATCAGCATTGGATATGGTCAGATGGTTGTGCGGGCCAGTTCAAAAATGCCTGAGTATTCCAATGGATGATTACTTTGCATAAGACTTATAATGTTTCGCATATTTGGAACTATTTTGAGACCAAGCATGGCAAAGGCGAGCATGATGGGGTCGGTGCATGCATCAAGTCCGCACTACGAAGGGAAGAGATGAGGTTTGACAAGGAACCTCATATCCGAGATGCAAAATCCATAGTTCAATGGTGCTTTGCAACATTTTCAGATCGAGCAAGAGATCAACAAATATCATCAGCAGCAGGACGTGTGGTAAGAAATTTTTGGTGGGTGGTTGACATAGACCGATCGCGTTCCTGTATTTGCGGCACAATGCAAGGAACATGTGGATTTAATTCAGTTCGAAGCTCAAACAACCCCATATTTGAAATATGGATGCCAAAACCCTACATGCTTTTGCAGCACTTGCAGCAGTGGCGAATGTGATGAATGCGAATGCATGGACTGGGTTGATGAATGGGATCATGTGTCACTTACAGTAGACCAATGTGCAGTTGTTGAAACAACCCAGTTAGAGGAGGGTTAGTCAATGATTTCGACAGACTACAACCATATCTTAGATAGAACCCATGATCTGCATTATGTGCAACATTGTTTCCGAATTTTCTATGATCAATTGAAGGAGAGAGATATACAGATGGATCTTGGATATGGTCGGATGGTTGTGCGGGCTAGTTCAAAAATGCCTGAGTATTCCAATGGATGAGTACTTTGCATAAGACTTCTAATGTTTCGCATATCTAGAACTAGTTTGAGACCAGGCATGGCAAAGGTGAGCATGAAGGGGCCAGTGCATGCATCAAGACCGCACTACGAAGGGAAGAGATGAGGTTTGACAAGGAACCTCATATCCGAGATGCAGAATCCATAGTTCAATGGTGCTCTGCAACATTTTCACACCGAGCAAGAGATCAACAAATATCATCAGCAGCAGGACATGTGGTAAGAAATTTTTGGTGGGTGGTTGACATAGATCGATCGCGTTCCTGTATTTGCGGCACAATGCAAGGAACATGTGGATTTAATTCAGTTTGAAGCTCAAACAGCCCCATATTTGAAATATGGACGCAAAAGCCTGCATGCTTTTGCAGAACTTGCAGCAGTGGCGAATGTAATGAATGTGAATGCATGGACTGGGTTAATGAATGGGATCATGTGTCACTTACAGTAGACCAACGTGCAGTTGTTGAAACAACCCAATTAGAGGAGGGTCAGTCAGGGATTTCGACAGACTACAACCATATCTCAGATAGAACCCATGATCTGCATTATGTTCAACATTGTTTTCGAATTTTCTATGATCAATTGAAGGAGAGAGATATACAGATGGATCTTGGATATGGTCGGATGGTTGTGCGGGCCAGTTCAAAAATGCCCGAGTATTCCAATGGATGAGTACTTTGCATAAGACTTATAATGTTTCGCATATCTGGAACTATTTTGAGATCGGGCATGGCAAAGGCGATCATGATGGGGCGGATGCATGCATCAAGACTGCACTACGAAGGGAAGAGATCAGGTTTGACAAGGAACCTCATATCCGAGATGCAGAATCCATAGTTCAATGGTGCTCTGCAACATTTTCAGACCGAGCAAAAGATCAACAAACATCATCAGCGGTAGGACGTGTGGTAAGAAATTTTTGGTGGGTGGTTGACATAGACCGACCGCGTTCCTGTATTTGTGGCACAATACAAGGAACACGTGGATTTAATTCAGTTCGAAGCTCAAACAACCCCATATTTGAAATATGGACGCGAAATCCTACATGCTTTTACAGCACTTGCAGCAGTGGCGAATGTGATGAATGAGGATGCATGGAATGGGTTGATGAATGAGATCGTGTGTCACTTATAGTAGACCAACGTGCAGTTGTTGAAACAACCCAGTTAGAGGAGGTTTAGTCAGCGATTTCGACAGACTACAACCATATCTAAGATCTTGTACAACCAGGACACATATACGTAGTTGTTGCCCCGAAAGGAAATGAATGGGGCTTGGATTATTGGTTGGCACGGTGCATCCAAGGTAAGCAAACCCTATACGCATCATTGATCGACGATGAAGGCATTGCATTTCCTATTGGCTCGATGGTGGTTAAGGGGGAATATCTTACACTATATGGGAAGTCAAGGAAGAATAGTGGGCATGTATTCATGGATTACAAACCAGGTTCAATGGTGTATCACTTCACAAACTTGATCGTTGGCACAAACATCCATCTTCAGACAATGCCAAGCGAGAGTTCAACTAAGGTACGCTACTACCTGCCTCATTCAGAGCACGAGAGATTGATGGAGACAATTAGCAACATAGAGGATCCGGATGGATTTATTGAATGAGGCGAGTCAACTTTAAATAAGAGAAAGAATTGCATCAAAGAATGTTATGTTCTACATCGAGGTATGTGTAGCTTTATGTTATTTCATTGGTACATGCATTTTTTGTTGATACATACATACATACACGTCTTTGCCTATGTTTTTTATTTTTCCTATATGTATTAAACTGTTCCATGCTTCTCTTTTATGTTGAATAAAATGATGATGTGATTTGGATCAAATTTGAGTAATTTGAGTTAGTATTTTCTTAAATATATATATTTATGTTTGTAGCATTTGAAGATAGCGGTTTTGATAGGTTCTCAAGATTAGAATTACCTAGGTTTTAGGAAATTTTTTGAACTACATAATCTATTACAACGGTCTTGAAAAATTAACTTGGTAGATGAAACCTTCTAGGAATCCATGTATGGAAAGAAGGGTCTTCCACTTGGGGTAGGGAGTTATCATAAAGTTGCAAGGGTGGTATTTTTGAGATCTATACTTGAGAAAAGCATTGGGGAACTGTAAAATTCCTTATCAATCAAATACCTCTTTAGTTTCTCTCTCTTTAGTTTTGTGTCCACCCAAACCTTTTTAATGCTTTGGGTACCTTGAGGTATATCCCCAACCCAAAAAACTATTATATTATGATGATTATGTTGGTTTAGGGTTTTGGTTCCCCATGCTCTTATAACCCAAAAAACTCTTATATCCCCAACCTTTTTCATAGATTTGGTTCCCCATGCTCAATGCTCACCCAAATCTAGCTTGATTTTGGGTTTTTGCCCTTATCCAAGCATCGTGTCATCAACCTAGGGTTTCGACTAATATATTTTAAAACATGCTCATTTATGGTTGGAGATTGATGATTTATTCCTATAGATAACCACTTAGAGGGACTTGTCATCATCATCATCAACATCATCTCTAGGCTCCTTATCAAGATCTCCATCATCATCATCTTCTTCATCATCATCTTCATCACCATCACCATCACCATCATCATCACATCTTCTTCGTCGTCATCATCATCATCTTCATCACCATCACCATCATCATCAACCTCTTCATCATCATCACCATCTTCATCATCTAATTGAGTAGCACTAACATGTTCATCATTGTCACCTAATGGTTGGAAATGTCCTTGAGGGAGGATTTCGACCTACCTCACCCATGTCAGTGCTTGAGTTTTTGGAGGTCGACCTCCCACCCCACATGTCCATCATCATCATCATCATCATCATCATCATCATCTTCATCACCATCAACATCACCATCAAAGTCTTCATCATCACCACTATCTTCATCATCACCACCATCTTCATCATCATCGTTAACTCTAACTTTAACCCTAATTCAATTTCCTTCTATAACTCTAACCCCAACCCTAACCCAAACCCTAAATCTAACTCTAACTCTACATTCCTCATCAACATCTCCATCATCATCATCTTCTCCATCGTCATCATCTTCATCACCATCACCATCACCATCACCATCACCATCACCATCACCATCATCATCAACGTCTTCATCATCATCACCATCATCATCATCATATGTGTCCGACGGACGATTTTGTAGATTTGACCCTCGTGTGCAAAAATTGCACACTCCCTCACTAAGCAAAACCCTAGTTTCTAATATGGACGTACAAGATGACACCGGGGCCATGAGACCGGAGAAGAGGGGAACCCTTGGAACTATCCCGGTGGCCTGGATCTAACGGAGTCAACAGTTGGTCGATCGGAGCCATGGTCGTCATTCTATGGCTCGTTCCGTCTCGCATCCAAAAGGCCTTCGTGGACACCTGCTCGAGACCTGTTGGGGGCATAGAAGTCCAACCGTGCAGCAAAATTGGGTTCCAAGGAGTCCTGCAGGTGTGTCTAGGTAGGTTTCGGTTGGGAATGCTAGCCGTAAGTGCCCGACAGACGATTTTGCAGAGTTGACCCCCGTGTACAAAAATTGCACACTCCCTCACTGAGCAAAACCCTAGTTTCCAAGATGGATGTACAAGATCACACTGGGGCCATGGGACCAAAGGAGAGGGGCACCCTGGCACTATCCCAGTGTCCTAAATCCAATGGAGTCAATGGTTCATCAATCAGAGCCACGATCATCATTCTATGGCTCATTCCATCTAGCATCCAACAGGCCTTCAGGGACACCTGCTGGATACCCGCCGGGGGCATAGAAGTCCAACCGTGCAGCAAAACCAGTTTTTGGGGAGTCCTGCAGGTGTGTCTAGGTAGGTTCCGATTGGGAACGCTAGCCGTAAGTTCCCGACAGATGATTTTGCAGAGTTGACCCCCGTGTGCAAAAATTGCACACTCCCTCACTAAGAAAAACGCTAGTTTCCAAAATGGACGTACAAGATGGAAACCAAGCCACGAGACCGGAGGAGAGGGGAAACCCTAGAACTATCTTGATGTCCTAAATCCAACAGAGTTGAAGGTTCATCGATCGGAGCCATGGTCGTCATTATATGGCTTGTTCCGTCTCGCATCCAAAAGGCCTTCAGGGACACCTACTGGATACCTGTCGGGGGCATAGAAGTCCAACCTTGCAGTAAATTGGGTTTTGGGGAGCCCTGCAGGTGTGTCTAGGTAGGTTCCAGCTGGGAATGCTAGCCGTAAGTGCCCAACAAAGGATTTTGCAGAGTTGACCCCCATGTGCAAAAATTGCATACTCCCTCACTAAGCAAAACCCTAGTTTCCAAGATGGACGTACAAGATCACACCGGGGCCACAAGACTACAGCAGAGGGGAACTGCTAGCACTATCCCAATGTCCTGAATCCAATGGAGCAGATGGTTCATCGATCAGAGCCACGGTCGTAATTCTATGGCTTGTTCCGTCTCACATCCAAAAGGCCTTCAGGGACACCTGTTGGATACCTGTCGGGGGCATAGAATTCTAACCGTGCAGAAAAACTAATTTTTGGGGAGTCCTGCAGGTGTGTCTAGGTAGGTTCCAACTGGGAACGCTAGCCGTAAGTTCCCAGTGGATGATTTTCCAGAGTTGACACCTGTGTGCAAAAATTGCACACTACCTCACTGAGCAAAACCCTAGTTTCCAAGATGGACATACAAGATTGAACCCAGTCCATGGGACCAGAGGACAGGGGCACCCCTAGCACTATCTTGGCATCCCAAATCCAAGAGAGTCGACTGTTCATCGATCAGAGCCATGGTCGTCCATTTATGGCTCGTTCCGTCTGGCATCCAAAAGCCCTTTCAAGGACACCTCCTGAATACCTGCCGGGGGCATAGAAGTCAAACCGTGTAGCAAAACCTAGTTTCGGGGAGTCCTGCAAGTGTGTCCAGGTAGGTTCCAGCTAGGAACGATAGCCATAAGTGCCTGGTGGATGATTTTCCAAAGTTGACCCCCTTGTGCAAAAATTGCACACTCCCTTATTGAGCAAAACCCTAATTTCCAAGATGGACCTACAAGGTGACACCGGGGCCATTGGACCAGAGCGGAGGGGCACCCCTAGCACTACCCATATGTCCTGAATCCAACAGATTTGACGGTTCATCGATCCGAGCCACGGTCGTCATTATATGGCTCGTTTTATACCCCTACATCCTGAGAAGGTTGAAGCTATAAAGCAACAGGTTTCTAGTATTCATCCTGAAGCTCTTTTGTTCATGTCTAAGATAAGAAGCTCTTACTTTGTGAGCTGGAACATATTGATCTTAACAGGATTTATACAATCTTTGTTTTATGAGAAACTGACCTTAGAACTTCTCGTAGCAATGACAATGAATCCATCATTTTGTATTTGTTAGTAGAAGAAGATCAATTTTTGACAAAACAACATAGTTATTACATGTGATGGCAGCGGTTTCCCGTGGAAAGATGTTGGGAAATAGGCTATTACATTAGATTTTCCGATGGGCGAGTGGCTTACAAAAAGAAATATGGCGGTTCTAGGTATCTATGCTTTTCTTCCGACGAAAATTGTAACAGGATTTCCATTTATAATACAGGCATATTTTTTATTGGTTTCGTCAACAGAATAATTTGAGTAATTTGAGTTAGTATTTTCTTAAATATATCTATTTATGTTTGTAGCATTTGAAGATAGCGGTTTTGATAGGTTCTCAAGATTAGAATTACCTAGGTTTTAGGAAATTTTTTGAAGTACATAATTTATTACAACGGTCTTGAAAAATTAACTTGGTAGATGAAACCTTCTAGGAATCCATGTATGGATAGAAGGGTTTTCCACTTGGGGTAGGGAGTTATCATAAAGTTTCAAGGGTGGTATTTTTGAGATCTACACTTGAGAAAAACATTCCGGAACTGTGAAATTCCTTATCGATCAAATACCTCATTAGTTTCGCTCTCTTTAGTTTTGTGTCCACCCAAACCTTTTTAATGCTTTGGGTACCTTGAGGTAGATCCCCAACCCAAAAAACTCTTATATTATGATGATTATGTTGGTTTAGGGTTTTGGTTCCCCATGCTCTTATAACCCAAAAAACTCTTATATCCCCAACCTTTTTCATAGATTTGGTTCCCCATGCTCAATGCTCACCCAAATCTAGCTTGATTTTGGGTTTTTGCCCTTATCCAAGCATCATGTCATCAACCTAGGATTTCCACTAATATATTTAAAACATGCTCATTTATGGTTGGAGATTGATGCTTTATTCCTATAGATAACCACTTAGAGGGACTTGTCATCATCATCATCAACATCATATCTCAGCTCCTCATCAACATCTCCATCGTCATCATCTTCTTCATCATCATCTTCATCACCATAACCATCACCATCATCATCACATCTTCTTCATCATCATCATCATCATATTCATCACCATCACCATCATCATCAACGTCTTCATCATCATCACCATCTTCATCATCTAATTGAGTAGCACTAACATGTTCATCATTGTCACCTAATGGTTGGAAATGTCCTTGAGGGAGGCTTTCGACCTACCTCACCCATATCAGTGCTTGAGTTTTTGGAGGTCCTCCCAACCCACATGTCCATCATCATCATCATCATCTTCATCACCATCAACATCACCATCAACGTCTTCATCATCACCACCATCTTCATCATCATCAGTAACTCTAACTCTAACCCTAATTCAATTTCCTTCTATAACTCTAACCCCAACCCTCACCCAAACCCTAACTCTAACTCTAACTCTACATTCCTCATCAACATCTCCATCATCATCATATTCTCCATCGTCATCATATTCATCACCATCACCATCACCATCGCCATCACAATCACCATCATCATCAACGTCTTCATCATCATCGCCATCATCATCATCATACGTGCCCGACAGACGATTTTGCAGAATTGACCTCCGTGTGCAAAAATTGCACACTCCCTCACTGAGCAAAACCCTAGTTTCCAATATGGACATACAAGATGACACCGGTGCCATAGGACTAGAGGAGAGGGGCACCCCTTGCACTATCCCGGCGTCCTGAATCCAATGGAGTCGATGGTTCGTCGATTAGAGCCACGATTGTAATTCTATGGCTTGTTCCGTCTAGCATAAAAAAGGCCTTCAGGGACACCTGCTGGATACCTGTCGGGGGCATAGAAGTCCAACCGTGCAGCAAAACTGGTTTTTGGGGAGTCCTATAGGTGTGTCTAGGTAGGTTCTGGCTGGCAACGCTAGCCGTAAGTGCCCAGCAGACGATTTTGCAGAGTTGACCCGTGTGTGCAAAAATTGCACATGCCCTCACTGAGAAAAACCCTAGTTTCCAAGATGGACGTAGAAGATGGAACCCAGTCCACGAGACCGGAGGAGAGGGCACCCCTAGGACTCTACTGGCATCCCAAATCCAAGAGAGTCGATGCTTCATCGATCGGAGCCATGGTCGTCATCCTATGGCTCGTTCCGTCTGGCATCCAAAAGGCCTTTCAGGGACACCTACTGAATACCTGCCATGGGCATAGAAGTCAAACCGTGTAGAAAAACCTAGTTCCGGGGAGTCCTACAAGTGTGTCTAGGTAGCTTCCGGCTGGGAACGCTAGCCATAAGTTCCTGGTGGATGATTTTCCAAAGTTGACCCCCATGTGCAAAAATTTCACACTCCCTTATTGAGCAAAACCCTAGTTTCCAAGATGGACCTACAAGGTGACACCAGGGCCATTGGACCAGAGGGGAGGGGTACCCCTAGCACTATCCAGACGTCTTGAATCCAATAGAGTTGACGGTTCATCGATCCGAGCCACAGTCGTCATTCCATGGCTCGTTTTATACCCCTACGTCCTCAGAAGGTTGAAGCTTTAAAGAAACAGGTCTCTAGTATTCATCCTGAAGCTCTTTTGTTTATGTCTAAGATAAAGAAGCTCTCAGTTCGTGAGCTGGAACATATCGATCTTAACAGGATTTATACAATCTCCGTTTTACGAGAAACTGACCTTAGAACTTCTCATAGCAATGACAATGAATCCATCATTTTGTATTTGTTAACAGAAGAAGATCAATTTTCGACAAAACAATGTAGTTATTACATGTGGATGCAACGGTTTCCCGTGGAAAGATGTTGGGATATGGGCTATTACATTATCTTTTCCGATGGGCGAGCGGCTTACAGAAGGAAATATGACGGTTGTAGGTATCTATGCTTTTCTTCCGACGAAAATTGTAACAGGATTTCCATTTATAATATAGGCATATTTTTTATTGGTTTCGTCAAGAGAAAGTACCATTTTCAATAACAAGTGGAACCAGGGAATCCTTCATTGTTTTCCATTAGCCTTTTGTTCATCAATTCGTGCTCTTGTAAGTGGTAATTCACCTCTATCATCGAAAACTTGGGTCTATAGGTATTTTCCCTTTCAAATTCCTCATAATGCACACATAGTCCATCCTTATCTTGATAAACAAGAGTTTTATGATAGCTTGAATTTTTTGGGCATGGTTATCTCCCTGTATTCGGTTGTCTGATTGGTTTACAAACTTTCCTGAAAATCTATACGTTAAACTTCTTTGTTTTATTGCTGAAAATTGGAAGGGATTTTCAAGTCACCTGCAAAAGTCTCCTTTGTTGAAATATGTAAGTTCTTCCAACAACATTGATTTGGCTAGTGTATCAAATGCTGCCATCCACACCAAAATTTATCTTTCATCAAAGGAGTCGCACATATTGGGGCTAACCAAATGGTCTGGGGAGCTTGGAAGTGCCGCCAAATATTATTCCATGCCTGAATCTACCCAGAAGGCAATTATAAATTTAGATCCTCAAGAATGCCTGAATTTACCCAGAAGGCAATTATAAATATAGATCCTCGAGAAGGTTAGAAACTGTATGAGTGGTTGAATCAGTATCCTAAAATTACAGAGCTTTATATCTCAAAGTTTGTTGAGCGGCTCCTGGATGTAGTATTAGAGTATTAGACTCATGAGATAGTAAACTTGTTATCACCACTGCACATTTTTTGCACTATTCATCTTCAAATAACTACGTCTGTTCTGAAGAGCTTACAAGTCTTTGCAAGAATATTCCCCTAGTAGATGAAGGTGGCAACATCATTAGGCTATGAGGCTCTCTGAAGTTTCTCCATCCTGCATCTACGAGTAATTGGGTGAAGTTAATGGGCCAAGTTAATTGGGCCAAGGTGTCCCTGAATGACCCCGGGGTGCCCAACTAGAATTCCCGTAGCACACGAACCGTGGCTCGGTTCACGAATCCGTCGATTCCGGTGGGTCCAGGACACTAGGTTTCAGCTAGGCCCCCCCCCACAATGTCCCTCGAAGATCCAGAACTGGTTCCAATGAGCCATCTACAGAGCTAGGGTTTTGCTTAGTGAGGGCCATTCCAAATTTGCTAAAGGGGTGCATTTCTCATCCGGAGGGCCCCGGACATGCATTCCCACTGTGGACAGGTCCATAATAGCCACGTAGACTTGTGGGAGGTGATGAAATCCAAGTCCACTCGCCGGTTTGGGTTTTGTGGCCCCGGAGCAAATCCTCCAAGTGTCCCTGAACGGCCCCGGGGTGCCCGACTAGAATGCCCGTAACACCCAATCGTGGATCGGTTCACAAATCCAATGATTTCGGTGGGTCTGAGATGCCGGGCTTCAGTTAGGTGACCCCCCACAGTGTCCCCCGAAGACCCGGAAGTGGTGCTAGTGATCCATCTCTGAAGCTAGGGTTTTTCTCAGTGAGGGCCATTCCAAATTCAATAAAGGGGTGCATTTCTCATCCGGAGGCCCCCAGGCATGCATGGCCACAATGGACAGGTCCAAAGTGGCCATGTGGACCTGTGGGAGCCGATGAAATCCAAGTCCGCTCGCCGGTTTGGGGTTCTGTGGCCCTGAGGTGAATCCTCCAAGTGTCCCTGAATGGCCCCGGGCTGCCCGACTAAAATGCCCATAGGACCCAAACCGTGGCTCGGTTCGTGAATCCGTCGATTCCTGTGGGTCCAAGATGTCGGGTTTTAGCTAGGGGGGCCCTCGCAATATTCCATGAATATCTGAAAGTGGTGCCAATGAGTAATCTCCGGAGCTAGGGTTTTTCTCAGTGAGGGCCATTCCAAATTCTCTAAAGGGGTGCATTTCTTATCCGAAGCCCCCCGGGCATGCATGGCCACCTTGGACAGGTCCACAGTGGCCACGTGGACCTGTGGGAGGCAACGAAATCCAAGTTCACTAGCTGGTTTGGGTTCCGTGGCCCTGGGGCGAATCCTCCAAGTGTCCCTGAACGGCCCCGGGGCACTAAACTAGAATTCCCATAGCACGCACACCCAGGGGCCTCCGGATAGGAAATTCACCCTTTAGCGAATTTGGAATGGCCCTCACTAAGCAAAACACTAGCTCCGGAGATGGCTCATTAGCACCACTTTTGGGTCTTTAGGGGATGCTATGGGGGTCCCCTAGCTAAAACCCAGTGTCTCGGATCCACTGGAATCAACGGATTCGTGAATCGAGCCACGGTTTGGGTGCTACAAGAATTCTAGTTGGGCACCCCGGGGTCGTTCAAGGACACTTGGAGGATTTTCCCCCGGGCCACAAAACCCAAACCAGCGAGTGGACTTGGATTTCGTCGCCTCCCACAGGTCCACGTTGCCATTGTGGACCTGTCCACAGTGGCCACGCACGCTGAGGGGCCTCCGAACGAGAAATGCACCCCTTTAGCAAATTTGGAATGGCCCTCACTAACCTAAACCGTAGCTCTGGAGATGGCTCATTGGCACCGCTTCCGGGTCTTCAGGGGACACTGTGGGGGGTTTCCTAGATGAAACCCAGCGTCTCGGGCCGACCAGAATCGACAGATTCATGAACCGAGCCACGGTTCAGGTGCTACGGGCATTCTAGTCGAGTACTCCGGGGTTGTTCAGGGACACTTGGAGGATTTGCCCTGGGGCCATGAAACCCAAACCGGTGAGCAGACTTGTATTCTGTCACCTCCCACAGGTCCACGTGGCCATTGTGGACCTGTCCACGGTGGCCATGCATGCCCGGGGGCCTCCGGATGAGAAATGCACCCCTTTAGCGAATTTGGAATGGCCCTCACTGAGCAAAACCCTAGCTCTAGAGATGGCTCGTTGGCATCATTTCCAGGTCTTTGAGGGACGTTTTGGGGGGGGGGCCTAGTTGAAACCCGGTGTCACAGATCCACTGGAATCGATAGATTCACGAACCGAGCCACGGTTCGGGCGCTACAGGAATTCTAGTTGGGCACCCCGAGGTCGTTCAGGGACACTTGGAGGATTTGCCCCAGGGCCTTCGATCCTCTGTAACTACTTTGAGCCAAGTGTCATCCAACATAATTCATGCTCTGGCATCGGATTTTCCTGCTATGATTTGTTTTGAAACCTACACAAATATGATTGGACAATCTGGCAGCGCATATGCATATACAGAAAATTACACCTACTGCCAGCTTGTATTATTCCTTAAAGCATCGCATCAGTCATTTCATAAGCAAACTCACTCACTCATAATTTGAAATGAAACTTCAACTATAGGAGCTAGATCAAACTTATAAGAATAAATAAAAAATTTATAACAAAATAATTCAAAAACCTAAACAAAACAAAATTATGAAAATAATTCAACAAAATGAAAATATTGGAAAAAATCGTCGACTGGGCAAGTGTGGCGAGCATTCCCAGCCAGAACCTCCTTAGATGCACCTGCACGACTCCCCAGAACTAGGTTTTTCTACATGGTTGGAATTCTATGCCCCCGGCAGGTATCCAATAGGTGTCCCTGAAGGCCTTTTGGATGCGAGACGGAACGAGCCATAGAATGATGACCGTGGCTCCGATCGACAAACCATCGACTCCGTTGGATTCAGGATGTTGGGATAGTGCTATGGGTGCCCCTCTCCTCTGCTACCGTGGCCCCGGTGTCATCTTGTACGTCCATCTTGGAAACTAGGGTTTTGCTCAGTAAGGGAGTGTGCAAGTTTTGCACACGGCGGTCAACTTTGGAAAATCATCGATCGGGAAGGTATGGCGAGCGTTACCAGCCGGAACCTACCTAGACACACCCGCAGGACTCCCCGGAACCAGGTTTTTCTACACGGTTGGAGTTCTACGCCCCTGGCAGGTATCCAGCAGTCGTCCCTAAAGGCCTTTTGGATGCGAGACGAAACGAGCCATAGAATGATGACCATGGCTCCGATCGACGAACCGTCTACTCCTTTGGATTCAGGACGCCGGGATAGTGCCAGGGGTGCCCCACTCCTCTAGTCTCGTTGTTAAATATTGTAACTTCTAAGAATATTATATTTTTATATTATTTATTCCGGAGATGTTCCATACCTCCGATGTGATTATATTATGAATCCAGACATGTTTATTCCTCCGAGAAGTTGTGGTAACTAGGGTTATTAGACCCACCATGTGGGGGTCGGCCAAGTCAGTTATAATAGGGTATTTAACCTAATGGTTAAATACAAGCCTACATGTACTTGTGTAAAATATATGTCAAAGTAGTGTATAAATAGAGGAGGTGTGTTCCTCATTTGATACACTCACTCACTTGTTAAAAGAGGCGCACTTGTCTGGGAGATTTGCTAAGGAGGAAAAGAAGGAGGGAGCACATCTTGTATTTTGGTTAATCATCTTATTGAGGAAAGCTTTGCTGGGTTTTCTGCCCCATGAGGGTTTCCCAGGGTATATTCTGTGTCTATCTTGTGACTATGCTTCTTTCAGTGATCTTGCTAGGCTATTTGGTTTAAAACTTAACATGGTATCAGAGCTAGACTGAATAGGACATCTTTCACAAGGTAAGAATCTCTCTCTCTCTTTCCGGTGAAGATTAGGGTTTTATTAGAAAGTTGATATTATTGAAATCTGATTGCATGGCTGGATAGCCCTTCTCAAGATCTTTCTTTTTAACCCTTGATCGAACTTTTTGGTTGGGTAGAACTCCGGGAAAGTCAAACCCTAATTCTACCAAAAGTGCGATAAGTGAGAAACTGGTTTCAACAGAAAGTTGATATTATTGAAATATGATTGCATGGCTAGATAACCCTTCTCAAGACCTTTCTTTTGAACCCTAGATCGAACTTTTTGGTTGGGTAGAACTCCAGGAAAGTCAAACCCTAATTCTACCAAAAGTGCGATAAGTGAGAAATTGGTTTTAGCAGAATTTTGGTATTGTTAAAATCTGATTACATGGCTGGATAGCCCTTCTCAAGACCATTCTTTTGAGCCCTAGATCAAACTTTTTGGTTGGGTAGAACTCCAAAAAAGTCAAACCCTAATTCTACCAAAAGTGCAATAAAATTCTGTTTCAGGTTCCGAAAAAGTAAAAGGTAACTTTTCAGGTAAGTACTACTCTGTCTCTTGGAATCACCCAAGAGAAGATGGCTCCAAACACTAAGCTTGAAGACAAGCTAGAAGGTATAGAGAATTTTCGGGCATGGAAATACAGAATTGGTCTCATTCTGAAGAGAATGATCTTGCTCATTATATCAAGGATGAAGTTGCAGAACCAGAAGGAGATGAAGCCAAAGAAAAGCATAGGAAGGATTTAATTAGGGAAAAGAGAATCATAGCTGATTCTATTAAAGACAACTTGATTCCCCAAGTGGCCTCCAAGAAGACTCCAAAGGAAATGTATGATGCCCTAGGAAGAATGTATGAAGGAAAGAACATCAATAGGAAGATGAACCTAAGGACTCAATTGAAGAGTACCAAGATGCACAAAGGAGAATCCATTCAAGACTACTTCTCAAGGGTCTCACAAATCAAGGAGCAACTAGATGCAATTGGTGATACTCTTGATGAAGATGAACTTGTGATGACTGCTCTCAATGGTCTCACTAGGCCTTGGGAATCATTCATACAAACCATGTGTCTCGGAAAAGAGAGCATGAAGTTTGATATAGTATGGGAGGACTGTGTTCAAGAAGAAGCTAGGGTTGCCAACAGAGAAGCTCTTCTCAAAGAGGATGACCAAGCCTTGGCCACCCATACCAAAAGAAGAAGAATAGGTCATCTCAAGAAAGTTGACCACAAAGGACCTCAACACTTCTCTAGGCCTAAAAAGAGAAGAGGACCTAATCAAGTAAGAGATCTTTCCAAAGTAGAATGCTGCAGTTGTCATAAACTAGGACACATCTCCAAATATTGTCCTTCACAAAAGAAGAAGTTTGTCCACAAAAGACATCATGCACATATGGCAGAAAATGATAGTGAAGAAGAAGAAGAAGAAGAAGAAGAAGAAGAAGAGGTAGAGGTAAAACCTAGAGAGAAAAGATATAAAGTGAAGAAAGAAGATCCAGAAGAATATGTTCTATTCTCTGCACTCTCTGGATCTGTATCTCCTGGAGAAGATACATGGCTCATTGACAGTGGTGCTTCTAAGCACATGACAGGTCAAAGAAAGACTTTCTCAAATCTTGAAGAAAAGTCTTCTACACAAAAGGTATCTCTAGGAGATGACTACCAATATCCCATCAAAGGAATTGGTGAAGCTAGCTACAAGCTAGACTCTGGAACACCCTTAAAGATGAAAGATATCTTATATGTACCAGGTTTAAAGAAGAACCTTCTCTCTATCTCAGTACTAGATAATAAAGGTTTTAGAGTGGCTTTCATAGATGGACAAGTACTCATGTGGTCCAAAGGAAAGACAATTAAAGATGCAGTTGTCATTGGTGAAGAAGAAGGAGGTCTCTATAATCTCAAGGGTCATCGAGAAGGTGCCCTTGCTCATGAGATCTCTAGCCCCAGTGAGCTATGGCATAGAAGATTAGCGCATATCAACTATAAAGCCTTACCTTATGTAAGCAAGGTAGTCATAGGACTACCAGATTTGAAAGCTGATCATGATGGATCATGTAAAGGATGTAAGAAAGGGAAAAATATCAAGAACCCCTTTCCAAAGAGGGAAACAAAGACTAAGAACATTTTGGAGCTAATACACTCAGATGTATGTGGACCAATGCCCACCACTTCTCTAAGTGGGTTTGAATACTATCTTTCATTCATTGATGACCACTCAAGGAAAAATTGGATATACTTCCTGAAAGGTAAGAATGAAGTTTTTTGAAAATTCAAAGAGTTCAAGGCTCTAATAGAAAATCTATCAGAAAAGAGAATAAAAATTCTCAGAACAGATAATGGACGAGAATTTACCTCAAAGGAATTTGAGGACTTCTGTAAAGAAGCTGGAATTAAGAGGGAACTAACTACTCCATATAATCCCCAACAAAATGGGGTGGCTGAAAGGAAAAATAGAACAATCATGGAAGCTGTGAAGACTATGATACATGACCAAGATCTTCCTATGTATCTATGGGCTGAAGCAGCCAAGACAGCAGTATATGTGCAAAATAGATTATCTCATAGTGCTCTTGATTTCAAAACTCCAGAAGAAGTGTTTACAGGTAAGAAGCCTGAGGTAAGTCACCTTAATATATTTGGGTGTCCTGTGTACATCCACATTCCAAAAGAAAAGAGAACCAAGTTGGACCCTTCTGGTGAGAAGGAAATATTTGTTGGTTATTGTGAATCATCCAAAGCCTTCAGAATTTACATTCCAGGCTTTCATCACATAGAAATAAGTAGAGATGTAACATTTGATGAAGAAGCGGCTCTCAAGAAATCCAAGAAGTGCCAACTTGAAGAAATCTATGAAGAAGATACTTCTCCCGGGATCACAGAGGTTGTGCCCATTCCTGAAGATGATTCTCCAGAGGATCAAGACATGTTGGAACCACAAGAGCCTCCTATTACAGACTTATCTAAGGAAAGAAGGCCAGCATGGGCTAGAGATATTATTCAAGGGGCTGAAAGATATGGAGCTCCTGAAGGCTCCACTAGAGAAAGAAAGAAACCAAAGCTAGTGTCCAACTACATGGCCTTGATGTGTGATCTTGTGGATCAACTACCTACCAGCTATGAAGAGGCAGCTCAGAAGAAAGAATGGGTAGAAGCTATGACAGAAGAATGTCAGTCAATAATGAAGAATGATGTTTGGGATATAGTCCCCAAACCAAAAGATAAAAGTGTGGTTTCTTCCTAATGGGTTTTTAAGATAAAACATGTTGCAGATGGTAGCATTGAAAAATACAAGGCAAGATTTGTAGCCAGAGGATTCTCTCAGAAAGAGGGAATTGACTATGAAGAAACATTTGCACCAGTTGCTAGGTACACTTCAATTAGAACTATCATGGCACTTGCATCCATGATTAAATGGAAACTGCACCAAATGGATGTTACGACAGCTTTTCTGAATGGTGTAATTGAAGAAGAAGTATACATAGAACAACCACAAGGATTTGAGGTCAAGGACGGAAGGACCCATGTATGCAAACTGAAAAAAGCATTATATGGATTGAAGCAAGCTCCCAAGGCTTGGTATGGAAGGATTGACAATTTCTTAACAAGCATGGGATTTACCAAGAGTAAAGCTGATCCCAATCTCTATCTCAAAGTGATGGAGGATGAACCAGTTATACTGTTGTCATATGTAGATGATCTATTTCTAACTGGAAATGAGAAACAAATTATTGAAAGCAAGAAGAAGCTTTCTTCAGAATTCGAGATGAAAGATCTCGGATTGATGCACTACTTCTTAGGCTTAGAAGTATGGCAAGAACCAAAAGGAATCTTTCCAAATCAAGGTAAGTATACTGTGGAAATTCTCAAAAGATTTGATATGATGGAGTGTAAAGCCATGACCACTCCCATGGACTCCAACTTGAAGTTATTGGTCAATGATTCATCAGAATTAGTGGACATAACTCTATATAGACAAATCATTGGATCATTGATGTATTTAACAAATACTAGGCCTGATATATGCTTTGCTGTAAATACCCTAAGTCGGTATTTAGTAGAACCTAGAAAGGTTCACCTAATAGCTGCAAAGCATGTAATGAGGTACCTAAAAGGTACTTTAGATTTTGGCCTATATTATCTTAGAGGTCATGAACTCAGGTTACATGGTTACTCAGACTCTGACTGGGCAGATAGTGTCTCAGACAGAAAAAGTACTTCAGGTGAATGTTATGGTCTTGGATCTGCTATGGTCTCATGGTTCAGCAAGAAACAATCTAGTGTGGCCCTCAGTACTGCCGAAGCAGAATATATAGCTGCCTACTCTGCCAGCTGTGAAGCAGTATGGCTTCGAAAACTATTATCTGGAGTGTTTGACTTAGAAATGGATCCCACTGTGATTATGTGTGACAATCAAAGCTGCATTAAGATGACTGAAAATCCTGTGTTCCACGATAAGTCAAAACACATAGAGATCCGATACTTCTATATACGAGATATGGTGGAGGGAGGAACTATCAAGCTTGAATATATAAGCACTGAGGATCAGATTGTTGATATCTTGACTAAACCTCTGTCTCGAGTGAAGTTTGAATACTTCCGAGACAAGCTTGGTATAGTTCAAAAGGACTCTCCTAGAAAGGGGGAGTAGCATAGTACCTGATAACAAGTCAGGTCTCATCAATGATGAGGCTACCTATTTACTACACTTAGTAACTTATAATTATTTTTAGGACTCTTATACTTTTACTTTTGATGATAGATGTATACATGCTTTTGATGATAGATGTATTAGTGAGAATACATGCTTTTGATGATAGATGTATACATGCTTTTGATGATAGATGTATTAGTGAGAATACATGCTTTTGATGATAGATGTATACATGCTTTTGATGTTAGATGTACTTTTGATATACATGTTTTGATGATGAGGATACATGTTTTGATGTACATGTCTTGATGATAAGGATACATGTTTTGATGTACATGTATTGATGATGAGGATACATGTTTTGATGATGAGGATATATATACATGTTTTTGATGATGAGAATACATGATGCCTTGATGTACTTGTATAGATGAAGATACTTGTACTCATGATTGACATGTAAGGGGATTGGATCATCCATGGACTTCAGTCCTAAAGAGAGCCGTAGACGTATGTCTTCGAGAATGAAGTCCTTGGTGTACTTGAGGGGATTGGATCATCCCTGGAATTCAGTCCTAAAGAGAGCCGTAGACGTATGTCTTCAAGAATGAAGTCCTTGGTGGACTTGAGGGGATTGGATCATCCCTGGACTTCAGTCCTGAATTGAGCCGTAGACATGATGTCTCCGAGAACAAAATCCTGAATGAATAGGTAAGGGGATTGGATCATCCTCGGACTTTAGTCCTTGAATTGAGCCGTAGACATGGTGTCTCCGAGAACAAAATCCTGAATGAACAGGTAAGGGGATTGGATTGTCCTCGGTCTTTAGTCCTTTGAATTGCACCGTAGACATGGTGTCTCCGAGAAAAAAATCCTGAATGAACAGGTAAGGGGATTGGATCGTACTCGGACTTTAGTCCTTTGAATTGAGCCGTAGACATGATGTCTCCGAGAACAAAATCCTGAATGAACAGGTAAGGGGATTGGATCGTACTCGGACTTTAGTCCTTTGAATTGAGCCGTAGACATGATGTCTCCGAGAACAAAATCCTGAATGAACAGGTAAGGGGATTGGATAATCCTCGGACTTTAGTCCTTTGAATTGAGCCGTAGATATGATGTCTCCGAGAACAAAATCCTGAATGAACAGGTAAGGGGATTGGATCGTCCTCGGACTTTAGTCCTGTGAATTGAACCGTAGACATGAGGTCTCCGAGAATTGAATGATAGGACTGGATCGTCCCTGAGCTTCGGTTCAAAAGGCACATGATAGGATAGGATCGTCCCTGAGCTTTGGTTCAAAAGGCACATGATAGGACTGGATCGTCCCTGAGCTTCGGTCCAAAAGGTACATGATAGGACTGGATCATCCCTAAGCTTCGGTTCAAAAGGTACATGATAGGACTGGATCGTCCCTGAGCTTCAGTTCAAAAGGTACATGATAGGACTGGATCATCCCTGGACTTTGGTTCAAAAGGTACATGACTGGATTGCATCATCCATGGACCTATGTCCTAAAGAGAGCAGGATTGATCATCCTGTGTAATGATGATCGTGTGATGACGATGCTGATGATCGTGTGATGACGATGCTGATGTTCGTGTGATCACGATGCTGATGATCGTTTGATGATGATGTTGATGATCGTGTGATGAGAATGCTGATGATCGTGTGATGACAATGCTGATGATCATGTGATGACGATGCTGATGATCATGTGATGACGAAGCTGATGATGACGATGCTGGTGATCGAGTGATGTCGATGTTCCAGTAACTAGTTGAGTTACTGATGATGATGAACTGAAGAAAGCTTCCGATGATATATAGATGTATCATGTATGATGTATGACGTGTTGCTCCTGCAGATGTTGTTATAATATCCTTCTCGTTAAGGGGGAGTGTTAAATATTGTAACTTCTAAGAATATTATATTTGTATATTATTTATTCCGAAGATGTTCCATACCTCCAAGGTGATTATACTATGAATCCGGAGATGTTTATTCCTCCGAGAAGTTGTGGTAACTAGGGTTATTAGACCCACCATGTGGGGGTCAACCCAGTCAGTTATAATAGGGTATTTAACCTAATGGTTAAATACGAGCCTACATGTACTTGTGTAAAATATATGTCAGAGTAGTGTATAAATAGAGGAGGTGTGTTCCTCATTTGATACACTCACTCACTTGTGAAAAGAGGCGCACTTGTCTGGGAGATTTGCTAAGGAGGAAAAGAAGGAGGGAGCACATCTTGTATTTTGGTTGATCATCTTATTGAGGAAAGCTTTGCTGGGTTTTCTACCCCATGAGGGTTTCCCAGGGTATATTCTGTGTCTATCTTGTGATTATGCTTCTTTCAGTGATCTTGCTAGTCTATTTGGTTTAAAACTTAACATGGTATCAGAGCTAGACTGAATAGGACATCTTTCACAAGGTAAGAATCTCTCTCTCTCTTTCCGGTGAAGATTAGGGTTTCAACCGAAAGTTGATATTATTGAAATCGGATTGCATGTCTGGATATCCCTTCTCAAGACCTTTCTTTGAACCCTAGATCGAACTTTTTGGTTGGTTAGAACTCCAGGAAAGTCAAACCCTAATTCTCCCAAAAGTGCGATAAGTGAGAAATTGGTTTCAGCAGAATTTTGGTATTGTTAAAATCTGATTACATGGCTGGATAGCACTTCTAAAGACCATTCTTTTGAGCCCTATATCGAACTTTTTGGCTGGGTAGAACTCCGGAAAATTCAAACCCTAATTCTACCAAAAGTGCGATAAAATTCTATCTCAGGTTCGGGAAAAGTAAAAGGTAACTTTTCAGGTAAGTACTACTCTATCTCTTGGACTCCCCCAAGAGAAGATGGCTCCAAACACTAAGCTTGAAGACAAGCTAGAAGGTATAGAGAATTTCCGGGCATGGAAATACAGAATTGGTCTCATTCTTGAAGAGAATGATCTTGCTCATTATATCAAGGATGAAGTTGCAGAACCAGAAGGAGATAGAGCCAAAGAAAAGCATGGGAAGGATTTAATTAGGGCAAAGAGAATCATAGCTGATTCTATTAAAGACAACTTGATTCCCCAAGTGGCCTCCAAGAAGACTCCAAAGGAAATGTATGATGCCCTAGGAAGAATGTATGAAGGAAAGAACATCAATAGGAAGATGAACCTAAGGACTCAATTGAAGAGTACCAAGATGCACAAAGGAGAATCCATTCAAGACTACTTCTCAAGGGTCTCACAAATCAAGGAGCAACTAGATGCAATTGGTGATACTCTTGATGAAGATGAACTTGTGATGACTGCTCTCAATGGTCTCACTAGGCCTTGGGAATCATTCATACAAACCATGTGTGCCAGAAAAGAGAGCATGAAGTTTGATATAGTATGGGAGGACTGTGCTCAAGAAGAATCTAGGGTTGCCAACAGAGAAGCTCTTCTCAAAGAGGATGACCAAGCCTTGGCCACCCATACCAAAAGAAGAAGAATAGGTCATCTCAAGAAAGTTGACCACAAAGGACCTCAACACTTCTCTAGGCCTAAAAAGAGAAGAGGACCTAATCCAGTCAGAGATCTTCCCAAAGTCGAATGCTATAGTTGTCATAAACTAGGACACATCTCCAAATATTGTCCTTCACAAAAGAAGAAGTTTGTCCACAAAAGACATCATGCACATATGGCAGAAAATGATAGTGAAGAAGAAAAAGAAGAAGAAGAAGAAGAGGTAGAGGTAAAACCTAGAAAGAAAAGATATAAAGTGAAGAAAGAAGATCCAGAAGAATATGTTCTATTCTCTGCACTCTCTGGATCTGTATCTCCTGGAGAAGATACATGGCTCATTGACAGTGGTGCTTCTAAGCACATGACAGGTCAAAGAAAGACTTTCTCAAATCTTGAAGAAAAGTATTCTACACAAAAGGTATCTCTATGAGATGACTACCAATATCCCATCAAAGGAATTGGTGAAGCTAGCTACAAGCTAGACTCTGGAACACCCTTGAAGATGAAAGATATCTTATATGTACCAGGTTTAAAGAAGAACCTTCTCTCTATCTCAGCACTAGATAAGAAAGGTTTTAGAGTGGCTTTCATAGATGGACAATTACTCATGTGGTCCAAAGGAAAGACAATTAGAGATGAAGTTGTCATTGGTGAAGAAGAAGGAGGTCTCTATAAGCTCAAGGGTCATCCAGAAGGTGCCCTTGCTCATGAGATCTCTAGCCCCAGTGAGCTATGGCATAGAAGATTAGCAAATATCAACTATAAATCCTTACCTTATGTAAGCAAGGTAGTCATAGGACTACCAGATTTGAAAGCTGATCATGATGGATCATGTAAAGGATGTAAGAAAGGGAAAAATATCAAGAACCCCTTTCCAAAGAGTGAAACAAAGACTAAGAACATTTTGGAGCTAATACACTCAGATGTATGTGGACCAATGCCCACCACTTCTCTAAGTGGGTTTGAATACTATCTTTCATTCATTGATGACCACTCAAGGAAAACTTGGATATACTTCCTGAAAGGTAAGAATGAAGTTTTTGGAAAATTCAAAGAGTTCAAGGCTCTAATAGAAAATCTATCAGAAAAGAGAATCAAAATTCTCAGAATAGATAATGGACGAGAATTTACCTCAAAGGAATTTGAGGATTTCTGTAAAGAAGCTGGAATTAAGAGGGAACTAACTACTCCATATAATCCCCAACAAAATGGGGTGGCTGAAAGGAAAAATAGAACAATCATGGAAGCCGTGAAGACTATGATACATGACCAAGATCTTCCTATGTATCTATGGGCTGAAGCAGCCAAGACAGCAGTATATGTGCAAAATAGATTATCTCATAGTGCTCTTGATTTCAAAACTCCAGAAGAAGTGTTTATAGGTAAGAATCCTGAGGTAAGTCACCTTAAAATATTTGGGTGTCCTGTGTACATCCACATTCCAAAAGAAAAGAGAACCAAGTTGGACCCTTCTGGTAAGAAGGGAATATTTGTTGGTTATTGTGAATCATCCAAAGCCTTCAGAATTTACATTCCAGGCTTTCATCACATAGAAATAAGTAGAGATGTAACATTGGATGAAGAAGCAGCTCTCAAAAAATCAAAGAAGTGCCAACTTGAAGAAATCTATGAAGAAGATACTTCTCCCAGGATCACAGAGGCTGTGCCCATTCCTGAAGATGATTCTCCAGAGGATCATGACATGTTGGAACCACAAGAGCCTCCTATTACAGACTTATCTAAGAAAAGAAGGCCAACATGGGCTAGAGATATTATTCAAGGGGTTGAAATATATGGAGCTCCTGAAGGCTCCACTAGAGAAAGAAAGGAACCAAAGCTAGTGTCCAACTACATGGCCTTGATGTGTGATCGTGTGGATCAACTACCTACCAGCTATGAAGAGGCAGCTCAGAAGAAAGAGTGGGTAGAAGCTATGACAGAAGAATATCAGTCAATAATGAAGAATGATGTTTGGGATATAGTCCCCAAACCAAAAGATAAAAGTGTGGTTCTTCCAAATGGATTTTCAAGATAAAACATGCTGTAGATGGTAGCATTGAAAAATACAAGGCAAGATTTGTAGCCAGAGGATTCTCTCAGAAAGAGGGAATTGACTATGAAGAAACATTTGCACCAGTTGCTAGGTACACTTCAATTAGAACTATCATGGCACTTACATCCATGATGAAATGGAAACTGCACCAAATGGATGTTAAGACAGCTTTTCTGAATGGTGTAATTGAAGAAGAAGTATACATAGAACAACCACAAGGATTTGAGGTCAAGGACTAAAGGACCCTGTCATGTCCCAAATTTGGCATTGGGTCACAATGGCCTAATAACATTGGCCCTATTCATTAGATTTTGTCAAATTTATGCTAAAGGTCAAATAATTGCCAAGGAGGAAAATTATTAGTTTCCTAGGTTTGGGGTGGAAGCTTTGGGATTTGGAATAATGGGGATAATAAATGATGTTTGAACATTAGAATGGAATAAATATTTAATAAAGGAGCTAAATAAATATATACAAGTGAAAATCAAAGTCGCATTTCATCATGAAGACACATGGAGGAAGTGGGACCCACATATGGCTAGATTTCTCCACTACACTTGGCATCATTCTCTCACCAATTCGAATTCAAGGTGAATGGTAACATACTTGGGGGAGTCCAAAAGGTATTATTCATTGCATGACTCATCCAAGGTCTAAATATAGAGGAAGAGTAACTCCCATGGAAGAGGAAGAGGCAATTTGGAGCTAGTAAGACACTTGGGCTAGATTCCCTAGCTCTATGACAACAATGATGAAGATGCTATGACACCTATGACACAAATCAGACCTGAAGGTTGACATATGACATATATGACATGTCAGGTCTAAAAATAGACTCCAAGAGGGCACTCAAGGGTGTTAGGGCAGCTAAGATGCTTCCACATGTGATTTGGTGGAAGTGGGAGACTAGGAATTGTTGTACAAGTGGCGTTCTTTGGAATCTCTTCCCAACTTGAGTTGGCATGAGTCTCTTGGAAGGAATTCGACCCATGGAGGACATTAGAAGTTTATAAATGTCAATAACAAAGAAGTAAACCGGCTTTTGATCATTTTTAGAATTTGCAATTGCATTTGTGTAGAGGGAGAGCTAGTGGATGACTAGTTTCTTGCCTTAGCCAATTTCGAGGGTGAAAGATTCCCATCCAAGTTGGTAATTGGAAAGGCCATTCAGACCTTTCATTTGGAGCTTTAATGGAGTCTTTATTTGCAGGTGTAAGCTACAGGGCAGCTCATGCTTTCTTCTATTGCAGCACATTCTCTCAACCATTTCCAATTTTGATGGCATATTCTTGATCCTTGAGGGAGGGCGTTTTTGGTGAGCTATTGTACTCTTTTGGGGATCTTTTCATGCCCCATTTATTTTGTAATATGAATTAAATACTCTGTTCTTCATCTCCAGAAAGTTTCAGGTCGAAATTCCAAGTAGAAATGTATAAATCTCATTTTTAATGGAAGAACAATGCCATTTCCCCACTACCTTGTTGTGAATCAATGTATTGATGATGATTTCGAATGAATGGACGATTATATGATGAATTTGTGATTAATGGACTACCATGGATGTATTTTACACGTTTCATGTATTGTACTTGATCATTTGAAGTATTTTTACTCAGTTTAATTGCATTGGGAGAAGAAATAGTGCCATTTCCCCAAGGGTCGAATTGGTGATTTTTGCAGTTGAATGGGAGAGGGTAAGAACAGTTGTAATAAACCATTAATGGTGCATATGAGACCTTAATAACATACTTAACACATTACATACCTCTTTTCATAAATTTGAGTGGGTTTGGAGGCATTTGGGAAGCCATTTTCAGTACTTACCTTAGGGGGATTTGAACCCCAAATTACTAGTAAAATTGCATACTTGGTCCAGAATATTAAGAGAGTTTGCAGAGGCCTTTTGGTAGCCATATGTTATCCCTGAACATCATATTCAATTCCTAATATCATTAATACACCTTCCTTGAAGATTTGAAGGCATTTGGAGTCAATTTGAGACCTAGAGACCAATACTAGTCAAAGGGAAATCACTAGTAAAGTTACCTACATTGACCAGAATTGAAAGGGTATTTGCAGAAGTGTTTCAAAGGTACAAAGGCATCCCTGAAACACATATTTATGTTCTAATATCATTAATATACCTTCTCAGAATATTTGGGATCATTTGGGGCAAATTTGGGACCTAGAGATCGAAACTAGTCAAAGGTCGAACCAAGAAAAAAAGTGAAAAATTGCAATTTTAATAAAATTCCTAACAAGGGACATTACAGTGGTATCAAAGCATGGTCCTTGCACCTGTGTATTAGGTGCATACATTCAAGAATAATTGGCAGCCATGTCTTACTATTATGATGAATCTTATGAGTACAATTCTTATGAAGAATATGCAGATGCTTATGAGCAATATGAAGTAGAATGTGAATGGTATGAGGAAGAGGTGCCATCATGCAACACTTCTTACAATTTCAAGAGAAATGAAGATTATTCTTATGACTTTAGATCTGATGAATATGAGTCTGTCACACCAACCAAGGATAATTCTATGAGCGAGTTCCAAAGATGGAGAGAAAAATATAAAACCTTGCCCCAACAATATCAAAAATATCAAGAATATCTTGCTTCGAGCAAAAATACAAAAAATGCCATGTCTTTTGAGTACTATGCTGAACATGTTTTTGAAAATAGGCCCAAAAATGAAGATGTGGAGTTAGTGAAGAAAGTTTTATGCCCTTCTTGTAAAAACCCTTGGAGCGAGTATCATATATGTGTGCATGAAATGATGTCCTCCTTGAGGAGAGCTTTTGAGATTTATTCAAGAAGAGATTCCAAATATACTGATCCTAAGGAAGACAAGGGGAAAAATGCATCAGCTTGCTTTAAAGAGAAAAAGGAAGAGACATCACAAGAGCATGAAGAAGATTCTATTGAAAATATGGAAGACCATTTCGAGACACCTTCTAGCTTAGACATGAACCAAAGAGAATCTACTGATGGATGCTTAAACTATGAAGGAGTACCTACTGATGGGTGCTCACACCTCTATGTTGGTGACATAGAGATCACTTTTGAAAGTGTTTCTACAAGTACAAGTTTCATTAAGCATGATAATGAAGACCTTGTAGCAGTTGAAGAAGAACCAAGATCAACTTCCCCATCACCACTTGAGCTTCATGAAGTTGGTCCAAGAAAAAATGAAGAATATGAGGAGGTTCATTTGCAAGAACCTCATTTTCTTGAAGGGTCCTTAAAGATGAATGAAAAGAAGATCCAAGAGTCCCTCAACATTCTCCATGACACTCAAGCATTGGTGTCAAATTCTTGTTGGAGAGCTACTTCATTGGAGGAAACATCCTTCCTTGAAGACATGGAGAAGATTCAAAGAGCAATGTGCCACATCAAAGGTAATTTCATGTCTTTGCTTTTTGATAGAAACCATTTGTTTGAGCTTAATGAATTGTTACATGATGCATACTTGAAGAATAATGAGGATATTCATAAGCTCACAATTCAAAATGAGCAACTTCTTGAAAAGTTGCAAGATACTTGTTTTTCCTCCTATGTTTCAGATTGTCAAATGGTAGATTGTTTGGAGGATTCTCATGACATGGTGGATCATGAGAAATGTGGAAATTTGAATGTGCTTAATGTGTTTGAAGATGAACTTGAAGAGATCCAAACACTTGATTTGGTGGAAGAGGAACTTGAATTGTCTCTTGATGAAGCTTATGCAATTTTTAAAGAAGAGCATGATTCCTCTACATTGGAACCAATCTATGACAAAGGTTTCCCACTTTTGAAGGAGCTGCATGATACTACCCACATGGATCCTTCCCATGATGAAACTTCTGCACTTTTTGATCATTTGGGTAATTTAGTTCATTCTCCTACATCCTACAATTCCATGTTTTGCAACATTAGTCTCAATGAAGTATGGGTGAAAGGGTTCTTTTTGATGGTGCCACATGAGGAGTATGGAACTCCTAGATTTAACTTTCATGATGACATGGTTGGAGCACATTCTTATTCACATTTGCAGCAGCATAATTTGTCACTTTATGATGATTCACATCTACATGGATGCACCTATGATATGGATTTGAGTCACTTGAAGACTCATGTTTTTTCTTGCTCAACACTGGGTTCATTCGATGTTAGAGGAACTTCATCCAACACTTGGGTGAATAGATTTATGATGGGAGAACATTTTTGTTGGCAGCCACATACTTTGTTACATCTTTATGATTCTCACATTCATGGATGTATGGGTGAGACTTCTTTGAGTCATTTGAAGTCTCCTTGTTTTTTCTGCTCATTATTTGGTTCATATTTTAGTGGAGATTCTTCATTCACTTCTTGGATGAAAGAATACATGGTTGAATATTTTGATGCATATCACATCCTTTTGGAGAAACATTATAGGACATGGGATCCTCACCTATGTCATTGGAGCAGATTTGATTGGTCACTTGAAGATTGTATGCACTTGGAAAATCGTGGTCTACTTGCTTGGAGGTACAAGCACTTTCATGATTCTTTGATGAAGCACCTCCTTGATGTACATTTTCATTATGTAGTTATGTACTTTGATGATATATATTTTGTACTCATGATGTTTGGAAGAATGCATACAAGAAAATGGGATCCAGGAATCATCTTATCTGATGGTATGGGTTGGAGAGCACTCTTCATTGTTGGGGTGCAATACAAGCAATGGGACCCTGGAATAATTTTTATCTCATTGGTTTCATATTTTTTGGGGAAGCAAGCAGTATGGGAGATGGATTCCCCACTTAATAAAGTGATTTTAATCAGAGTAGTGCAGCAGCAAGCATGGTGGTTCCTCTCTAAAATCTTCATGGAAACTCAAAGACTCCAGGTTGGGCAATTCAATGGCAACTTCAAAGAATTATACAGAAAGCAGTTTCTTCAACACCCACATTTAAAATTGCTTGACGACAAGCAATATTGGGAAGGGAGGATTTGTCATGTCCCAAATTTGGCATTGGGTCACAATGGCCTAATAACATTGGCCCTATTCATTAGATTTTGTCAAATTTATGCTAAAGGTCAAATAATTGCCAAGGAGGAAAATTATTAGTTTCCTAGGTTTGGGGTGGAAGCTTTGGGATTTGGAATAATGGGGATAATAAATGATGTTTGAACATTAGAATGGAATAAATATTTAATAAAGGAGCTAAATAAATATATACAAGTGAAAATCAAAGTGGCATTTCATCATGAAGATACATGGAGGAAGTGGGACCCACATATGGCTAGATTTCTCCACTACACTTGGCATCATTCTCTCACCAATTCGAATTCAAGGTGAATGGTAACATACTTGGGGGAGTCCAAAAGGTATTATTCATTGCATGACTCATCCAAGGTCGAAATATAGAGGAAGAGTAACTCCCATGGAAGAGGAAGAGGCAATTTGGAGCTAGTGAGACACTTGGACTAGATTCCCTAGCTCTATGACAACAATGATGAAGATGCTATGACACCTATGACACAAATCAGACCTGAAGGCTGACATATGACATATATGACATGTCAGGGATAAAAATAGACTCCAAGAGGGCGCTCAAGGGTGTTAGGGCAGCTAAGATGCTTCCACATGTGATTTGGTGGAAGTGGGAGACTAGGAATTGTTGTACAAGTGGCGTTCTTTGGAATCTCTTCCCAACTTGAGTTGGCATGAGTCTCTTGGAAGGAATTCGACCCATGGAGGACATTAGAAGTTTATAAATGTCAATAACAAAGAAGGAAACAGGCTTTTGATCATTTGTAGAATTTGCAATTGCATTTGTGTAGAGGGAGAGCTAGTGGATGACTAGTTTCTTGCCTTAGCCAATTTCGAGGGTGAAAGATTCCCATCCAAGTTGGTAATTGGAAAGGCCATTCAGACCTTTCATTTGGAGCTTTAATGGAGTCTTTATTTGCAGGTGTAAGCTACAGGGCAGCTCATGGTTTCTTTTATTGCAGCACATTCTCTCAACCATTTCCAATTTTGATGGCATATTCTTGATCCTTGAGGGAGGGCGTTTTTGGTGAGCTATTGTACTCTTTGGGGGAGATTTTCATGCCCCATTTATTTTTTAATATGAATTAAATACTCTGTTCTTAATCTCCAGAAAGTTTCAGGTCGAAATTCCAAGTAGAAATGTATAAATCTCATTTTTAATGGAAGAACAATGCCATTTCCCCACTACCTTGTTGTGCATCAATGTATTGATGATGATTTCGAATGAATGGATGATTATATGATGAATTTGTGATTAATGGACTACCATGGATGTATTTTACACGTTTCATGTACTGTACTTGAGCATTTGAAGTATTTTTACTCAGTTTAATTGCATTGGGAGAAGAAATAGTGCCATTTCCCCAAGGGTCGAATTGGTGATTTTTGCAGTTGAATGGGAGAGGGTAAGAATAGTTGTAATAAACCATTAATGGTGCATATGAGACCTTAATAAAATACTTAACACATTACATACCTCTTTTCATAAATTTGAGTGGGTTTGGAGGCATTTGGGAAGCCATTTTCAGTACTTACCTTAGGGGGATTTGAACCCCAAATTACTAGTAAAATTGCATACTTGGTCCAGAATCTTAAGAGAGTTTGCAGAGGTCTTTTGGTGGCCATATGTTATCCCTGAACATCATATTCAATTCCTAATATCATTCATACATCTTCCTTGAATATTTGAAGGCATTTGGAGTCAATTTGAGACCTAGAGACCAATACTAGTCAAAGGGAAATCACTAGTAAAGTTACCTACATTGACCAGAATTGAAAGAGTATTTGCAGAAGTGTTTTAAAGGTACAAAGGCATCCCTGAAACACATATTTATGTTCTAATATCACTCATATACCTTCTCAGAATATTTGGGATCATTTGGGGCAAATTTGGGACCTAGAGATCGAAACTAGTCAAAGGTCGAACCAAGGAAAAAAGTGGAAAATTGCAATTTTAATAAAATTCCTAACAAGGGACATTACAGACCCATGTATGAAAACTGAAAAAAGCATTATATGGATTGAAGCAAGCTCCCAGGGCTTGGTATGGAAGAATTGACAATTTCTTAACAAGCATGGGCTTTACCAAGAGTAAAGCTGATCCCAATCTCTATCTCAAAGTGATGGAGGATGAACCAGTTATACTGTTGTTATATGTAGATGATCTATTTCTAACTGGAAATGAGAAACAAATTATTGAAAGCAAGAAGAAGCTTTCTTCAGAATTCGAGATGAAAGATCTCGGATTGATGCACTACTTCTTAGGCTTAGAAGTATGGCAAGAACCAAAAGGAATCTTTCTAAATCAAGGTAAGTATATTGTGGAAATTCTCAAAAGATTTGATATGATGGAGTGTAAAGCCATGGCCACTCCCATGGACTCCAACTTGAAGTTATTGGTCAATGATTCATCAGAATTAGTGGACATAAATCTATATAGACAAATCATTGGATCATTGATGTACTTAACAAATACTAGGCCTGATATATGCTTTGCTGTAAATACCCTAAGTCAGTATTTAGTAGAACCTAGAAAGGTTCACCTAATAGCTGCAAAGCATGTAATGAGGTACCTAAAAGGTACTTTAGATTTTGGCCTATATTATCTTAGAGGTCATGAACTCAGGTTACATTGTTACTCAAACTCTGACTGGGCAGGTAGTGTCTCAGATAGAAAAAGTACTTCAGGTGGATGTTATGGTCTTGGATCTGCTATGGTCTTATGGTTCAGCAAGAAACAATCTAGTGTGGCCCTCAGTACTGCCGAAGCAGAATATATAGTTGCCTGCTCTGCCAGCTGTGAAGCAGTATGGCTTTGAAAACTATTATCTGGAGTATTTGACTTAGAAATGGATCCCACTGTGATTATGTGTGACAATCAAAGCTGCATTAAGATGACTGAAAATCCTGTGTTCCACGATAAGTCAAAACACATAGAGATCCGATACTTCTATATACGAGATATGGTGCAGAGAGGAACTATCAAGCTTGAATATATAAGCACTGAGGATCAGATTGCTGATATCTTGACTAAACCTCTGTATCGAGTGAAGTTTGAATACTTTCGAGACAATCTTGGTATAGTTCAAAAGGACTCTCCTCGAAAGGGGGAGTAGCATAGTACCTGATAACAAGTCAGGTCTCATCAATGATGAGGCTACCTATTTACTACACTTATTTGCTTAGAATTATTTTTAGGACTCTTATACTTTTACTTTTGATGATAGATGAATACATGCTTTTGATGATAGACGTATTAGTGAGAATACATGCTTTTGATGATAGATGTATACATGCTTTTGATGATAGATGTATTAGTGAGAATACATGCTTTTGATGATAGATGTATTAGTGAGAATACATGCTTTTGATGATAGATGTATACATGCTTTTGATGATTGATGTATTAGTGAGAATACATGCTTTTGATGATAGATGTATACATGCTTTTGATGTTAAATGTACTTTTGATATACATGTTTTGATGATGAGGATACATGTTTTGATGTACATATCTTGATGATAAGGATACATGTTTTGATGTACATGTCTTGATGATGAGGATACATGTTTTGATGATGAGGATATATATACATGTTTTTGATGATGAGAATACATGATGCCTTGATGTACTTTTATAGATGAATATACTTGTACTCATGATTGACATGTAAGGAGATTGGATCATCCCTGGACTTTAGTCCTAAAGAGAGCCGTAGACGTATGTCTTCGACAATGAAGTCCTTGGTGGACTTGAGGGGATTGGATCATCCCTGGAATTCAGTCCTAAAGAGAGCCGTAGACGTATGTCTTTGAGAATGAAGTCCTTGGTGGACTTGAGGGGATTGGATCATCCCTGGACTTCCGTCCTAAAGAGAGCCGTCGACGTATGTCTTCGAGAATGAAGCCCTTGGTGGACTTGAGGGGATTGGATCATCCCTGGACTTCCGTCCTAAAGAGAGCCGTAGACGTATGTCTTCGAGAATGAAGTCCTTGGTGGACTTGAGGGGATTGGATCATCTGTGGAATTCAGTATTGAATTTATCCGTAGACATGATGTCTCCGAGAACAAAATCCTGAATGAACAGGTAAGGGGATTGGATCGTCCTCGGACTTTAGTCCTTTGAATTGAGCCGTAGACATGGTGTCTCCGACAACAAAATCCTAAATGAACAGGTAAGGGGATTGGATCGTCCTCAGACTTTAGTCCTTTGAATTGAGCCGTAGACATGGTGTCTCCGAGAACAAAATCCTGAATGAACAGGTAAGGGGATTGGATCGTCCTCGGACTTTAGTCCTTTGAATTGAGCCGTAGACATGATTTCTTCGAGAACAAAATCCTGAATGAACAGGTAAGGGGATTGGATCGTCCTCGGACTTTAATCCTTTGAATTGAGCCGTAGACATGATGTCTCCGAGAACAAAATCCTGAATGAAAAGGTAAGGGGATTGGATCATCCTCGGACTTTAGTCCTTTGAATTGAGCCGTAGACATGATGTGTCCCAGAACAAAATCCTGAATGAACAGGTAAAGGGATTGGATCATCCTCGGACTTTAATCCTGTGAATTGAACCGTAGACATGAGGTCTCTAAGAATTGAATGATAAGACTTGATCGCCCCTGAGCTTCGGTTCAAAAGGCACATGATAGGACTGGATCGTCCCTGAGCTTCGGTTCAAAAGGCACATGATAGATCTGGATCGTCCTTGATCTTCGGTCCAAAAGGTACATGATAGGACCGGATCGTCCCTGAGCTTCGGGTCAAAAGGTACATGATAGGACTGGATCGTCTCTGAGCTTCGGTTCAAAAGGTACATGATAGGACTGGATCGTCCCTGAGCTTTGGTTCAAAAGGTACATGATAGGACTGGATCATCCCTGGACTTCGGTTCAAAAGGTACATGATAGGACTGGATCGTCCCTGAGCTTCGGTTCATAAGGTACATGATAGGACTGGATCATCCCTGGACTTCGGTTCAAAAGGTACATGACTGGATTGCATCATCCATGGACCTATGTCCTAAAGAGAGCAGGATTGATCATCCTGTGTAATGATGATCATGTGATGACGATGCTGATGATCGTGTGATGACGATGTTGATGTTCATGTGATGACGATGCTGATGATCGTGTGATGACGATGCTGATGATCGTGTGATGACAATGCTGATGATCATGTGATGACAATGCTGATGATCGTGTGATGACAATGCTGATGATCGTGTGATGACGATGCTGATGATCGAGTGATGTCAATGTTCCAGTAACTAGTTGAGTTACTGATGATGATGAACTGAAGAAAGCTTCCGATGATATATAGATGTATCATGTATGATGTATGACGTGTTGCTCCTGCAGGTGTTGTTATAATATCCTTCTCGTTAAGGGGGAGTGTTAAATATTGTAACTTCTAAGAATATTATATTTGTATATTATTTATTCCCTAGATGTTCCATACCTCCGATGTGATTATACTATGAATCCGGAGATGTTTATTCCTCTGAGAAGTTGTGGTAACTAGGGTTATCAGACCCACCATGTGGGGTTCAGCCCAGTCAGTTATAATAGGGTATTTAACCTAATGGTTAAATACGAGCCTACATGTACTTGTGTAAAATATATGTCAGAGTAGTGTATAAATAGAGGAGGTGTGTTCCTCATTTGATACACTCACTCACTTATGAAAAGAGGCGCACTTGTCTGGGAGATTTGCTAAGGAGGAAAAGAAGGAGGGAGCACATCTTGTATTTTGGTTGATCATCTTATTGAGGAAAGCTTTGCTCGGTTTTCTACCCCATGAGGGCTTTCCAGGGTATATTCTGTGTCTATCTTGTGATTATGCTTCTTTCAGTGATCTTGCTAGTCTATTTGGTTTAAAACTTAACATGGTATCAAAGATAGACTGAATAGGACATCTTTCACAATGTAAGAATCTCTCTCTCTCTTTCCGGTGAAGATTAGGGTTTCAGCAGAAAGTTGATATTATTGAAATCTAATTGCATGGCTGGATAGCCCTTCTTAAGACCTTTCTTTGAACCCTAGATCGAACGTTTTGGTTGGGTAGAACTCTGGGAAAGTCAAACCCTAATTCTACCAAAAGTGCGATAAGTGAGAAATTGGTTTCAGCAGAAAGTTGATATTATTGAAATCTGATTGCATGGCTGGATAGCCCTTCTCAAGACCTTTCTTTTGAACCCTAGATCGAACTTTTTGGTTGGGTAGAACTCCGGGAAAGTCAAACCCTAATTCTACCAAAAGTGCGATAAGTGAGAAATTGGTTGGAGCAGAATTTTGGTATTGTTAAAATCTGATTACATGGATGGATAGCCCTTCTCAAGACCATTCTTCTGAGCCCTAGATCGAAATTTTTGGTTGGGTAGAACTCCAGAAAAGTCAAACCCTAATTCTACCAAAAGTGCGATAAAATTCTTTCTCAGGTTCCGGAAAAGTAAAAGGTAACTTTTCAGGTAAGTACTACTCTGTCTCTTGGACTCCCCCAAGAGAATATGGCTCCAAACACTAAGCTTGAAGACAAGCGAGAAGGTATAGAGAATTTTCGGGCATGGAAATACAGAATTGGTCTCATTCTTGAAGAGAATGATCTTGCTCATTATATCAAGGATGAAGTTGCAGAACCAGAAGGAGATGAAGCCAAAGAAAAGCATAGGAAGGATTTAATTAGGGAAAAGAGAATCATAGCTGATTCTATTAAAGACCACTTGATTCCCAAGTGGCCTCCAAGAACACTGCAAAGGAAATGTATGATGCCCTAGGAAGAATGTATGAAGGAAAGAACATCAATAGGAACATGAACCTAAGGACTCAATTGAAGAGTACCGAGATGCACAAAGGAGAATCCATTCAAGACTAATTCTCAAGGGTCTCACAAATCAAGGAGAAACTAGATGCAATTGGTGATACTCTTGATGAAGATGAACTTGTGATGACTGCTCTCAATGGTCTCACTAGGCCTTGGGAATCATTCATACAAACCATGTGTGCCAGAAAAGAGAGCATGAAGTTTGATATAGTATGGGAGGACTGTGCTAAAGAAGAAGCTAGGGTTTCCAACAGAGAAGCTCTTCTCAAAGAGGATGACCAAGCCTTGGCCACCCATACCAAAAGAAGAAGAATAGGTCATCTCAAGAAAGTTGACCACAAAGGACCTCAACACTTCTCTAGGCCTAAAAAGAGAAGAGGACCTAATCCAGTAAGAGATCTTTCCAAAGTCGAATGCTACAATTGTCATAAACTAGGACACATCTCCAAATATTGTCCTTCACAAAAGAAGAAGTTTGTCCACAAAAGACATCATGCACATATGGCAGAAAATGATAGTGAAGAAGAAGAAGAAGAAGAAGAAGAAGAAGAAGAAGAAGAGGTAGAGGTAGAACCTAGAAAGAAAAGATATAAAGTGAAGAAAAAGATCCAAAAGAATATGTTCTATTCTCTCCACTCTTTTGATCTGTATCTCCTGGAGAAGATACATGGCTCATTGACAGTGGTGCTTCTAAGCACATGACAGGTCAAAGAAAGACTTTCTCAAATCTTGAAGAAAAGTCTTCTACACAAAAGGTATCTCTAGGAGATGACTACCAATATCCCATCAAAGGAATTGGTGAAGCTAGCTACAAGCTAGACTCTGGAACACCCTTGAAGATGAAAGATATCTTATATGTACCAGGTTTAAAGAAGAACCTTCTCTCTATCTCAGCACTAGATAAGAAAGGTTTTAGAGTGGCTTTCATAGATGGACAAGTACTCATGTGGTCCAAAGGAAAGACAATTAAAGATGCAGTTGTCATTGGTGAAGAAGAAGGAGGTCTCTATAAGCTCAAGGGTCATCCAGAAGGTGCCCTTGCTCATGATATCTCTAGCCCCAGTGAGCTATGGCATAGAAGATTAGCTCATATCAACTATAAAGCCTTACCTTATGTAAGCAAGGTAGTCATAGGACTACCAGATTTGAAAGCTGATCATGATGGATCATGTAAAGGATGTAAGAAAGGGAAAAATATCAGGAACCCCTTTCCAAAGAGTGAAACAAAGACTAAGAACATTTTGGAGCTAATACACTCAGATGTATGTGGACCAATGCCCACCACTTCTCTAAGTGGGTTTGAATACTATCTTTCATTCATTGATGACCACTCAAGGAAAACTTGGATATACTTCCTGAAAGGTAAGAATGAAGTTTTTGGAAAATTCAAAGAGTTCAAGGCTCTAATAGAAAATCTATCAGAAAAGAGAATCAAAATTCTCAGAACAAATAATGGACGAGAATTTACCTCAAAGGAATTTGAGGACTTATGTAAAGAAGCTGGAATTAAGAGGGAACTAACTACTCCATATAATCCCCAACAAAATGGGGTGGCTGGAAGGAAAAATAGAACAATCATGGAAGCCGTGAAGACTATGATACATGACCAAGATCTTCCTATGTATCTATGGGCTGAAGCAACCAAGACAGCAGTATATGTGCAAAATAGATTATCTCATAGTGCTCTTGATTTCAAAACTCCAGAAGAAGTGTTTACAGGTAAGAAGCCTGAGGTAAGTCACCTTAAAATATTTGGGTGTCATGTGTACATCCACATTCCAAAAGAAAAGAGAACCAAGTTGGGCCCTTCTGGTAAGAAGGGAATATTTGTTGGTTATTGTGAATCATCCAAAGCCTTCAGAATTTACATTCCAGGCTTTCATCACATGGAAATAAGTAGATATGTAACATTTGATGAAGAAGCAGCTCTCAAGAAATCCAAGAAGTGCCAACTTGAAGAAATCTCTGAAGAAGATACTTCTCCCAGGATCACAGTGGCTGTGCCCATTCCTGAAGATGATTCTCCAGAGGATCATTACATGTTGGAACCACAAGAGCCTCCTATTACAGACTTATCTAAGAAAAGAAGGCCAGCATGGGCTAGAGATATTATTCAAGGGGCTGAAAGATATGGAGCTCCTGAAGGCTCCAGTAGAGAAAGAAAGAAACCAAAGCTAGTGTCCAACTACATGGCCTTGATGTGTGATCTTGTGGATCAACTACCTACCAGCTATGAAGAGGCAGCTCAGAAGAAAGAATGGGTAGAAGCTATGACAGAAGAATGTCAGTCAATAATGAAGAATGATGTTTGGGATATAGTCCCCAAACCAAAAGATAAAAGTGTGGTTTCTTCCTAATGGGTTTTTAAGATAAAACATGTTGCAGATGGTAGCATTGAAAAATACAAGGCAAGATTTGTAGCCAGAGGATTCTCTCAGAAAGAGGGAATAGACTATGAAGAAACATTTGCACCAGTTGCTAGGTACACTTCAATTAGAACTATCATGGCACTTACATCCATGATGAAATGGAAACTGCACCAAATGGATGTTAAGACAGCTTTTCTGAATGGTGTAATTGAAGAAGAAGTATACATAGAACAACCACAAGGATTTGAGGTCAAGGACGGTAGGACCCATGTATGCAAACTAAAAAAAGCATTATATGGATTGAAGCAAGCTCCCAGGGCTTGGTACGGAAGGATTGACAATTTCTTAACAAGCATGGGCTTGACCAAGAGTAAAGCTGATCCCAATCTCTATCTCAAAGTGATGGAGGATGAACCAGTTATACTGTTGTTATATGTAGATGATCTATTTCTAACTGGAAATGAGAAACAAATTATTGAAAGCAAGAAGAAGCTTTCTTCAGAATTCGAGATGAGAGATCTCGGATTGATGCACTACTTCTTAGGCTTAGAAGTATGGCAAGAACCAAAAGGAATCTTTCTAAATCAAGGTAAGTATATTGTGGAAATTCTCAAAAGATTTGATATGATGGAGTGTAAAGCCATGGCCACTCCCATGGACTCCAACTTGAAGTTATTGGTTAATGATTCATCATAATTAGTGGACATAACTCTATATAGACAAATCATTGGATCATTGATGTACTTAACAAATACTAGGTCTTATATATGCTTTGCTTTAAATACCCTAAGTCAGTATTTAGTAGAACCTAGAAAGGTTCACCTAATAGCTGCAAAGCATGTAATGAGGTACCTAAAAGGTACTTTAGATTTTGGCCTATATTATCTCAGAGGTCATGAACTCAGGTTACATGGTTACTCAGACTCTGACTGCGCAGGTAGTGTCTCAGACAGAAAAAGTACTTCAGGTGGATGTTATGGTCTTGGATTTGCTATGGTCTCATGGTTCAGCAAGAAACAATCTAGTGTGGCCCTCAGTACTGCCGAAGCAGAATATATAGTTGCCTGCTCTGCCAGCTATGAAGCAGTATGGCTTCGAAAACTATTATCTGGAGTGTTTGACTTAGAAATGGATCCCACTATGATTATGTGTGACAATCAAAGCTGCATTAAGATGACTGAAAATCATGTGTTCCACAATAAGTCAAAACACATAGAGATCCGATACTTCTATATACGAGATATGGTGCAGAGAGGAACTATCAAGCTTGAATATACAAGCATTGAGGATCAGATTGCTGATATCTTGACTAAACCTCTGTCTCGAGTGAAGTTTGAATACTTCCGAGACAAGCTTGGTATAGTTCAAAAGGACTCTCCTCGAAAGGGGGAGTAGCATAGTACCTGATAACAAGTCAGGTCTCATCAATGATGAGGCTACCTATTTACTACACTTAGTTAATTAGAATTATTTTTAGGACTCTTATACTTTTACTTTTGATGATAGATGAATACATGCTTTTTATGATAGATGTATTAGTGAGAATACATGCTTTTGATGATAGATGTATACATGCTTTTGATGATAGATGTATTAGTGAGAATACATGCTTTTGATGATAGATGTATACATGCTTTTGATGATAGATGTATACATGCTTTTGATGTTAGATGTACTTTTGATATACATGTTTTGATGATGAGGATACATGTTTTGATGTACATGTCTTGATGATAAGGATACATGTTTTGATGTACATGTCTTGATGATGAGGATACATGTTTTGATGATGAGGATATATATACATGTTTTTGATGATGAGAATACATGATGCCTTGATATACTTGTATAGATGAAGATACTTGTACTCATGATTGACATGTAAGGAGACTGGATCATCCCTGGACTTCAGTCCTAAAGAGAGCTGTAGACGTATGTCTTCGAGAATGAAGTCCTTGGTGGACTTGAGGGGATTGGATCATCCCTGGAATTCAGTCCTAAAGAGAGCCGTAGACGTATGTCTTCGAGAATGATGTCCTTGGTGGACTTGAGGGGATTGGAAAATCCCTGGACTTCAGTCCTAAAAGAGCCGTAGACGTATGTCTTCGAGAATGAAGTCCTTGGTGGACTTGAGGGGATTGGATCATCCCTGGAATTAAGTCCTAAAGAGATCCGTAGACGTATGTCTACAAGAATGAAGTCCTTGGTGGACTTGAGGCGATTGGATCATCCCTGGACTTCAGTCCTGAATTGAGCCGTAGACATGATGCCTCCGAGAACAAAATCCTGAATGAAAAGGTAAGGGGATTGGATCGTCCTCGGACTTTAGTCCTTTGAATTGAGCCGTAAACATGGTGTCTCCGAGAACAAAATCCTTAATGAACATGTAAAGGGATTGGATCGTCCTCGGACTTTAGTCATTTGAATTGAGCCGTAGACATGGTGTCTCCGAGAACAAAATCCTAAATGAACAGGTAAGGGGATTGGATCGTCCTCAGACTTTAGTCCTTTGAATTGAGCTGTAGACATGATGTCTCCGAGAACAAAATCCTGAATGAACAGGTAAGGATATTGGATCATCCTCGGACTTTAGTCCTTTGAATTGAGCCGTAGACATGATGTCTCTGAGAACAAAATCCTGAATGAACAGGTAAGGGGATTGGATCGTCCTCGGACTTTAGTCCTTTGAATTGAGCCGTAGACATGATGTGTCAGAGAACAAAATCCTGAATGAACAGGTAAGGGGATTGGATCTTCCTCGGACTTTAGTCCTGTGAATTGAACCATAGACATGAGGTCTCCGAGAATTGAATGATAGGACTGGATCGTCCGTGAGCTTCGGTTCAAAAGGCACATGATAGGACTAGATAGTCCCTGAGCTTCGGTTCAAAAGGCACATGATAGGACTGGATCGTCCCTGAGCTTCGGTCCAAAAGGTACATGATAGGACTGAATCGTCCCTGAGCTTCGGTTCAAAAGGTACATGATAGTACTGGATCGTCCCTGAGCTTCGGTTCAAAAGGTACATGATAGGACTGGATCGTCCCTGAGCTTCGGTTCAAAAGGTACATGATAGGACTGGATCATCCCTGGACTTCGGTTCAAAAGGTACATGACTGGATTGCATCATCCATGGACCTATGTCCTAAAGAGAGCAGGATTGATCATCCTGTGTAATGATGATCGTGTGATGACGATGCTGATGATCGTGTGATGACGATGTTGATGTTCGTGTGATGACGATGCTGATGATCGTGTGATGACGATGCTGATGATCGTGTGATGACAATGCTGATGATCGTGTGATGACAATGCTGATGATTGTGTGATGATGATGTTGATGATCGTGTGATCACGATGCTGATGATGACGATGCTGATGATCGAGTGATGTCGATGTTCCAGTAACTAGTTGAGTTACTGATGATGATGAACTGAAGAAAGCTTCCGATGATATATAGATGTATCATGTATGATGTATGACATGTTGCTCCTGCAGATGTTGTTATAATATCCTTCTCGTTAAGGGGGAGTATTAAATATTGTAACTTCTAAGAATATTATATTTTTATATTATTTATTCCGTACATGTTCCATACCTCCAATGTGATTATACTATGAATCCGGAGATGTTTATTCCTCCGAGAAGTTGTGGTAACTAGGGTTATTAGACCCACCATGTGGGGGTCGGCCCAGTCAGTTATAATAGGGTATTTAACCTAATGGTTAAATACGAGCCTACATGTACTTGTGTAAAATATATGTCAGAGTAGTGTATAAATAGAGGAGGTGTGTTCCTCATCTGATACACTCACTCACTAGTGAAAAGAGGCGCACTTGTCTGGGAGATTTGCTAAGGAGGAAAAGAAGGAGGGAGCACAACTTGTATTTTGGTTGATCATCTTATTGAGGAAAGCTTTGCTGGGTTTTCTACCCCATGAGGGTTTCCCAGGGTATATTCTGTGTCTATCTTGTGATTATTCTTCTTTCAGTGATCTTGCTAGTCTATTTGGTTTAAAACTTAACATGGTATTAGAGCTAGACTGAATAGGACATCTTTCACAAGGTAAGAATCTCTCTCTCTCTTTCCGGTGAAGATTAGGGTTTCAGCAGAAAGTTGATATTATTGAAATCTAATTGCATGGCTGGATAGCCCTTCTCAAGACCTTTCTTTGAACCCTAGATCGAACTTTTTGGTTGGGTAGAACTCCGGGAAAATCAAACCCTAATTCTACCAAAAGTGCAATAAGTGAGAAATTGGTTTCAGCAGAAAGTTGATATTATTGAAATCTGATTGCATGGATGGATAGCCCTTCTCAAGACCTTTCTTTTGAACCCTAGATCAAACTTTTTGGTTGGGTAGAATTCTGGGAAAGTCAAACCCTAATTCTACCAAAAGTGCTATAAGTGAGAAATTGGTTTCAGCAAAATTTTGGTATTGTTAAAATCTGATTACATGGCTGGATAGCCCCTCTCAAGACCATTCTTTTGATCCCTAGATCGAACTTTTTGGTTGGGTAGAACTTCAGAAAAGTCAAACCCTAATTCTACCAAAAGTGCGATAAAATTCAGTCTAAGGTTTCGGAAAAGTAAAAGGTAACTTTTCAGGTAAGTACTACTCTGTCTCTTGGACTCCCCCAAGAGAAGATGGCTCCAAACACTAAGCTTGAAGACAAGCTAGAAGGTATAGAGAATTTTCGGGCATGGAAATACAGAATTGGTCTCATTCTTGAAGAGAATGATCTTGCTCATTATATCAAGGATGAAGTTGCAGAACCAGAAGGAGATGAAGCCAAAGAAAAGCATAGGAAGGATTTAATTAGGGCAAAGAGAATCATAGCTGATTCTATTAAAGACCACTTGATTCCCCAAGTGGCCTCCAAGAAGACTCCAAAGGAAATGTATGATGCCCTAGGAAGAATGTATGAAGGAAAGAACATCAATAGGAAGATGAACCAAAGGACTCAATTGAAGAGTACCAAGATGCACAAAGGAGAATCCATTCAAAACCACTTCTCAAGGGTCTCACAAATCAAGGAGCAACTAGATGCAATTGGTGATACTCTTGATGAAGATGAACTTGTAATGACTGCTCTCAATGGTCTCACTAGGCCTTGGGAATCATTCATACAAACCATGAGTGCCAGAAAAGAGAGCATGAAGTTTGATATAGTATGGGAGGACTGTGCTCAAGAAGAAGCTAGGGTTTCCAACAGAGAAGCTCTTCTCAAAGAGGATGACCAAGCCTTGGCCACCCATACCAAAAGAAGAAGAATAGGTCATCTCAAGAAATTTGACCACAAAGGACCTCAACGCTTCCTCTAGGCCTAAAAAGAGAAGAGGACCTAATCCAGTAAGAGATCTTTCCAAAGTCGAATGCTACAGTTGTCATAAACTAGGACACATCTCCAAATATTGTCCTTCACAAAAGAAGAAGTTTGTCCACAAAAGACATCATGCACATATGGCAGAAAATGATAGTGAAGAAGAAGAAGAAGAGGTAGAGGTAAAACCTCGAAAGAAAAGATATAAAGTGAAGAAAGAAGATCCAGAAGAATATGTTCTATTCTCTGAACTCTCTGGATCTGTATCTCCTAGAGAAGATACATGGCTCATTGACAGTGGTGCTTCTAACCACATGACAGGTCTAAGAAAGACTTTCTCAAATCTTGAAGAAAAGTCTTCTACACAAAAGGTATCTCTAGGAGATGACTACCAATATCCCATCAAAGGAATTGGTGAAGCTAGCTACAAGCTAGACTCTGGAACACCCTTGAAGATGAAAGATATCTTATATGTACCAGGTTTAAAGAAGAACCTTCTCTCTATCTCAGCACTTGATAAGAAAGGTTTTAGAGTGGCTTTCATAGATGGACAAGTACTCATGTGGTCCAAAGGAAAGACAATTAAAGATGTAGCTGTCATTGGTGAAGAAGAAGGAGGTCTCTATAAGCTCAAGGGTCATCCAGAAGCTGCCCTTTCTCATGATATCTCTAGCCCCAGTGAGCTATGGCATAGAAGATTAGCTCATATCAACTATAAAGCCTTACCTTATGTAAGCAAGGTAGTCATAGGACTACCAGATTTGAAAGCTGATCATAATGGATCATGTAAAGGATGTAAGAAAGGGAAAAATATCCAGAACCCCTTTCCAAAGAGTGAAACAAAGACTAAGAACATTTTGGAGCTAATACACTCAGATGTATGTGGACCAATGCACTGAATATATAAGCACTGAGGATTAGATTGTTGATATCCTGACTAAACCTCTGTCTTGAGTGAAGTTTGAATACTTCCGAGACAAGCTTGGTATAGTTCAAAAGGACTCTCCTCGAAAGGGGGAGTAGCATAGTACCTGATAACAAGTCAGGTCTCATCAATGATGAGGCTGCCTATTTACTACACTTAGTTACTTAGAATTATTTTTAGGACTCTTATACTTTTAATTTTGATGATAGATGTACACATGCTTTTGATGATAGATGTATTAGGGAGAATACATGCTTTTGATGATAGATGTATTAGTGAGAATACATGCTTTTGATGATAGATGTATACATGCTTTTGATGATAGATGTATTAGTGAGAATACATGCTTTTGATGATAGATGTATACATGTTTTTGATGATAGATGTATACATGCTTTTTATGTTAGATGTACTTTTGATATACATGTTTTGATGTACATGTCTTGATTATAAGGATACATGTTTTGATGTACATGTCTTGATGATGGGGATACATGTTTTGATGATGAGGATATATATACATGTTTTTGATGATGAGAATACATGATGCCTTGATGTACTTGTATACATAAAGATACTTGTGCTCATGATTGACATGTAAGGGGATTGGATCATCCCTGGACTTCAGTCCTAAAGAGAGCCGTAGACGTATGTCTTCGAGAATGAAGTCCTTGGTGGACTTGAGGGGATTGGATCATCCCTGGACTTCAGTCCTAAAGAGAGCCGTAGACGTATGTCTTCGAGAATGAAGTCCTTGGTGGACTTGAGGGGATTGGATCATCCCTGGACTTCAGTCCTAAAGAGATCCGTAGACGTATGTCTTCGAGAATGAAGTCCCTGGTGGACTTGAGGGGATTGGATCATCCCTAGACTTCAGTCCTGAATTGAGCCGTATACATGATGTCTCCGAGAACAAAATCTTTAATGAACAGGTAAGGGGATTAGATCGTCCTCAGACTTTAGTCCTTTGAATTGAGCCGTAGACATGGTGTCTCCAAGAACAAAATCCTGAATGAACAGGTAAGGGGATTGGATCGTCCTCGGACTTTAGTCCTTTGAATTGAGCCGTAGACATGGTGTCTCCGAGAACAAAATCCTAAATGAACAGGTAAGGGGATTGGATCGTCCTCGGACTTTAGTCCTTTGAATTGAGCCGTAGACATGATGTCTCCGAGAAAAAAATCCTGAATGAACAGGTAAGGGGATTAGATTGTCCTCAGACTTTAGTCCTTTGAATTGAGCCGTAGACATGATGTCTCCAAGAACAAAATCCTTAATGAACAGGTAAGGGGATTGGATCATCCTCGGACTTTAGTCCTTTGAATTGAGTCGTAGACATGATGTCTCTGAGAACAAAATCCTGAATGAACAGGTAAGGGGATTGGATCATCCTCGGACTTTAGTCCTGTGAATTGAACCGTAGACATGAGGTCTCCGAGAATTGAATGATAGGACTGGATCGTCCCTGAGCTTCAGTTCAAAAGGCACATGATAGGACTGGATCGTCCCTGAGCTTTGGTTCAAAAGGCACATGATAGGACTAGATCGTCCCTGAGCTTCGGTTCAAAAGGCACATGATAGGACTGGATCGTCCCTGAGCTTCGATTCAAAAGGTACATGATAGGACTGGATCGTCCCTGAGCTTCGGTTCAAAAGGTACATGATAGGACTGGATCGTCCCTGAGCTTCGGTTCAAAAGGTACATTATAGGACTGGATCGTCCCTGGACTTCGGTTGAAAAGGTACATGACTGGATTGCAACATCCATGGACCTATGTCCTAAAGAGAGTAGGATTGATCATCATGTGTAATGATGATCGTGTGATGACGATGCTGATGATCGTGTGATGATGATGTTGATGTTCGTGTGATGACGATGCTGATGATCGTGTGATGACGATACTGATGATCGTGTGATGACAATGCTGATGATCGTGTGATGACAATGCTGATGATCGTGTGATGACGATGCTGATGATCGTGTGATGACGATGCTGATGATTGTGTGATGACGATGTTGATGATGACGATGCTAATGATCGAGTGATGTCGATGTTCCAGTAACTAGTTGAGTTACTGATGATGATGAACTGAAGAAAGCTTCCAATGATATATAGATGTATCATGTATGATGTGTGACGTGTTGCTCCTTCAGATGTTGTTATAATATCCTTCTCGTTAAGGGGGAGTGCTAAATATTGTAACTTCTAAGAATATTATATTTGTATATTATTTATTCCCGAGATGTTCCATACCTCCGATGTGATTATACTATGAATCCGGACATGTTTATTCCTCCGAGAAGTTGTGGTAACTAGGGTTATTAGACCCACCATGTGGGGGTCGGCCCAGTCAGTTATAATAGGGTATTTAACCTAATGGTTAAATACGAGCCTACATGTACTTGTGTAAAATATATGACAGAGTAGTGTATAGATAGAGGATGTGTGTTCCTCATTTGATACACTCACTCACTTGTGAAAAGATACACACTTGTCTGGGAGATTTGCTAAGGAGGAAAAGAAGGAGGGAGCACATCTTGTATTTTGGTTTATCATCTTATTGAGGAAAGCTTTGATGGGTTTTCTACCCCATGAGGGTTTCCCAGGGTATATTCTGTGTCTATCTTGTGATTATGCTTCTTTCAGTGATCTTGCTAGTCTATTTGGTTTAAAACTTAACACTCGTTGCCCCAGTGTCATCTTGTACGCCCATCTTGGAAACTAGGGTTTTGCTTAGTGAGGGAGTGTGCAATTTTTGCAAACGGGGGTCAACTCTGCAAAATTGTCCGTCGGGCGCTTATGGCAAGCGTTCCCAGCTGGAACCTACCTAGACAATCCTGCAGGATTCCCTAGAACCAGGTTTTGCTGCACGATTGGAGTTCTATGCCCCCGGCAGGTATCCAGCAGGTGTCCTTGAAGGCCTTTTGGATGCGAGACAGAATGAGCCATAGAATGACGACCATGGCTCCGACCGATGAACTGTCGACTCTATTGGATTCAAGACACCGGGATAGTGCCAAGGTTGCCCCTCCCCTCCAGTCCCATGGCGCCGATGTCATCTTGTACGTCCATCTTAGAAACTAGGGTTTTGCTCAGTGAGGGAGTGTGCAATTTTTGCACACGGGGGTCAACTCTGCAAAATCGTCCACCGGGCACGTATGATGATGAAGACATTGATGATGATGGTGATGATGATGGTGATGGTGATGGTTATGGTGATGAAGATGATGATGATGGAGAAGATGATGATGATGGAGATGTTGGTGAGGAACCTAGAGTTAGAGTTAGATTTAGAGTTATAGTTAGGGTTAGGGTTAGAGTTAGAGTTAATGATGATGATGGAGATGGTGGTGATGATGAAGATGTTGATGATGATGGTGATGGTGATGGTGATGATGAAGAAGGTGGTTTAGTACTAGGGTTTGGGTGAGGGTTAGGGCTAGAGTTATAGAAGGAAATTGAATTAGGGTTAGAGTTAGAGTTAATGATGATGATGAAGATGGTGGTGATGATGAAGACATTGATGGTGATAGTGATGGTGATGGTGAGGATGAAGAAGATGGTTTAGTGCTAGGGTTTGGGTGAGGGTTAGGGCTAGAGCTATAGAAGGAAATTGAATTAGGGTTAGAGTTAGAGTTAACAATGATGATGAAGACATGATGATGATGGTGATGGTGATGGTGATGGTGAGGATGAAGAAGATGGCTTAGTGCTAAGGTTTGGGTGAGTGTTAGGGATAGAGTTATAGAAGGAAATTGAATTAGGGTTAGAGTTAGAGTTAATGATGATGATGAAGATGGTGATGATGATGAAGACATTGATGGTTATGGTGATGGTGATGGTGATGATGAAGAAGATTGTTTAGTGCTAGGGTTTGAGTGAGGGTTAGGGGTAGAGTTTTAGAAGGAAATTGAATTAGGGTTAGAGTTAGAGATAATGATGATGATGAAGATGGTGGCGACGATGAAGATGTTGATGGTGATGGTGATGGTGATGGTGATCGTGAGGATGAAGAAGATGGCTTAGTGCTAGGGTTTGGGTGAGGGTTAGGGCTAGAGTTATAGAAGGAAATCGACTTAGGGTTAGAGTTAGAGTTAATGATGATGATGAAGATGGTGGTGATGATGAAGACATTGATGGTGATGGTGATGGTGATGGTGATGGTGATGGTGATGGTGATGGTGAGGATGAAAAGATGGTTTAGTGCTAGGGTTTGGGTATCCTAAGTGTGTAAGACTCTAACTCTAGAGCAACTTGTTTGCATGGATAAATGGGCCAACTAAGTGCACCTGTACTGGGATTATTGTTATTTTTTCAGAAATTTCAATCTAATCTAGGATCTTAACTAAGAGAATAACATGTACAACATATCTACAGCATATCTACAACATATCAATCATGGACACAATAATGCAAGCACACAAGAGACACAGAGTTTCACCGGGGAAAACCAAGAAGGTGAAAAACCCTGCAACTTCCTCAGAGATAAATAGAGAAATGATACAACCAAAGTACAAGAGATAGTCTTCTCCTAGCAGATGATCCTCCTCCTCACAAGTGCGCAACTTCCTGAGAGAGATAGAAGTGAGTAATGAGTGATCAAATAGAGATCTCCCGATCTCTATTTATACTTGTCCTGTCCTGCCCAATAAACTAATGGGGCCAACTTGTCTAGCTTAGCCTAATAACCAATGGTTAACTTAATCTTGGCCGATCCCACACTTGGTGGTCTAATAACCCATTTACCCACATGACTCATATTTGGCCAACCCCATCAAGGTGGTCCAATAACCCATCAAGTATAAGTTACGACACTTACAATATAAATGACGACGCTTCCGTATAGAGGAATAATAACATCTCTATAGGAATACAATACAGATGGGTAAAATATATTCTGAAGTTACATATACATCAACACTCCCTCTTAACTAGGAAGGTATTTCTCGACACAGATCTGCTAGCACATGTCTTCTTCTCTGGATCATCATCAACAAATCATCATCCTCGAATCATCGTCATCATCACTACTGCTTCTATCTCAATCAATCTCTGAATCTACTCGTCATAGCAAGTTCTACAGAGCCAGTCCTTTTTCATACTAGATTTAGGCCCACCATCTGTAGGTCTTCATCATCACTGCCCATATTGTGGAATCCTCGGGACTTATTACGTGCGTCACAAGACCTGGCTATAGCATCCCAGGCTGTTATGAGCACACAGCTCTACCTGTTGGATCTCCCAGGAGCACATTACATGTGACACCATCAAAAAACCTGGCTATAGCATCCCAGGCTATTACGAGCACACAGCTCTACCTATCGGATCTCCCAGGAGCACATTACATGTGATCTCAACAAAAAACTTGGTTGTAGCATCCCAGGATGTTACGAGCACACAGCTCTACCTGTTGAATCTCCCAGGAGCATATTACATGTGGTCATGGCAAAAACTGGCTGTAGTATCCCAGGTTATTACGAGCACTCAGCTCTACCTGTTGGATCTCCCAGGAGCACATTACATGCCATAGGCCAAAACCTCGAAAGAGCATCCCAGGCTATTACGACCACACAGCTCTACCTGTCGGATCTCCCAGGGCTGGATTATATGTCCTCCCAAAGCAAAACCTCGAAAGAGTGTTTTCCAGATATCCCAGGGCCACATTACATGCCATAGGCAAAACCTCGAAAGACTATCTGCAAACCTCCCAGGGCTGGATTAAATGCTTATCTGCACAACCTATCCATGGCCATAGAGTATCATCCTGATACTCTCCATACATCATCCTGATGTACATCAACACATGATCATCCTGATCATCATGACTGCATCGTCCTGATGCATGTCATCTGGAGAAACATCCTGAAGCTCGTCATCCATGATCATCCTGATCATATAATGCATCTACCTGATGCATACCAAGTATCTACCTGATACATATCATCATACATGATCCACCTGATCATTACATGTATCCACCTGATACATACATAGATACATGATCCACCTGATATATATCAACATACATCATCTACCTGATCATACAACGTATCCACCTGATACATATACAGATATATAGTCCAAGCATCCAACATGATGCATATACATATACATGATCTAACTGATCATAACAAGCATCCAACATGATGCATATACAGAGCAGTAACTGGAGCATTGTCCTGATGCTCATCATCTAGCACTTACATCCATAGCCATGGGAAGGATCCTCCTCTCACCATGTTTGGAATGGTTCCTGCAAACGTGTCCATCACTTCTTCCTCGAAGTGTTGTCAATCTGAAGAACACCAAGCATCTCTATGAAGTACTTGAACTTCACTCTGGCTAGTGGTTTCATCAACACATCTGCAACCTGCTCATCCATCGCAACATACAGGAGCTTCACTGCTCCTCTCTGCACCATATCCCTGATATAGTGGTATTTGATCTCAATGTGCTTCGACCTGTCGTGGAACATCGGGTTCTCAGACAGCTTCAGACAACTCTGGTTGTCACAAAAGATACCAGTAGCCTCCAACGGGAGATCAAATAGGTCAGACAATAGCTTCCGGAGCCATGCTGCCTCACAACTAGCCGAACAAGCTGCAACATACTCTACTTTGGATGTACTTAGTGCTACGTAGGACTGCTTCTTGCTAAACCAAGATATCACACCTGATCCCATATTGAAGCAGCACCCAGATGTGCTCTTCCTATCTGCAGCACTGCCCTCCCAGTCCGAATCAACATAACCTTCCAGGTTAAAATTTTGATTTGCATCATACTTGAGCCCATAATCAACTATACCCTTCAAGTGCCTCAAAATATGCTTTACAACAACCAGGTGAACACCTCTGGGATCCATCAAGAACTAGCTCAATGTGTTCACCACAAAGCAAATATCTGGTCTCGTGTTCGTCAGGTATATCAAGGACCCAATCATCTGACGAAACACTATGACATCAACCGGATCAGATGAAGCATCACATAGAAGCTTCAGGTTCGATGCCATAGGTGTGGCCATGGCCTTGCAGTCCATCATCCCGAACCTCTTCAGGATCTCCACTGCATACTTCCCTTGTCCAAGGAAGATTCCATCTGTACTCTGCAACACCTCCATGCCTATAAAATAGTGCATCATCTCCAAGTTCTTCATCTCGAACTCGGCAGCAAGCTTCCGCTGCGTGTCGACAATCAATCTATCCTCACCTGCAACAAACAGGTCATCCACATACAAAAGTAGTATCACTGGATTTCCTTCCTCAACCTTGTACTAAAGGTTGGAATCTAATTTACTCTTGGTAAAGCCCAAACTGGATAGAAAGCCATCTATCCTGCAATACCAGGTCCTGGCTACCGGTTTCAAATCATACAGGGATTTCTTCAGTTTTCACACATGTGACTCTCGATCATGTGTCTCAAACCCGAGTGGTTGCTCCACATACACTTACTCTTCTACTACACCATTCAAGAAATATGTCTTGACATCCATCTTGTGTATCTTCCATTTCATCACTGCAGCCAGAGAAAGTACTGATCTGATGGAAGTGTGCCTAGCTATAGGTGTAGAAGTCTCTTCATACTCAATCCCTCCTTCTGGGATAAGCCACGAGCTACAAACCTTGCTTTGTATTTCTCCATGATACCATCTGCAGCATGCTTGATTTTATAGATCCATTTGGAAGTCACAACAGACTTCCCTTCAGGTCTTGGAACACATCCCAACCATCATTCTTCATGATTGACGAATCATGGCATTCTTCCATTACTTCATCCCAGATCCTGGGAACTTCAATATATTCAATATATTCAATAGATATCTTTGTTGCTGGAACAAATGTTGTAGTCCTTCTTTTGTAGGTGATGGTATACGATCTTTCCTACAAGACAAGTTAAATTGCATGATTAGAAACATCTCATAGTTTTTAGAAGAAATTCTTACACATAAAGAAATATGTCATACAGTCATGCAATTATTTTAGCCAATGCTTCAATACAACATTCATCTATATCATGTAACTTTCTAGATGCCTTCCAATCTCTACCAGAACATTGTTAAGAGTTTGCACTACTCCTAACATGTCAACAAAGAGGTTTCATTCTAGATAAGTAGGAATGGAATGTTGTACAGTGCCATAGGCCACTTACCCATTACATGCATATTAGTAGTATGCTGTTCATTAATGCAATTATTCTAATATGCCAAAATACACAACCTAATTCTAGGAACATCAGTATATACATCATTGACCAGTATTATTTAAACAATCAAATATGCAAGAAATGATAATTCAAATACTTATCTTTGTTTGTTTGTTGGGTTGACTCCCTCTCAGTCTTTGCTTCCTTTTTGCAACTCCATTTTGATGTGGATTGTGAGAAGTGGTCAACTCCCTCTTAATATCTGCATCCTTGCAGAAACTACTGGAGTGTGCTCCCTCTTGATCTTTGCTTCTTGGAACATCAATAGTATGCTGTTCATTAATGCAATTATTCTAATATGCCAAAATACACAGCCTAATTCTAGGAACATTAGTATATACATCATTGAACAATATTATTTAAACAATCAAATATGCAAGAAATGATAATTTAAATACTTATCTTTGTTTGTTTGTTGGGTTGACTCCGTCTCAGTCTTTGCTTCCTTTCTGCAACTCCATTCTGATGTGGATTATGAGAAGTGGTCAACTCCCTCTGAATATCTGCATCGTTGCAGAAACTACTGGAGTGTGCTCCTTCTTGATCTTTGCTTCTTGGATTACATGTCCTTGAAATTATATCCATCCTCGATCACTATGCATGCTTACAAGTATCCTTATTGTGATATCCTCGAGATCTCATATATAATCATACATTTATTAGTATAATCTCAATACTATCAGAAACACAATAGTCTTAAACATGTATAGTAATGATCATTTTAAACACAAATAATAAACATTAGTATTCAAGGTTTATATAGGACTCTTCTTGTTAGTCATATCATCAACTAAAGTAAGAAACATAATATGCCTAAACCCATGATTACTAAAACCTATAACTTCATGAATAATCATAATCAATCATGCCAAGTATACTTATATAAGAGATTATAACACAAGGTAGGGTTCTAACTTGATATAGGAAAAACATACCTGGATTAGCATGTTAGCTAGCTATGTCTAACATACCCATATGATGTCTTCTTGTTCTCTTCAATGACTTGTGCTAGTAACATGCATATCTCATAAGTTAACCATTATAGAACCAAGTTATACATACCTCGTAAATAGATCTTCTATGTGATCCATGACAATGGATGAATCTTTGTCTTCATTTCTCCATGGTCATATGTTCTTGAACTAGAACATGATATGTCTTTCTTGATGTACCTTTCATGTTAATGGACAACATCAACCTCATACAACACCATAATGCATTAGTACAATCATAAGTGTCAAAACCCTAATCAATGAATATCTTCTATCATGCATTCATAATTTTATTAAGGTGATATGACAAGTCAAAAATTAATCAAGATTGTACTAACGTAATAATATAAAGACAAACATATCGTAAAATTAATCATGAACAAATTTTGAAACATACCTATAAGTCATACCTATCGAGATTGCTTGTAATCTTCTTATGTAAGGCCTTAGCCTCATCTCCCTCTGAAATAGGAACTTCTTCACTTATGCAGGTGACCAATCCATTCTCTTCTAGGATTAATCCAATCCACTTGATTTGCAGGAACTGGATCTGGAGCTGGATTAGGGTTTGTTAGAGAAAACCTAAAAATTCAAACTTTGAATTTCAAACTTTTGAAAGGATAGAAAGATGTGTCTTGATGAGCTGATCAAGCCGGTATACTCAGAATTTGAAAACTACAAAGTTTCACCCCTCAAAATTGCTTTTGAAACTTCTAGATCCTCTGGAAAGGATCCCGAACTAGGGTTTGATAAAGCCCATCATTTTTCCCATCCAAAAGGTTTGATCCAAAGCTCTAAAATTCTATTTTTCTGAGGAGCTTCCAGTCGTGGTCACAGACTTCAAAAATTCCAACTTTTGCAGAAGCCCTAATTTTCCACTTTTCCGATCAAAGTCCTAAACTAGGGTTTGATCAAGCTCGGCCTTCTTCCCAACCAAAAAATTTGATCTTGGTCTCTAAATTTCGATTTTGATGAGTAGCATTCAGCCGTGGTCTCCGATTACAAAATTCCAACTTTCTCCGAAACCCTAATTCACGGATCCATGAATGAAGGTGCTCAAAATCCAATTTTGTTTTGACAGAAATATGCACCTGATTGTTTCTGGTGTAACTCCAAAACTACACATCCACAGGGTATGAAACTTCTACCTGTGGTTGCTCGACCTGTCATCTTTTTATGAAATTTCATTTGGAGCTTCCTAGCCCAAGTTATGACCTTTTTGCGTAGGTCACCTGTTTATGACTCAGATCTGGAAGAGGCAGAAACCCTCGATTGTACAGATCATAAAACACAAAGTACAACGAATTAGAAGTTGTACTTTGGACACAAGGTACATTGGGATCTTATATTCGACCTTTGAAAGTTTCAGATCCTGAAAACTTGCCAAAATGGATTTATAGTGAAAGTACTACGAAGACTGGTTTTTGCTATATCAAGCCCTAACATTGCAAGTGCAACAAGTGTCATACATGCCATACCATGCCTTATTTCAAGCTAGCTCTGATACCGTGTTAGTTTTTCAAAAATTTCAATCTGATCTAGGATCTTAACTGAGAGAATAACATGTACAGCATATCTACATCATATCTACAGCATATCAATCATGGACACAATAATGCAAGCACACAAGAGACACATATTTTCACCGGGGAAAACCAAGAAGGTGAAAAACCCCAAAAATTCCTCAGAGATAGATAGAGAAATGATACAACCAAAGTACAACTAAAGTACAAGAGATAGTCTTCTCCTAGTAGATGATCCTCCTCCTCACAAGTGCGCCACTTTCTAGGAGAGATAGAAGTGAGTAATGAGTGATCAAATAGAGATCTCTCGATCTCTATTTATACTTGTCCTGTCCTACCCAATAAACTAATGGGGCCGACTTGTCTAGATTAGCCTAATAACCCATGGTTAACTTAATCCGGGTCGACCCCACACTTGGTGGTCTAATAACCCATTTATCCACATGACTCATATAGGGCCGACCCCATCAAGGTGGTCTAATAACCCATCAAGTATAATTTACGACACTTACAATATAAATGACGACACTTCCGTATAGACGAATAATAACATCTCTATAGGAATACAAACACTTATGTATAGAGGAATAATAACATCTCTATAGGAATAGAAACACTTATGTATAAAGGAATAATAACTCTCTATAGGAATACAACACACATGGGTAAAATACATTCCAAAGTTACATATACATCAACAATTATCTGAGGCATGCAGGCATGTATCCTCCTAGAGATCTGCCCCTCTTAACTTAGACTGTAATCCTCACATATGAGTGCCTAGGGAACTGCACTCTCTCACTGTGCATGCAAAACTAAATAAAGCAAAAAATGCAGAATTAGAACTGAATTTCTAATTTAGGAAAAACATCTAAATTGGAAATTAATGGAGGATGGCGCATGCATGCACTCCCTATCTCTCTCATCCATAAATACTAGTGCATCCTATTACATCTTATTTTCACACCCAAGTGGCAAAGTCCTAATCCTTTAATGCTACAAGTGCGACTTCCAAAGATGATTGCCACTGTCACCTCATCAAATATTTTCCCAAGTTTTAGGCCTACTTTAAAGGCCAAGGGAGGCTTCTAGATCAAGGTTGGAGAAAAGGTCTTAGGATTTCAAACTTGTTTGAAGATTAATATGTGTTTTCCATTAAGTTAAAGTCCCATGTGAGTGCTTAATTCAGAAAGTTGTAAGTGAATTAATCAAATAGACACCTTTCATAAATAAATATTTGCTCATGTGTAAAATGAAAGATCATTCATGGATAAATAAAGATATTCACAAAACTTAAATCAACAATGAACCATAATGTTGTAGAATCAAAATTCACATTAAAACATGTTGGCTTATTTCCCAAAATCATCCACAAATGATATTATCTAATAATGCCAAGGTTATAGTTATTAGTTTATGAGTTATTATTGAATGAGACCCTCTTGGAGAGAGTAAAATCTTTGCAAAAGGGTGTCACCCAATCTATTAAGGGTCCAACTAAGTTGTAGTGATTTGAATCACTTCAATAAAGATGGCTGAAATCTTATCTTCACAAACTTAATTAATTAAATGTTTTTCCATATGATCCATGAGCATATAAATATAAAAAGATGTGCTGGAAATAAAATCAGTAAACCACTTGCGCAGGTTTGGTAACTTCTAAAATTTAAATGATTAGATGATTGTAAACATTCATTCAATAAACCATAAAAATTTAGGATATGTGGTGTGTAATTTCTTAAGACAAATTTGTGAAATAATAACCATTCAAATAACATGCAATTAACACTATGATCCATAGATGAGAGTTGTGGATCGTGATGGACTAGTCATTATATATGTGGCAAGGGTCCTATTTCAAATGGATTAATTTAGGATAATCAAATTATTTTAGGTGTTGTATATCAGGTGGTCATGGACCTAGTAAGTCCAAGGATGAATCCTATAGATCTCGAGGATGGAAGGGTTGTTTTGGAAAAGGATGGTAGTTGGTTGAAGGTTAGAGACGGAGGAGGCAATTCTTTAAAGCATGTTGATAATGATGAAGCCAACAAAGGGATGCAGGTAAATGATGTTGGTAGTGTCAAAATAAAGAGGAAGAAGTGTGTAAACATAAAAGCTCTCTTATGAGGCTAGTCCTAGGAAAGGATATCAAAATGCATGAGGTGGTGGGAATGGATTCCCATGCTCTTGTTGGAAGATTTCATGGTAAAAAGGTGGGGGAGTTGTCTCTAAGGGTGTAGTTATAGGAAAAATGGGCTCTTAGGATTGGGTACATTCCTAATTTATTTATATCAACTACAAGTTACCTAGGGTTTCTTTTCATATATCAAGAGGATTTTGAGGAATATTTTGGCTCATGATTGGAAGTGGGAGATGATTTTGCTTATGCTATATATTTTTTTGCAGCCCTAAAGCCACAACACTTTGTAATGTAAATATCACTCCTTAGTTTGCTTGGTTAGGTATGTTGTTGCTGAAAGGAAAAGATGCAAGACCCATTCAAATATAAGCGACTCATATTGAGGTCACTTGGTGTCTAGAAATAACATTAAATTTATGTGAGAACTTTTCCATAACATTCTTATCGAAGACAAAATCATGTATGCAAAACTATAATCAAAGACACACTCATATACACAAGTGCAGATACATCTATTAATATGCACAAATGATCCAATCATGTACAATTTTTGGAAAAATGGAACATCGTTCCCAGCGTCTATATAATGGCAAATCGTGCCCCGTACAAAAAAAGGAAACTCATGCCCTATACAAAATATGGCAACTCGTGCCGAAAATGCCACATCGTGGCTAGTGTACATAGGAGGGTCTCTCAATCCTCCTTCCCACCCTCGGAGCTCCCAGGTGCATCTCCGAAATCGATCTTCCTCTTCTTCGTGCTAGAGGAAGTTGGGTCCTTCCTGCGTCTTTTAGCATGTCCCCCTGAGCCCTAAAACGACAAAAATAATATTTCAACTTTTCCTGGAAATTATACAAGTATAAAACATAATTTCAAAATAAAAATAGTTTTCAAATCTTGGATAACTCACTGCATGCGAGACTGTAAGTTGTGAGGGGATCTCCCTCCTCCGTGATCCTAGTCTCTAGGCAATGCCACCCTGCAACATTTAGAACAATCAGATCAATGCTGAAACTAGATGCATATAGTAATTTCCATTAAAATTGAACGAGATTTTCATAAACTAGTCAATCTCGCCGTGAACAAAATCGGCTGGTCTTCGGGGTTGGCGAATGGAGCAGTCGGTTGGACATCCTGCTCCGATGCTAAGGTGGATGGTAAAGGGGAGGATGCAGCCACATCGATAGTGGCTACACCACTGGGTAGAACGGTGGAAGAAGGGGGGGGTGGCAAGAGGAGGCATGGACTAGGGTGGGCGAAGTGGAGATGGACATCTAGGGCTATAAACCCCAACTGGCTGTAGTATGGATCGGGGCACCCTAGAAGGAGAAGCGAGTGTGGTGGGAAAATTTTTTGGGGGGCGAGGTCTATGTTGCGGTAGAGGTATGGTTGACTGGGGATGGGTGGTGTTCCGTGGTCGGATGGGGGAGGGTGGGAACATGGGAAGCTGATACGGAGGTGGAGTTGGATATGATACGTAAGGGAGAGATGGATTGAACTGTGGTGCTATATAAGAGGGGGTGCTAGGTGGAAGGGGTTGGGGAATGGGGCATGTATTCCAGGGGATACAACTGGCACATAGGGCGGCCGAAAGGTTGAGAATGGAGGAACAACGGCATTGGCAGGCTGAGGTGCTCACACCTGCATACACATTTATAATCTCATAGTTTAATATGCAAAAATCGAAATATACAAGGACAAGTCATCATACTTGAAATTAAATTTATGATTTAATACACACGATACCTGCGCATGTGGAGAATTGGTGGCTGGTCGTTGGAGATCGCGGACACCTATGCGAACACTACAATTTTTAGACTAAATTTATAAAAACAATATTAACAATATTAAACACAATTCAAATGAGAATGACAACGATGGTACTTAAAAAACATGATTGCCGTTAATTTATATTCAAGTTAGATGATATTCAATATTTTGAAAGGATAGAAGGTGGCATGGCATGAAATTAAAATTAAATAAGGTGACAGGGCATAGAAGGTGACATGGTGAGCTTTTCCTTTTCTAGAGTCATCCCCATGAGTAGGTGAGCTTTTCCTTTGGCCCTAGAGAGATGTGCAATGCCTCTTAAGCAAATGGAATTCGTGTCCATTTACAAATTTGAATTGGAAACCTATGTAATGTGTTTGGGTTCTTGATGAAGAGTTTCTAGGTTTTGATGTCTTATTATAGATTTGTAATTTCCTACAAGATTGATTTACCCAATGGAAAAATATTTGCATCCCTAGAGTGAGGATCTTGAGTCCCTTTATTTCCATAACATTTACATCATCAAATAAAATGGCATCTCATTGTTTTAATTTGCAAAGAGGTGCTAAGTAGCAGTTAAGTTAGTGTGCATGTTATTTAATACACTTTAGAGTGTTGATCGTTAGAAAAAGGAAGAAAGAGAAATATTTTTCATGATTAACTTACTTACAAGCTTGAATGTGCCATGTTCTTTTGCATTGAATGAGTAATTATGTGTTCTTGATTGAATAGGTATGTTGTCAGAATGATATCACTTGATTGAAATCAAAGAAATATTGAGTGAAATGAGTTAAATGAGTATTCTGAATGCCAAATGTTTTACCAAGTTGTATTTGAATCAATATAATAGCAAGGCCCCATAGACCATATTTGTAAGATTATCGCTCTTCCTTATGGGCCTTACATCATTTTCAAAAAATTTAGTGACAATACATGTGATAAGTTGTTTTACATTGCTTATATGTCTTTCCTAATAGCATGTTCTAGGAGTAGTAGTATGATTACTTTCAGTCTCAAGTATTACAATAAATTTGAAATCCCATGATAATAAACTAGGGTAACAAGGACATGAGAAACATCAGGTTCTTGAATTTCTAGAAGCTTGGCCACTATGATTCTCTTTTTCCCGAGAGTTTTGCACAATGCAGTGAAAATTCATAGCAATAAATAGTTTTCCTATTGGTCTTGGTGGATGCAAAAGTGACAAGTACAACATCTCATTGAACTCAATTGATGCAACAAAGTTAGCAGAAGCATAGAAGTGATTTGACCACCTTTACCATTAAAAGAACCTATTAGTATAATATGGGGGAAAGTGATAATCACCATGGTAATATATTCTCAAAGTTTAAGCTTGAAGAACAAATGGCATAAGGTCATGGAAGCAAAGGTTGATTTGGTGGACAAAGTGATGGGCATTGGAGCCATTGGCACACCTATTGAGCCAAGAGTCAAATGACCCATACTGTGGTCATTTGAAGATGATTTGGACAAGGAGAGTACATGGAAAATATAACTTGGATGACATGGTGACAAATGGCAAAGCAACAATAACACACATGGCATTGGTCAAGAACAGGAAGAGCAAGCAAGCATTGGATGGTAGTCTGAGGATGAAGGACATTGCGGGCATCACCAAAACCCCAGCTGCGGGCTCATGATTACTCAAGTAAGAATGATAGATTTTGGAAATTTCTCTCCCATTTGTATAATCATCAGAGGTCTAGGATGCCTGAAGTGAACATGGACAAATGTTTCTAGTTTTCTTAGGTTTTCATGTTTTATAAGGTTTCATTTTTTTTTGGTGGGATTATATGAATTTATAGCTATTAAATAAATTAGACAATATTATAAACACAACTGTAAAATACAATGATAATATGGTAATTACTCAGTGCTAATTAATTTGTAATTACTGAACACAAATTACTCGTAACTAGATCTAATTATTCATGTTAAATTTATACTAATTTGACTAGCAAGATCACTGAAAGAAACACAATCACAAGATAGACAGAGATTTTACCCTGGGAAACCCTCATGGGGTAGAAAACCCAGCAAAGCTTTCCTCAATAAGATGATCAACCAAAATACAAGATGTGCTCCAAGACTAGAGCTTCTTCTCTATATCCTATGCAGACCTCTCTCTCACAAGTGCGCTACTTTCCGAGTGATGGAAGTGAGAGATAAGTGAGGATCCTCCTCTACTTATACTAGTTTTCCAACTGACTTTTTCCCTTATGGGTCTGACCTCTCCCAATTGAGTCTAATAACCCTTAATTAATTAACTCGGGGCCGACCCCCACATGGTGGATCTAATAACCCTAGTTACCACAATCCATTGGAGGAATAAACATCTCCAAATACATATAGGATCACCTTGGAGGGATGAAACATCTCTGGAATAATAAAGTACAAATATAATATTCTTTAAAAGTTACAATATTCAACACTCCCCCTTAACAAGAAGGATATTATAACAACATCTGCAGGAGAAAGGAGGCATAGACTACATCGTACATGATACATCTATAAATCATTGGAAGCTTTCTTAACATCATCAGTAAATCAAGCAGTTACTGGAATATCATCATCTGGATCCTCAAGATCAACAGCATCGTCATCATACGATCAACAACATCGTCATCATACGATCATCAACATCATCATCATATGATAAACAGCATCTAGATCATCATCTCGATCTACAGCATCTGGATCATCCTCTCGATCTACAGCATCTCGATCTACAACATCTGGATCATCATCTCGATCTACAACATCTGGATCATCATCTTGATCTACAGCATCTAGATCATCATCGTAGCATACTCTGCAATAAACACGATCATATTAAAGGATGATCAATCCCACTCTCTTTAGGACATAGGTCCATGGATGATACAATCCAGATCAAGTTCTAGGATGATCAATCCTTATCACTTTAAGACATCTCACCATGTCTAGGGACGATGCAATCCCGAATCAGCTTATAGGATGATTAGTCCTTATCATTTTAAGACATCTCACTATGTCTAGGGACGATGCAATCCCGATCAAATTCAGGAGGATCATTCCTTATCACTTTAAGACATCTCATCATGTCTAGGGACGATGCAATCCTGAATAAGCTTACAGGATGATTAGTCCTTATAATCTTAAGACATCTCAGTATGTCTAGGGATGATGCAATCCCGATCAACTTCCAGGAGGATCATTCCTTATCACTTTAAGACATCTCACCATGTCTAGGGATGATGCAATCCTGAATCAGCTTACAGGATGATTAGTCCTTATCATTTTAAGACATCTCACTATGTTTAGGGATGATGCAATCCCGATCAACTTCCAGGAGGATCATTCCTTATCACTTTAAGACATCTCACCATGTCTAGGGACAATGCAATCCCAATCAACTTCCAGGAGGATCATTCCTTATCACTTTAAGACATCTCACCATGTCTAGGGACGATGCAATCCCATCACATACATTTTGAACCAAGGGTCTAGGGACAATGCAGTCCTATCATCAATTTTCGGAGACAACTGTCTACGGATCAATTCTGGGACCGAAGTCCGGGGACGATACAATCCCCACATGTCCACCAAGGACTTCATTCTCGAAGACAACTGTCTGCGGATCCTTTTAGAACATGTGTTCAAGGATGATGCAATCCCTCTTCTTTCTCGGATACATCTGTCTATGGATCCTTTTAGAACATATGTTCAAGGATGATGCAATCCCTATAGTATCCTCATCAATACAAGTATCCTCATCCATACAAGTACATCAATCAATACATGTATACATATCATCAATACAAGTATCCTCATCAATACAAGTACATATACAAGTGTCCTCATCAATACATGTATACATATCCTTATCAATAATAGTGCATATACAAGTGTCCTCATCGATACATGTATACATATCATCAATACAAGTATCCACATCAGTACATATATACATCAATATAATTATCCTTGGCAATAAAAGTGCATATACAAGTATTATAAATATCCTAAGCATACATATAAGAAATATAAATATCCTAAGTATAGCAATACATGTATCCTCATCATCAACCTTACTATCAATGCAGGCAATCTCATCATCAGTGTCTATATCACTCCCCCTTTAGAGGAGGGTCCTTTTGAACTACACCAAGCTTGTCTCGAAAATACTCAAATTTTACTCGAGACAGAGGTTTGGTCAATATATCAGCAATTTGTTCATTAGTGCTCACATACTTGAGCTTAATAGCTCATTTCTGCACCATATCCCGTATATAAAAATATCAGATCTCTATATGTTTTGACTTATCATGGAACACTGGATTTTCTGTCATCTTAATACAGCTTTGGTTGTCACACATGATCACAATGGGATCCATCTCTAAGTCAAACAATCCTGATAATAGTTTCCGAAGCCATACTGCTTCACAGCTAGAAGAGAAAGCAGCTATATATTCTGCTTCGGCTGTACTGAGAGCGACACTAGACTGTTTCTTGCTGAACCATGAGATCATGGTAGATCCAAGACCATAACATCCACCTGATGTACTCTTCCTTCCTAAAACACTTCCTTCCCAATCAGAGTTTGAGTAACCATGCAATCTGAGTTCATGATTTCCAAGATAATATAGACCAAAATCCAATGTACCCTTTAGATGCCTCATCACATGCTTTGCAGCTATTAAGTGAACTTTTCTAGGTTCCACTAGATACTGACTCAAGGTATTTACAACAAAGCATATGTTTGGTCTGGTATTTGTCAAATACATCAATGACCCAATGATTTGTCTGTATAGAGTCACATCTACTAACTCTGATGAGTCATCAACTAATAACTTCAAGTTAGAGTCCATGGGAGTGGCCATGGCTTTACACTCCAACATATCAAATCTTTTCAAAATCCCCACAGCATACTTACCCTGATTTAGAAAGATTCCTTTTGGTTCTTGCCATACTTCTAGACCTAAGAAGTAGTGCATTAATCCGAGATCTTTCATCTCAAATTAAGAGAGCTTCTTCTTGCACTCGATAATTTGTTTCTCATTTCCAGTCATAAATAGATCATCTACATACAACAATAATATAACAGGTTCATCATCCATAACTTTGAGATAAAGATCAGGATCAGCTTTACTCTTGGTAAAGCCCATGCTTTTTAAGAAACTATCAATCCTCCCGTACCAAGCTCTGGGAGCTTGCTTCAATCCATACAAAGCCTTTTTCAGCTTGCATACATGTGTTCTCGCATCTTTAACCTCAAATCCTTGTGGTTTTTCTATGTACACTTCTTCTTCAATCACACCATTCAGGAAGGCTGTCTTAACATCCATATGATGTAATTTCCATTTCATCATAGATGCAAGTGCCATGATAGCTCTAATGGAAGTGTACCTAGCAACTAGTGCAAATGTTTCTTCATAGTCAATTCCCTCTTTCTGAGAGAATCCTCTGGCCACAAATCTTGCCTTATATTTTTCAATGCTACCATCTGCAGCATTTTTTATCTTGAATATCCATTTGGAAGATACCACACTTTTGTTAAAATTCAATATGCTAAGACAGAAAATAGCAGCATTACATTCCATTTCACAATAATAGCATATACAGGATCACTGAAGAAACACCAAGCATAGCATAAACACAAGAGACAGAGATTTATCCTGGGAAACCCTCATGGGGTAGAAAACCCAGCAAAGCTTCCTCAATATAGATGACCAGCAATATACAAAGATGCAAACCCTGAGCATAAGCTCCTTCTCCTCCATAGCAGACCTCTCCTCCACAAATGCGCCTTTCTCAAGTGAGTGAGTGTGTATAATGAGGAACACACCTCCTCTATTTATACACTACTCTGATATGTATTTTACACAAGTACACGTAGGCTCGTATTTAACCAATAGGTTAAATACCCCACTACAACTAACTGGGCCGACCCCTCTAGGGTGGTCTAATAACCCTTTGACCCACATAACAGATACAGGGCCGACCCCTACTAGGGAAGTCTAATAACCCGAGTTACCACATTCCGACGGAGGAAAAACATCTCCGAATATACAATAAGATCTTCACGGAGGAATGAAACATCTCCGGAATAATAAAGTACAAATATAATATTCTTTGAAGTTACAATATCTCAACACTCCCCCTTAACAAGAAGGATATTATAACAATATCTGCACGAGCAAGGAGTCATCAACATCATACATGATACATCTATAAATCATTGGAAGCTTTCTTCAATTCATCATCATCAGTAACTTGACTAGTTACTGGAACATCAACATCGTCATCAACATCGTCATACGATCATCAGCATCGTCATCACACGATCATCATCATCATCGTCACACGATCATCAACATCGTCATCACACGATCATAAGCATCGTCATCACACGATCATCAGCATCGTCATCATACGATCATCAGCATCGTCATCACACTATCATAAGCATCATCATCACACGATCATCAGCATCGTCATCATACGATCATCAGCATCGTCATCACACGATCAGCAGCATCGTCATCACACGATCAGCAGCATCGTCATCACACGATCAGCAGCATCGTCATCACACGATCAGCAGCATCGTCATCACACGATCAACAGCATCGTCATCACGCGATCAACAGCATCGTCATCACACGATCAGCAGCATCGTCATCACACGATCATATTTACAGGATGATCAATCCTGCTCTCTTTAGGACATGAGTCCATGGATGATACAATCCAAATTAAGTTCCAGGATGATCAATCCTTATCACAACTACAGAGCCAGCCCTGTTTCATGCTGGATGTAACATAATTACAGAGCCGGCCCTGTTTCATGCTGGATGTATCACAACTACAGAGCCAGCCCTGTTTCATGCTGGATGTATCATAACTACAGAGCCAGCCCTGTTTCATGCTGGATGTATCACAACTACAGAGCCAGCCCTGTTTCATGCTGGATGTATCACAACTACAGAGCCAGCCCTGTTTCATGCTGGATGTATCACAACTACAGAGCCAGCCCTGTTTCATGCTGGATGTACCACATCTACAGAGCCAGCCCTGTTTCATGCTGGATGTATCACAACTACAGAGCCAGCCCTGTTTCATGCTGGATGTATCACAACTACAGAGCCAGCCCTGTTTCATGCTGGATGTACCACAACTACAAAGCCAGCCCTGTTTCATGCTGGATGTATCACAACTACAGAGCCAGCCCTGTTTCATGCTGGATGTATCACAACTACAGAGCCAGCCCTGTTTCATGCTGGATGTACCACAACTACAGAGCCAACCCTGTTTCATGCTGGATGTATCACAACTACAGAGCCAGCCCTGTTTCATGCTGGATGTATCACAACTACAGAGCCAGCCCTGTTTCATGCTGGATGTACCACAACTACAGAGCCAACCCTGTTTCATGCTAGATGTAACCTAGAGTAATTCTAGGATTTGTCACGTACATTTTGAACCGAGGTCCAGGGACGATTCAGTCCTGTCGTTCAGTTATTGGAGACCTCATGTCTACGGCTCTTCTTTAGGACTGAAGTCCGGGAATGATCCAATCCCCTCACATGTTCATCAAGAACTTCATTATCGAAGACATACGTCTACGGTTCTTCTTTCGGACTGAAGTCCAGGAATGATCCAATCCCTTCACATGTTCACCAAGAACTTCATTATCGAAGACATACGTCTACGGCTCTTCTTTCGGACTGAAGTCCAGGAATGATCCAATCCCTTCACATGTTCACCAAGAACTTCATTATCGAAGACATACGTCTACGGCTCTTCTTTCGGACTGAAGTCCAGGAATGATCCAATCCCTTCACATGTTCACCAAGAACTTCATTATCGAAGACATACGTCTACGGCTCTTCTTTCAGACTGAAGTCCAGGAATGATCCAATCCCTTCACATGTTCACCAAAACAGAACATGTATCCTCATCATCAAAACATGTATAACCACAACATGTATCATCATCATCACAACATGTATAACCACAACATGTATCATCATCATCAAAACATGTATAATCACAACATGTATCATCATCATCAAAACATGTATAATCACAACATGTATCATCATCATCAAAACATGTATAACCACAACATGTATCATCATCATCAAAACATGTATAATCACAACATGTATCATCATCATCAAAACATGTATAATCACAACATGTATCATCACAACTAGCATGTATTCTTACTAATACATCAAACATCAAAACATGTATACATCACAACTAGCATGTATTCTTACTAATACATCAAAACATGTATACATCACACCAAAACATGTATACATCTAGCATGTATTCTCACCAATACATCTATCATCAAAAGCATGTATAAGTAAAGCTAAGTATTCTAAGTATAAGAGTCCTGAATCTAAATATTTCTAAGTAACTGGGTGTAGAGAACAGGTTACCTCATCAACGACCTTGTTGTTTGATGAGACAATCTCATCAGTAGTGACTATACTACTCCCCCTTTCGAGGAGGGTCCTTTTGAACTACACCAAGCTTGTCTCGGAAGTATTCAAACTTCACTCGAGACAGAGGTTTGGTTGGTAACCTCTTCACTTAACGTAGAGGCTTGGTTAGTACAATGGTAACCTGTTACAAATTCAAACTTTTAGAGTTCCTTTTTGTGTCATATCTTGTTAGTTCCCTATGTTCTTTGACTTATCATGGAACACTAGATTCTATGTCATCTTGATACAACTCTAATTATCACATAGGATCTCAGTTGGTTCTATCTCTAAGTCAAACAATCCTAAAGCCAAACTTCTTCACAACTAGCAGAGCAAGCAGCCATATATTCCGCTTGTGCTGAGAGTCACACTAGACTGCTTCCAGCTAAACCACGAGATCATGGCTAATCCCAGACAATAACATCCTCTCGATGTGTTCTTCTTGTCTGATACACTTCCTGCCCAAACAAAATCTGAATAGCCATCTGAAGTCATGATCTTCAAGATAGCATAGATCAAATTCTATCGTGTCCTTTATGTGCCTCATCACATACTTTGCGACTATCAGGTAAACACATCTAGTTTCCACTAGATACTAACTCAAGGTGTTCATAACAAAGCATATATCTAACCTAGTATATGTTAGATATATCAAAGACCCAATAAATGACTGTACAGAGTTATATCCACTAACTCTGATGAGTTATCCCCTAACAGCTTCAAGTTGGAATCCATAGGAGTGGCCATTCCAACACCTCAAGTCATATTTCTCATCATACTTTCCCTGGTTGAGAAATATTCCTTCTGAGCCTTGACATACTTCCAGACCTAGGAAGTAAAGCATCAATTGAGATCTTTCATTTTTCATTTCTGCATTGAATGATCTTCTGCATATCTATCTGTGCCATCTCTCGTTAGATGGGTCTACTGATATGAGCCTCAATATCATTCGAACTCTGTGGTGAGTTCCTTCTTGTATCCATGTCATATGTGTATCATATTCAACCTTGTAGCAAAGGGTTGAGATCCACATCACCCATGGTGATCATTAAGCTTATCAAATTATTATCGATCCTAGGTACCTATACAGAACCTGATTCATACTTCTTCTTTAATTACACCATACTTGGAGCAAGCATCTTGTCGTGATTCTCTTCCCCTTTCTAAGAGAATATTCTAGCCATGAGCCTTCTATATTTTGTTTGATTTGTAAATCTTCTTGTTTGAACATCCACCACTTGTACGATGTCCATCATTCTTCATGACCTTTCCTACAAATCAAAATTAAGTACATGATTAGTAATACTTCATAATCATCAAAAGATAACCCATTATGCATACAGATATCATTTACATAGTGATGCAACTATTTTGACCAATACTTTGGCACAACACTTTCCCATATCCTGTATGCATACAGTGGCTATCTAGATGCCTTCCATCTCTACCAGAACATACTATCGAGAGTGTGCACAACTCTCAGCATGTCAGCAAGGAGGTTTCATTCTAGACAAGCAACAATGGAATGTTTGTCCAAACATATGCACATTAGTTGTATACTGTTCAATGCTCTATGAATGTTTACACTCAGCATTATATATTCTAGGAATACAAATATGCATGCAGGCAATATCATTACTATTTCAAATAGCAACTCAAATACTTATCTTTTATGTTTGTGTGGCTGCCTCCCGCTTGATCTTCTGTATGTCTTTTGAACTTCTATTCATTTTGTACCACTGTGCATGCTCAAGAGTCATCCTCATGATCTCATACACAAACATACACTCATTAGTATATTCTAAATGCTATCAAAACTAAATAATCTTGAAAACGTATAGTCATGATTATAGTTAATAAACATTAGTATTCAAGATTTCAGGGAAGTCTTCTTTTACTCATGCATATCATTGATAAAAGATATAATATGCATAATCCCTTGATTACTAACTTTATGAATAAGCATAACCAATCATTCCAAGTATACTTATATCAGGGATCCTAACACAAGGTAAGATTCATGGGAAACATACCTAGATTAGTATACCTACTTGGTTATGTACAACATACCTAAACAATCTCTTCAATGATTTAGAGATCCTGAGCTAGAACCTGCATGTCTCATAGGTTAAGCATAATATAACAAAGTCATACATACCTCGTAAGTAGAACAAAGATTATGGATGAGTCTTTGTCTTCATGTTTTCATGGTCATGGAGCCTGATTTGTCTTTTGTGATGTACCTGTATCTTGTTAGCAGACAACCTCAACCTCACACAACACCATAATGCATTAGTACAATCATAAGTGTCAACACCCTAACCAATGAATATCATGCATTCATAATTTTGTTAAGGTGATACAACAAATCTAAAATCAAGATTGTACTAACTGTAATAACATGAAGACAAACATACCATAAACTTAATCATGAACAAATCTCAAAACATACCTCGATGAGTCATACCTATCGAGATCGCTTGTAATCTCCTTATGTAAAGCCTTAGCCTCATCTCCCTCTGAAATATGAACTCCTTCACTTATGTAGGTGACCAATCCATCTTCTTCTAGGATTAACCCTATCCACTTGATTTGCAAGAACTGGACCTGGAGCTGGATATGGGATTGTCAGAGAAACCCCAAAAATTCAAACTTTGAATTTCAAACTTCCGAAAGGATAGAGATATGCGCCTTGATGAGCTGATCAAACTGATATATTCAGAATTTGAAAACTACAAAGTTTTACTCCTCAATTTTGCCTTTGAAACTTTCGGATTCACTGGACGTGACCCTGAACTGGGGTTTGATGAAGCCCACTCTTTTGCCCCATCAAAAGGTTTGATCCAAAGCTCTAAGCTTCTATTTTTCTGAGGAGCTTCCAGCCGTGGTCACAGATTTCAAAAATTCCCATTTTTACAGAAGCCCTAATTTTCCGTTTTTCTGATCAAAGTCCCGAACTAGGGTCTAATCAAGCCCGGCCTTCTGCCCAGCCAAAAATTCTGATCTTGGTCTCTAAATTTCTATTTTGATGAGTAGCATCCAGCCGTGGTCTCCGATTACAAAAATTCCAACTTTCTCCAAAGCCCTAAATTCCGGAAGTCATGAATGAAGGTACCAAAAAATAATTCTGTTTTGACAGAAATATGTACCTGATTGTTTCTGGTGTAACTCTAAAATTTTTGATCCACAGGGTCTGAAAAAGTTTCCTGAGATAGCCTGACCTGTTATCTTTCCATCCTGATAGGTCTAACCTCAATTGGATTCTCTGAGAGAGAGTTATGCCAAATGTCGCAACGTGACCTGTTTTGGAAAAATACAGGAGAGCGAACTTGTACGGCGTGCCACGTGTCACTGTTTGACCTTCGGCCTCTTAAAAAGTTTTCTGAGATAGATCGGCCTGTGTAATACCTGTCACTTTTTACGAAATTTCATTTGGAGCTTCCTAGCCCAAGATATGACCTTTTTCCCAAGGTCACCTGATTTTGACTCAGATCTGGAAGAGGCAGAAACCCTATATTGTACAGATCATAAATCACAAAGTACAACGAATTAGAGGTTGTCCTTTGGACACAAGGTACCTGGAGATTTTAGCTTCGTCCTGTAACAATTTCAGATCCGAAAACTTCTCCAAAACGGATTTATAGTGAAAGTTCTACGATGACTGGTTTTTGCTATGTAAAACCCTAACCTTCAAATTGTCGTAAGTAAAGCAAGTGTCTTTAGTGCCATACCTTGTCTTCCTTCAGGTTAGCTCTGATACCATGTTAAAATTCAATATGCTAAGACAGAAAATAGCAGCATTACATTCCATTTCACAATAATAGCATATACAGGATCACTGAAGAAACACCAAGCATAGCATAAACACAAGAGACAGAGATTTATCCTGGGAAACCCTCATGGGGTAGAAAACCCAGCAAAGCTTCCTCAATATAGATGACCAGCAATATACAAAGATGAAAACCCTGAGCATAAGCTCCTTCTCCTCCACAGCAGACCTCTCCTCCACAAATGCGCCTTTCTCAAGTGAGTGAGTGTGTATAATGAGGAACACACCTCCTCTATTTATACACTACTCTGATATGTATTTTACACAAGTACACGTAGGCTCGTATTTAACCAATAGGTTAAATACCCCACTACAACTAACTGGGCCGACCCCTCTAGGGTGGTCTAATAACCCTTTGACCCACATAACACATACAGGGCCGACCCCTACTAGGGAAGTCTAATAACCCGAGTTACCACATTTCGACGGAGGAAAAACATCTCCGGATATACAATAAGATCTTCACGGAGGAATGAAACATCTCCGGAATAATAAAGTACAAATATAATATTCTTTGAAGTTACAATATCTCAACACTCCCCCTTAACGAGAAGGATATTATAACAATATCTGCACGAGCAAGGAGTCATCAACATCATACATGATACATCTATAAATCATTGGAAGCTTTCTTCAATTCATCATCATCAGTAACTTGACTAGTTACTGGAACATCAACATCGTCATCAGCATCGTCATACGATCATCAGCATCGTCATCACACGATCATCATCATCATCGTCACACGATCATCAACATCGTCATCAAACGATCATAAGCATCGTCATCACACGATCATCAGCATCGTCATCATACGATCATCAGCATCGTCATCACACGATCATAAGCATCATCATCACACGATCATCAGCATCGTCATCATACGATCATCAGCATCGTCATCACACGATCAGCAGCATCGTCATCACACGATCAGCAGCATCGTCATCACATGATCAGCAGCATCGTCATCACACGATCAGCAGCATCGTCATCACACGATCAGCAGCATCGTCATCACACGATCAGCAGCATCATCATCACACGATCAGCAGCATCGTCATCACGCGATCAGCAGCATCGTCATCACACGATCAGCAGCATCGTCATCACACGATCATATTTACAGGATGATCAATCCTGCTCTCTTTAGGACATGAGTCCATGGATGATACAATCCAAATTAAGTTCCAGGATGATCAATCCTTATCACAACTACAGAGCCAGCCCTGTTTCATGCTGGATGTAACACAATTACAGAGCCAGCCCTGTTTCATGCTGGATGTATCACAACTACAGAGCCAGCCCTGTTTCATGCTGGATGTATCATAACTACAGAGCCAGCCCTGTTTCATGCTGGATGTATCACAACTACAGAGCCAGCCCTGTTTCATGCTGGATGTATCACAACTACAGAGCCAGCCCTGTTGTTAACACCCAAAAAGTGTTCACTACCTCATTACCACATTATATGGCTCATTTGTCCATTTTCCTACCATTTTTCCCTTAAAATCCCAAAAAATCCCACTAAAAAGCCTCCAAAAGGCCTAAAATGCCTCCAAAAGGCCACAAAACCATCAAAATAGCCTAAAAAAGGCTAAAAAACCCCCTTTTCCTCCAAAAATAGCAAAAATCCCCTAAAAAGGGAATAAAAAAATGAGGAAAAGGAGGAAAAAACCCTATACAGCTGCCCAAAACCATGTGTTTCCTAAAACCATGGGTCAGCACTCCACCACCAAAAAACTATAAATAGGTGATGGAGATCCCTTATTCCATATCCACAATCACAAGCACCCTTACTCTGCCAAAATCTCTCTCGAAACCCTAGTTCACCTTTGAACTATTTTCACCTTGAGAGCCACCTTTGGCCCATCCCCAACATTGGAGAAGGAGAAAGGAGCATTCTGAAGCTTGGAGCATCCTCTTGGACACTGCAAAGGGCTTCATCAACCTTGACACTCAAGGTAACATTAATATAAAACCATTTTTTACATCTTTCATTTATGTCTCATGCAATGTTTAAAGTAGTTTGTTAATTGTTGTTTTAGCTTAATCATTTAATCATTATTGAACTGCTACTAAGGAGTCCATTCTCCTTAGTAGGTGCTCATTGGCACAAGCTAGGGGTAAAACCCTAGCTATAGTTTTGGCGACTCCGCTGGTTTTCGAATTTCTGGTTTCCGTTTTTTTTTTTTAATTTTTTCTTTTCGGCTGTCCCTTTCGGCCGCCGCATACCGCGTTTTTTCCCTCTGCAGTCGCGTCCCGACCGCGCCTTTCAGACCTTTACCCGCGATCCGACCGTGGCTCTCAGACTGCTTCCGACGCTCCGCCGGCGGATTCAAGTCTGTTACCTGCGATCCGACCGTGGCTAATAAGCCTGTTTGCCGCGATCTGACTGCGCCTGTCGGCCTTTTTCACGCGTCCCGACTGCGGCTTTCTGCCTCTTTCGGGCGTCCCGACTGCGCCTGTTAGCCTTTTTGCCGCGACCCGACTGTGTCTTTTTCCATTTTTCCTGCGTCTCGACTGCCACTGTTGGCCCGATAGCCACGACCCGACTGTGTCTTTTCCCCTGTTTCCTGTGTCCCGACTGCCTCTGTTGGCCAGATAGCCACGACCTGACCGCCGCTGTTTCCCTCAAACCCGCGGTCGGCCTGTTCTGATCCGCCACAGACCCGCGGTCTGATTTCTGCTCTTTTCCTGTTTTGAGCCCAGCCCCTCTTGCTGCAATATTTTCTGCATTTGAACAGCCCTCTGTCCCATCTGCAACCCACTTCCTTACAGCCTTTCTGCAACATAATTTCTATTCCTTTTACAGAATCTTTTTAAAATTTCAGTATTTTTATTTCAGAAAATTTTGCAAGTTCAAAGAATCAATTTCAGCATTATTGATAGATTGGAAGTTGCCCTCCCTTGTGGCACTTCTATTTTTGGGATCATTACCTCACGAGCACACACTCTGTCACATAAAATCAAGTGAGCCTTAAAAAGTACCTAACTAAACCAACATTCTAACCCCACTTGGGGAACACAAAAGAATCATTGTAGTTAGGTAGGATCAGGGGGATAGGCTTCCAATAACACCCCTTGGTTATTTCACTTGAGACATAGTTGTTGTCCAAATAGGGAACCAAAATCCCCTAGTACTTTTTGGCACGGTCACGACCAGTTTATCAGAGGGCCTCTCCCTTAGGAGGGTTGAAGTCGGGAGACTGGTTCCGGAGGCCTGAGTGGAATACCGCACTCCATTCAGTAACCGAAGGGCTACCTTTCGCGGTTCGCGGGATATCCCTGTATAGGGGTATTGCGGTCAACGAGCTAAACGGCAGATTCACCTTTCTGGACGTGTCATGAACGGGGTATCTTAGTTGCCATTCTTCTAGGATTGACTACCCGGTGTCCCTCCCGGTAGGGGGATATCATAGCCACTTGGCTTTCCTACTCATATTGTCTGACTTGGATTTCATCACCTTGCAGAGGATATGTTTAGTTGAGTCAGAATACTTTTAGCTAGGTGTTTGCATGCTCCTTTACCTCCCTTTGGTCTAGTGAGTCCACCATTTTTCATTTTTAGGAAACCTGCTGCTTGTTGGTATTCTGACCATCTTTGTTGTTACTCCACCTATTGTAGCACAGCTGCTGCAGTGGGTGTTTTGAGTTGGTTGTTGGCCTGAGTGCCTTGCTTTTTAAGCTCTCCTTCTGCACACTCGGTTGCATTAGGATTTTTGAGCTGTTTTTATACTCACCTCAATCCACAGAGACTAGACACCATCTGTCACCATTGAGTCCCCGAGACATTCTCGACGCCTCAGGGGCGAGCCCCCACAGCACGGTTCTCTTGACACCACTCGTCGTCGATTCCGATCATTGTCCGTTGATACCACTCATCACAGATCTAGAGCCTTGTCACTTGACTCCACTCGTCAGCGACGTAGGTCTCCGTCACCAGATAGTGACGCACCTTACTTTACCTCAGATTCTGACGAAGAGTCTGAGAACCCTATTTATACTGCCCCTACTAGCCCCATGGCTGGTACGACTTCCACTCCATTTGTCATAGGGACCATTGGTGGCACATCCACCACTACACCAGTTACTACACCTGCTTTTGGTATGCCCTCCATGGGGCAACCATCTACCGTTCCCCTCACGGTACCTATTCCCGCAGCGGGAATACCTATCCCCACTACATCAGTGGCTCACACTACCCATGGTGGTGCTGGACCATCCTCCACTACCTCAGTTCCCCCACTTGGGGGCACCACCCTAAATCTTGTCCCTCCACTTGGGGGCACTGGCCCCAACTTGGTCCATAGCACTACTGTGTCACAGCCTTCTTCCAGTTTGCCATTCATGGCTAGCCTCAACCTACCTGACCTGGCCAGATTGACCAACGATCCTATTCGACACGACCCCACGTGGCCTCATATGCCTACCAAGCTCCCCTCGGACATCCCTAAGTTCGAGGGCAAGGCTGGTGAGGACCCACAAAACCATATCATGTCTTTCCACCTATGGTGTTCCTCTAACTCCATCGTGGATGACTCTGTTCGCCTCCGTCTCTTACAGCGCACCTTTACTGGCTCTGCAGCCAAGTGGTATATTGAGCAGCCTCATGGGACCCATGCCACCTTTTCTTCCCTGGCCTCGACCTTCCTGCAGTTCTTCCAGTTGCCAGTCCGCTATGACGCGGGCGTTGAGATCCTTCTATCTTGTAGACAAAACATGGCTACCCATATCACAGACCACATCCATGAGTGGCGTCGACGCCGTAGCTTATGCAAGATCAAACTTGACGATCGTATCTTCCTAGATTGGTTCCTCAAATCCCTTCTCCCTGTTATTGCTAAGGATGTGGCCTCAGAAAGACCCCAGTCTGAAGAAGAAGCCATCCTTAAGGCACAACAGTTCGACCTCATTTACGCCCAATCGGGTTACCTTTATACCATTATACCTGACGCCCCTCGCGGCGAGTCGTCCCATCATGATGCGCCGGGGGCATCCCACGCTGCAGATGGTATCATTGGCCGTGTTTCTTCGCATCCCCAACCATTTTCTATAGCACGTCCTACCCCTGGCCGCGACCTGTCGAGGGCTACCTCCCAGTCTGGAGCCACCAACTCATATGCTCCCATGACACATCACCATTCCCATGGACCCTCATGTCCACCTCAGTGCTTCGGGTATGCGACTCCTGCTTATGCTCCTCCAGTCGCCCCTCAGCCTTACTACCATCAGCAGGCTGCCTCAGCTCCTGCGCCTTCACCAACCCCACCAGCATATTATCCGCCACAGGCAGCCCCTGCGGCACACCCACAACCTGCTCCGCAGACCTATCAGCAACCCCCTCAAGTTGCTGCACCTGCTCAGCCTCAACCTACATATCATCCTCCGCAGCCTGCTCCAGCACCTGCGCAATCTCAGAATCCACCTGCTGCCCAAGGGCAAGTTTACGCCCAACAGAACCCGCAGCAAAACCAGAATAACCAACGTAACCAGGGCCAACAGAACCGCGGCAAAGGCCGTAATCGGGGAAACAACCAACCTACGGACCAAGCTGGTCAACCGGCTAATCCCCCTGACAATAACAATGCGGCCCCCGCTAATCAAAACCCTGATCGCCCGCCCAAGCAGGCCAAAAACCCCAATTTGCGGACGAACCACCCTTGTTCTATTTGCGGGGTCTATGGACATTACACCCATGCTTGCCCACACTTGGAGCGAGCTCGGAAGCTTTGGGTTGACGAGGCCCATCGCCAAGGGCATGCGGCTCCCCAAGCACCGCCCAACCCCCCCCAACCTCAACAACCCCCTTTAGTGCTGCAAAACCCATTACCGACCCAAGGCGTGGTGAACACTCAGCCGTTGGCCCCTCAAGCTAACGTGCAACCCCAACAACAACAGATCACCTACGCTGCCCCTGATCAACCCATGTTTGACTCAGGTACCCACCACTTACTGATGATGTCATCCGCTGACGTCAACCTACAGACCCGTCGGAACCAATATGGCTCCACCTCTGAAGCCCCTCCCACGGAGAAACCTACTAACGCCCATCCCACCGATCAGGCGTTACGTATACCTCCGCCGCCCATAGACGGCGCCGCGAAAGCACCTCGTTTTCCACTTCGCCGAATCAACAATAACCCTAACGCGCGCGCTGCGTCAAACTACAACATCGTAGACGACCTAGCCCAATCTCCCGCAGCCATGTCTGCGTTAGAAGTCTTGAAGAACTGCCCTTCCCAGCGCAAGACTTTACTCTCCGCCATTGGGGGGATTGACCCAACCGATTCGCATTTGATGGCCTTTGATTTAGACCAGTCTGAACCACGCCTACCTTCCAGCTTAGCCTTCCAAGTTACTGTCTCCGTTAGGAACCTTGTTATCCATCGGTGCATCATCGATGAGGGTGCCTCCACATGCGTTATGTCTACATTTGTATGGCAGAAGTTAGGATCCCCTCCTCTCCAGCAATCCACCACTGCGTTACGTGCCTACGACGGTCGTTCGGCCCAGCCCCAAGGCCTTCTACCCAACGTTCCAGTCCAGTTAGGTGGTAAAACAGTCCTTATTGACATAGAGGTAATCAATGCCCAATTGGATTATAACCTTTTACTTGGCCGTAGCTACATGTATGCCATGCGGGCAGTTGCCTCTTCTGTCTTTCGCACCATGATGTTCCCCCACGAGGGACGCGTGGTTAAGATTGACCAGCTCACCTACTATGATCCCAGTGCTCCCGCGGCACCTGAAAATGTTCTCCCCATGGTTGAACAACCTGTTTCTCCTGCCTCCACCTCGTTTGTTTCCTCTACGGGTCCTGGAGTCTACTCATACGCGCCGATGACTTCCACCTTTCATTCCATTCCTCCGCCGTCATCTACGCCCGAAATGTCTGACTTATGTACCTTGTCCCATGACATCCTACCACCTAACAATCAACCATCCTTGTTGCCTAAACCACCATTGGTACCTAGCCACATTGGTGTTACACCGATCCATACGATCCCCTTCCTAGTTCCTCCAGCAGGAGTAGTAAGCGCCCCGGTCATGGCTACCCTTAGCCTCCCTGGGTTAACCTTGGGATTACCTGTATGGTATCTCTCGCCTCCCGTTCGCCCGCCGACACCGGATGTCGTCCTCCAACCGGTGCAACCCATGGCTACTACCACTCATCCACCTCCTGGTGTCTCTACCCCTTCGTCCTCCACGACACCTCCTCCTACTCCCAAACCCACTGGGGGCAGAGGTCCACAACCTTACACTGCTGTACCACCCCCAAAGACAGTAAAAAACCCTCCAGTATTTCGTGCTCCTCCCAAATGCTCGCTGTGTGACGAGTTGGGCCATGCGACTCACCAATGCCCACAATTACCAGCATTGCAGAAGCATATGCAAACGCTCGATGATGACCCCAACATCCCAACTGTCGAACTAAACCCCACTCCCAAGCCTAAAGATAAGTCCCTACGTACCAACCACTCCTGTTCCATATGCGGTATTTACGGGCATTATTCACATCATTGTCCTGATCTCCCGGATTACAGAGCAGCTCTCTATGAGATGAACAATCTGGATCTTGAGACGGCACCACCTACCATTGAGGAGATCTACCCCCCAGACTCTTCCCCTTCCGGAGAAGTTAATACCATCTATATGATCTCTTCCACCACTACCCCCTCGTCAACCGATTTGACGACGCAAACTTTCCGTACCGATGAGGAGATTCTTGAGGCCCTTACTGCCCCGGATTATCCCTGGGATGATATGCATCACCGTTCCTATTTCATCCCCGAAGAATCCTCCTCTAGCACCGCTAACCAATACGCGGTTGAATCCAAGGACTTCCTCCCCACGAAGGTCGACTGGTTCAAGGACCCTATTCCTGCTCCGGATGCCTTCGAGGAAGGTAACATGGCCAACGCCTCACCTGTCATCCAAGTTGATATCGCTACCCCAGGACGTGCCCCTGAACTCATCACTTTAGGAGCATTCTGCAGTCAACAAGAGATTGAGGACTATACAAACCTTTTCAAAGAATTCCGTGATGTCTTTGCCTGGTCCTATACTGAAATGCCCGGTCTTGACCCCGCCATTGACACATGGCCTGATGTACCCCCCATTCGCCAGAGATAGCACCACCTTGACACCTCTGAGTCAAGGGGCATAATAGATTCCCTCGACCCTGGGATAGGGGGCATGATCAATCATTTTGAACCTTCCCCATCACATCTATCTCAACACGTCAATGAACCCATTGTTCAAACCAACACCTATGTGATCCACAATCACAAACCCTATGCACATAGCATGGGGGCAGGTCATTAACCCTGCTCACTTTTTCACATCTGTGATCTCAACCATTTTTGAGGTCACGTGTCCCTTGTATATTTACGCATAGTTAGTTCCTTTGACCATTTCGGATTCCTTATGACCTCCGTTTTTCGCACCATTTGCACCGCCGGATTCATATTTCCGCGCTCGTGATGATGCTTGAGATCATTTCTCGCTCTCACCAGGACCAATATCAACATTGTGTCCTGACATCTTGTCGCCCTGGTTTGCGTGCCACATCGGCCGTAGCCCGTTTTTGATATACTTTATATCATCGGATTCATTTTTCCGAGCTGGTGATGATGCTTGAGATCATTTCTCGCTCTCACCTCCAGATTTTCTGGGCATTTTTCAAAATGCCCTCGTCACCTCGGTTTGTGTGCCACATCGGTCGTTCCCCGTTTTTGACATCCTTTATATTGCCGGATTCATTTTTCCGAGCTCGTGATGATGCTTGAGATCATTTCTCGCTCTCACTTGGTACAATTTCAACATTGTGTCCCGACACCTTGCTGCCTCGGTTTGCGTGCCACATCGGCTGCTATCGGATTGTTCCACTTTTTTACATGAGCCATTCACTCCTGTCATACTGCAAATGTTTCGTTATTTTTCCACCATTTCATCTACCCCGCAAGGAGGTCCATCAGTGTTCCCACCTACCCTCGTTCTTGGTCATCATTACTAAACCTTGATTGAACACTTCCTCCTTGCCTGGCCATTCCTTTTGTTCGGTATAATTTTATCCCTTTTTCGGGCCGGACAACTCCTTTACGAAAAAGGCACTTAGGGAGTTTCTGTTAAGCTCTTTTCTGACTCCTAAAAGAATGAAAAGATCGCCGAGCAATCTTGCTTCCTTTCATGCTCGTTAAAGTACCTGAAAGGGCGTCTATCTGGTATAAGTTTAACCCTTTTCCGGACCTGGTAGACTAATTACGAAAAAGGAATACTCTAGTCACACCGGCTAGAAGAGTTCTTCATTGCATCCTTTTATGCTTCTTTGGGCCTTGGAGACTAAATCTACGAAAAAGCAACCACCTGGAGTCTTCTTACTTGCTTTCAGACTCTCTAAAATTGAAAGCAACCACGAGCATGTACTGTCCTGGGCTCGTAAAATCCACACGACAGTACCATTCCATCACTTCAGAGTCTTCTTATCGCTTTCAGACTCCTTAAAATTGAAAGCAACCACGAGCATGAACTGTCCTGGGCTCGTAAAATCCACACGACAGTACCATTTTACACACACTTCTTCTAGTTCATTAACCCATGAAGAAGTCTCCTCCCGTGCCTCCTGGCACTATGATCGATCATCTCGGCAGCACCCTCAATCAGGTCGCCTTTGTTCAGAGTATTCTGCAGTCTCCTGCCATTGTACACCAACTTGAGTCTTCCTCAGCCAGTTATCCTCCCAGATCCATTACAGCTATGATCCCTTTCCCCTCAGTCAGTTTCATATGCTGCCAGATCATTCACATTATCATACTCTGAACTAAGGAAGTTTGAGTCCACCCGCTCTACTTTCCCAGTTGTCCCCCCACAGTTTATCAGTCCTGCCATCAGTACTATCACATTTCGGTCTTGTACCTCGCGCTTCTGTCAAGGAAACATCATTGCCTTGATAGTTGCAGGTCTCCCTCTGTCGACGACAGCTCCTCTATCCAGAGGATAGGCCCAGAGGTCCCTACGCCTTGGACTTATCACCATCTGTGGTAAGTGCCTACGGATCATTCCGAGAGGAATCATCATTGCCTCTCTGAGTGGTTGCTCCTCACATGCTCGACTTCAACACCTTGATCGCATCGTTGAGGATCGCGTAGGATTATATCCCATCAGTTTTTTGTCGAAGACCCCGGATTTCCCCTGACTCTAGCACATTGGTGAGTCACTTCGGAACACCCAGTTATATGTTCCCGTGGATGTCCGGGCTGCGTTGGCGATTGTATCCGGAAGCCATCCAGTTATATGCTTCCTTGAGTACCCAGTTTCAGTTCCAGATCCGTTCCAGTTCCGTGTACCATGGAGAGTTTGACCCCAGTCACTATGATCCAGCAGTTCATCAGTTCCTTTGGTACCACACTCAGTAGCACTGTTGATTGTTCCAGTGCACCAGTTCTGCAGTTCACACATGATCCGCTCAGCAGTATGTCCCAGATTTGTGTCCCCTCTGGACTCTTATGATGTACACAGTGGTCATGTATCTTATAGGTCCCCCTTTTTCGGGCCTTACAGTTATGTTTATGTATCTTGATACGAGCATGGGTATGCCCGCCTCGTCCATATATTGAGATTATTCCTCAGTCAGTATTTGAGGTCATGAATATTTCAGGTCCCCATTTTTTGGACCCCATTTTTATTGTTATGTTATATCCTGATACGAGCATGGGAATGCCCGCCTCGTCCATATGATCAGATGATTCCTCATCCTTTATGGAGGTTATGTACTTTTAGTTCTTGCAGTTGTTCGGGATCGTTGTTCCGGGCTTCAGTTTGTTTCTTCTATTCTCTCCACATCCCAAGAAAACCATTCATGACTTATGATATCCATCGACCATACGATTAGCTCCTGACCTCGCACATCAGGGGGCAATCTGTTAACACCCAAAAAGTGTTCACTACCTCATTACCACATTATATGGCTCATTTGTCCATTTTCCTACCATTTTTCCCTTAAAATCCCAAAAAATCCCACTAAAAAGCCTCCAAAAGGCCTAAAATGCCTCCAAAAGGCCACAAAACCATCAAAATAGCCTAAAAAAGGCTAAAAAACCCCCTTTTCCTCCAAAAATAGCAAAAATCCCCTAAAAAGGGAATAAAAAAATGAGGAAAAGGAGGAAAAAACCCTATACAGCTGCCCAAAACCATGTGTTTCCTAAAACCATGGGTCAGCACTCCACCACCAAAAAACTATAAATAGGTGATGGAGATCCCTTATTCCATATCCACAATCACAAGCACCCTTACTCTGCAAAAATCTCTCTCGAAACCCTAGTTCACCTTTGAACTATTTTCACCTTGAGAGCCACCTTTGGCCCATCCCCAACATTGGAGAAGGAGAAAGGAGCATTCTGAAGCTTGGAGCATCCTCTTGGACACTGCAAAGGGCTTCATCAACCTTGACACTCAAGGTAACATTAATATAAAACCATTTTTTACATCTTTCATTTATGTCTCATGCAATGTTTAAAGTAGTTTGTTAATTGTTGTTTTAGCTTAATCATTTAATCATTATTGAACTGCTACTAAGGAGTCCATTCTCCTTAGTAGGTGCTCATTGGCACAAGCTAGGGGTAAAACCCTAGCTACACCTGTTTCATGCTGGATGTATCACAACTACAGAGCCAGCCCTGTTTCATGCTGGATGTACCACATCTACAGAGCCATCCCTGTTTCAGGTTGGATGTATCACAACTACAGAGCCAGCACTGTTTCATGCTGGATGTATCACAACTACAGAGCCAGCCCTGTTTCATGCTGGATGTACCACAACTACAGAGCCAGCCCTGTTTCATGCTGGATGTATCACAACTACAGAGCCAGCCCTGTTTCATGCTGGATGTATCACAACTACAGAGCCAGCCCTGTTTCATGCTGGATGTACCACAACTACAGAGCCAGCCCTGTTTCATGCTGGATGTATCACAACTACAGAGCCAGCCCTGTTTCATGCTGGATGTATCACAACTACAGAGCCAGCCCTGTTTCATGCTGGATGTACCACAACTACAGAGCCAGCCCTGTTTCATGCTGGATGTAACCTAGAGTAATTCTAGGATTTGTCACGTACATTTTGAACCGAGGTCCAGGGACGATTCAGTCCTGTCGTTCAGTTATTGGAGACCTCATGTCTACGGCTCTTCTTTAGGACTGAAGTCCGGGAATGATCCAATCCCCTCACATGTTCATCAAGAACTTCATTATCGAAGACATACGTCTACGGTTCTTCTTTCGGACTGAAGTCCAGGAATGATCCAATCCCTTCACATGTTCACCAAGAACTTCATTATCGAAGACATACGTCTACGGCTCTTCTTTCGGACTGAAGTCCAGGAATGATCCAATCCCTTCACATGTTCACCAAGAACTTCATTATCGAAGACATACGTCTACGGCTCTTCTTTCGGACTGAAGTCCAGGAATGATCCAATCCCTTCACATGTTCACCAAGAACTTCATTATCGAAGACATACGTCTACGGCTCTTCTTTCGGACTGAAGTCCAGGAATGATCCAATCCCTTCACATGTTCACCAAAACAGAACATGTATCCTCATCATCAAAACATGTATAACCACAACATGTATCATCATCATCACAACATGTATAACCACAACATGTATCATCATCATCAAAACATGTATAATCACAACATGTATCATCATCATCAAAACATGTATAACCACAACATGTATCATCATCATCAAAACATGTATAATCACAACATGTATCATCATCATCAAAACATGTATCATCACAACTAGCATGTATTCTTACTAATACATCAAACATCAAAACATGTATACATCACAACTAGCATGTATTCTTACTAATACATCAAAACATGTATACATCACACCAAAACATGTATACATCTAGCATGTATTCTCACCAATACATCTATCATCAAAAGCATGTATAAGTAAAGCTAAGTATTCTAAGTATAAGAGTCCTGAATCTAAATATTTCTAAGTAACTGGGTGTAGAGAACAGGTTACCTCATCAACGACCTTGTTGTTTGATGAGACAATCTCATCAGTAGTGACTATACTACTCCCCCTTTCGAGGAGGGTCCTTTTGAACTACACCAAGCTTGTCTCGGAAGTATTCAAACTTCACTCGAGACAGAGGTTTGGTTGGTAACCTCTTCACTTGACGTAGAGGCTTGGTTAGTACAATGGTAACCTGTTACAAATTCAAACTTTTAGAGTTCCTTTTTGTGTCATATCTTGTTAGTTCCCTATGTTCTTTGACTTATCATGGAACACTAGATTCTATGTCATCTTGATACAACTCTAATTATCACATAGGATCTCAGTTGGTTCTATCTCTAAGTCAAACAATCCTAAAGCCAAACTTCTTCACAACTAGCAGAGCAAGCAGCCATATATTCCGCTTGTGCTGAGAGTCACACTAGACTGCTTCCAGCTAAACCACGAGATCATGGCTAATCCCAGACAATAACATCCTCTCGATGTGTTCTTCTTGTCTGATACACTTCCTGCCCAAACAAAATCTGAATAGCCATCTGAAGTCATGATCTTCAAGATAGCATAGATCAAATTCTATCGTGTCCTTTATGTGCCTCATCACATACTTTGCGACTATCAGGTAAACACATCTAGTTTCCACTAGATACTAACTCAAGGTGTTCATAACAAAGCATATATCTAACCTAGTATATGTTAGATATATCAAAGACCCAATAAATGACTGTACAGAGTTATATCCACTAACTCTGATGAGTTATCCCCTAACAGCTTCAAGTTGGAATCCATAGGAGTGGCCATTCCAACACCTCAAGTCATATTTCTCATCATACTTTCCCTGGTTGAGAAATATTCCTTCTGAGCCTTGCCATACTTCCAGACCTAGGAAGTAAAGCATCAATTGAGATCTTTCATTTTTCATTTCTGCATTGAATGATCTTCTGCATATCTATCTGTGCCATCTCTCGTTAGATGGGTCTACTGATATGAGCCTCAATATCATTCGAACTCTGTGGTGAGTTCCTTCTTGTATCCATGTCATATGTGTATCATATTCAACCTTGTAGCAAAGGGTTGAGATCCACATCACCCATGGTGATCATTAAGCTTATCAAATTATTATCGATCCTAGGTACCTATACAGAACCTGATTCATACTTCTTCTTTAATTACACCATACTTGGAGCAAGCATCTTGTCGTGATTCTCTTCCCCTTTCTAAGAGAATCTTCTAGCCATGAGCCTTCTATATTTTGTTTGATTTGTAAATCTTCTTGTTTGAACATCCACCACTTGTACGATGTCCATCATTCTTCATGACCTTTCCTACAAATCAAAATTAAATACATGATTAGTAATACTTCATAATCATCAAAAGATAACCCATTATGCATACAGATATCATTTACATAGTGATGCAACTATTTTGACCAATACTTTGGCACAACACTTTCCCATATCCTGTATGCATACAGTGGCTATCTAGATGCCTTCCATCTCTACCAGAACATACTATCGAGAGTGTGCACAACTCTCAGCATGTCAGCAAGGAGGTTTCATTCTAGACAAGCAACAATGGAATGTTTGTCCAAACATATGCACATTAGTTGTATACTGTTCAATGCTCTATGAATGTTTACACTCAGCATTATATATTCTAGGAATACAAATATGCATGCAGGCAATATCATTACTATTTCAAATAGCAACTCAAATACTTATCTTTTATGTTTGTGTGGCTGCCTCCCGCTTGATCTTCTGTATGTCTTTTGAACTTCTATTCATTTTGTACCACTGTGCATGCTCAAGAGTCATCCTCATGATCTCATACACAAACATACACTCATTAGTATATTCTAAATGCTATCAAAACTAAATAATCTTGAAAACGTATAGTCATGATTATAGTTAATAAACATTAGTATTCAAGATTTCAGGGAAGTCTTCTTTTACTCATGCATATCATTGATAAAAGATATAATATGCATAATCCCTTGATTACTAACTTTATGAATAAGCATAACCAATCATTCCAAGTATACTTATATCAGGGATCCTAACACAAGGTAAGATTCATGGGAAACATACCTAGATTAGTATACCTACTTGGTTATGTACAACATACCTAAACAATCTCTTCAATGATTTAGAGATCCTGAGCTAGAACCTGCATGTCTCATAGGTTAAGCATAATATAACAAAGTCATACATACCTCGTAAGTAGAACAAAGATTATGGATGAGTCTTTGTCTTCATGTTTTCATGGTCATGGAGCCTGATTTGTCTTTTGTGATGTACCTGTATCTTGTTAGCAGACAACCTCAACCTCACACAACACCATAATGCATTAGTACAATCATAAGTGTCAACACCCTAACCAATGAATATCATGCATTCATAATTTTGTTAAGGTGATACAACAAATCTAAAATCAAGATTGTACTAACTGTAATAACATGAAGACAAACATACCAAAAAACTTAATCATGAACAAATCTCAAAACATACCTCGATGAGTCATACCTATCGAGATCGCTTGTAATCTCCTTATGTAAAGCCTTAGCCTCATCTCCCTCTGAAATATGAACTCCTTCACTTATGTAGGTGACCAATCCATCTTCTTCTAGGATTAACCCTATCCACTTGATTTGCAAGAACTGGACCTGGAGCTGGATATGGGTTTGTCAGAGAAACCCCAAAAATTCAAACTTTGAATTTCAAACTTCCGAAAGGATAGAGATATGCGCCTTGATGAGCTGATCAAACTGATATATTCAGAATTTGAAAACTACAAAGTTTTACTCCTCAATTTTGCCTTTGAAACTTTCGGATTCACTGGACGTGACCCTGAACTGGGGTTTGATGAAGCCCACTCTTTTGCCCCATCAAAAGGTTTGATCCAAAGCTCTAAGCTTCTATTTTTCTGAGGAGCTTCCAGCCGTGGTCATAGATTTCAAAAATTCCCATTTTTACAGAAGCCCTAATTTTCCGTTTTTCTGATCAAAGTCCCGAACTAGGGTCTAATCAAGCCCGGCCTTCTGCCCAGCCAAAAATTCTGATCTTGGTCTCTAAATTTCTATTTTGATGAGTAGCATCCAGCCGTGGTCTCCGATTACAAAAATTCCAACTTTCTCCAAAGCCCTAAATTCCGGAAGTCATGAATGAAGGTACCAAAAAATAATTCTGTTTTGACAGAAATATGTACCTGATTGTTTCTGGTGTAACTCTAAAATTTTTGATCCACAGGGTCTGAAAAAGTTTCCTGAGATAGCCTGACCTGTTATCTTTCCATCCTGACAGGTCTAACCTCAATTAGATTCTCTGAGAGAGAGTTATGCCAAATGTCGCAACGTGACCTGTTTTGGAAAAATACAGGAGAGCGAACTTGTACGGCGTGCCACGTGTCACTGTTTGACCTTCGGACTCTTAAAACGTTTTCTGAGATAGATCGGCCTGTTTAATACCTGTCACTTTTTACGAAATTTCATTTGGAGCTTCCTAGCCCAAGATATGACCTTTTTCCCAAGGTCACCTGATTTTGACTCAGATCTGGAAGAGGCAGAAACCCTATATTGTACATATCATAAATCACAAAGTACAACGAATTAGAGGTTGTCCTTTGGACACAAGGTACCTGGAGATTTTAGCTTCGTCCTGTAACAATTGCAGATCCGAAAACTTCGCCAAAACGGATTTATAGCGAAAGTTCTACGATGACTGGTTTTTGCTATGTAAAACCCTAACCTTCAAATTGTCGTAAGTAAAGCAAGTGTCTTTAGTGCCATACCTTGTCTTCCTTCAGGTTAGCTCTGATACCATGTTAAAATTCAATATGCTAAGACAGAAAATAGCAGCATTACATTCCATTTCACAATAATAGCATATACAGGATCACTGAAGAAACACCAAGCATAGCATAAACACAAGAGACAGAGATTTATCCTAGGAAACCCTCATGGGGTAGAAAACCCAGCAAAGCTTCCTCAATATAGATGACCAGCAATATACAAAGATGCAAACCCTGAGCATAAGCTCCTTCTCCTCCATAGCAGACCTCTCCTCCACAAATGCGCCTTTCTCAAGTGAGTGAGTGTGTATAATGAGGAACACACCTCCTCTATTTATACACTACTCTGATATGTATTTTACACAAGTACACGTAGGCTCGTATTTAACCAATAGGTTAAATACCCCACTACAACTAACTGGGCCGACCCCTCTAGGGTGGTCTAATAACCCTTTGACCCACATAACACATACAGGGCCGACCCCTACTAGGGAAGTCTAATAACCCGAGTTACCACATTCCGACGGAGGAAAAACATCTCCGGATATACAATAAGATCTTCACGGAGGAATGAAACATCTCCGGAATAATAAAGTACAAATATAATATTCTTTGAAGTTACAATATCTCAACACTCCCCCTTAATGAGAAGGATATTATAACAATATCTGCACGAGCAAGGAGTCATCAACATCATACATGATACATCTATAAATCATTGGAAGCTTTCTTCAATTCATCATCATCAGTAACTTGACTAGTTACTGGAACATCAACATCGTCATCAGCATCGTCATACGATCATCAGCATCGTCATCACACGATCATCATCATCATCGTCACACGATCATCAACATCGTCATCACACGATCATAAGCATCGTCATCACACGATCATCAGCATCGTCATCATACGATCATCAGCATCGTCATCACACGATCATAAGCATCATCATCACACGATCATCAGCATCGTCATCATACGATCATCAGCATCGTCATCACACGATCAGCAGCATCGTCATCACACGATCAGCAGCATCGTCATCACATGATCAGCAGCATCGTCATCACACGATCAGCAGCATCGTCATCACAGGATCAGCAGCATCGTCATCACACGATCAGCAGCATCGTCATCACACGATCAGCAGCATCGTCATCACACGATCAGCAGCATCATCATCACACGATCAGCAGCATCGTCATCACGCGATCAGCAGCATCGTCATCACACGATCAGCAGCATCGTCATCACACGATCATATTTACAGGATGATCAATCCTGCTCTCTTTAGGACATGAGTCCATGGATGATACAATCCAAATTAAGTTCCAGGATGATCAATCCTTATCACAACTACAGAGCCAGCCCTGTTTCATGCTGGATGTAACACAATTACAGAGCCAGCCCTGTTTCATGCTGGATGTATCACAACTACAGAGCCAGCCCTGTTTCATGCTGGATGTATCACAACTACAGAGCCAGCCCTGTTTCATGCTGGATGTATCACAACTACAGAGCCAGCCCTGTTTCATGCTGGATGTATCACAACTACAGAGCCAGCCCTGTTTCATGCTGGATGTACCACATCTACAGAGCCAGCCCTGTTTCATGCTGGATGTACCACAACTACAGAGCCAGCCCTGTTTCATGCTGGATGTATCACAACTACAGAGCAAGCCCTGTTTCATGCTGGATGTACCACAACTACAGAGCCAGCCCTGTTTCATGCTGGATGTATCACAACTACAGAGCCAGCCCTGTTTCATGCTGGATGTATCACAACTATAGAGCCAGCCCTGTTTCATGCTGGATGTACCACAACTACAGAGCCAGCCCTGTTTCATGCTGGATGTATCACAACTACAGAGCCAGCCCTGTTTCATGCTGGATGTATCACAACTACAGAGCCAGCCCTGTTTCATGCTGGATGTACCACAACTACAGAGCCAGCCCTGTTTCATGCTGGATGTAACCTAGAGTAATTCTAGGATTTGTCACGTACATTTTGAACCGAGGTCCAGGGACGATTCAGTCCTGTCGTTCAGTTATTGGAGACCTCATGTCTACGGCTCTTCTTTAGGACTGAAGTCCGGGAATGATCCAATCCCCTCACATGTTCATCAAGAACTTCATTATCGAAGACATACGTCTACGGTTCTTCTTTCGGACTGAAGTCCAGGAATGATCCAATCCCTTCACATGTTCACCAAGAACTTCATTATCGAAGACATACGTCTACGGCTCTTCTTTCGGACTGAAGTCCAGGAATGATCCAATCCCTTCACATGTTCACCAAGAACTTCATTATCGAAGACATACGTCTACGGCTCTTCTTTCGGACTGAAGTCCAGGAATGATCCAATCCCTTCACATGTTCACCAAGAACTTCATTATCGAAGACATACGTCTACGGCTCTTCTTTCGGACTGAAGTCCAGGAATGATCCAATCCCTTCACATGTTCACCAAAACAGAACATGTATCCTCATCATCAAAACATGTATAACCACAACATGTATCATCATCATCACAACATGTATAACCACAACATGTATCATCATCATCAAAACATGTATAATCACAACATGTATCATCATCATCAAAACATGTATAATCACAACATGTATCATCATCATCAAAACATGTATAACCACAACATGTATCATCATCATCAAAACATGTATAATCACAACATGTATCATCATCATCAAAACATGTATAATCACAACATGTATCATCACAACTAGCATGTATTCTTACTAATACATCAAACATCAAAACATGTATACATCACAACTAGCATGTATTCTTACTAATACATCAAAACATGTATACATCACACCAAAACATGTATACATCTAGCATGTATTCTCACCAATACATCTATCATCAAAAGCATGTATAAGTAAAGCTAAGTATTCTAAGTATAAGAGTCCTGAATCTAAATATTTCTAAGTAACTGGGTGTAGAGAACAGGTTACCTCATCAACGACCTTGTTGTTTGATGAGACAATCTCATCAGTAGTGACTATACTACTCCCCCTTTCGAGGAGGGTCCTTTTGAACTACACCAAGCTTGTCTCGGAAGTATTCAAACTTCACTCGAGACAGAGGTTTGGTTGGTAACCTCTTCACTTGACGTAGAGGCTTGGTTAGTACAATGGTAACCTGTTACAAATTCAAACTTTTAGAGTTCCTTTTTGTGTCATATCTTGTTAGTTCCCTATGTTCTTTGACTTATCATGGAACACTAGATTCTATGTCATCTTGATACAACTCTAATTATCACATAGGATCTCAGTTGGTTCTATCTCTAAGTCAAACAATCCTAAAGCCAAACTTCTTCACAACTAGCAGAGCAAGCAGCCATATATTCCGCTTGTGCTGAGAGTCACACTAGACTGCTTCCAGCTAAACCACGAGATCATGGCTAATCCCAGACAATAACATCCTCTCGATGTGTTCTTCTTGTCTGATACACTTCCTGCCCAAACAAAATCTGAATAGCCATCTGAAGTCATGATCTTCAAGATAGCATAGATCAAATTCTATCGTGTCCTTTATGTGCCTCATCACATACTTTGCGACTATCAGGTAAACACATCTAGTTTCCACTAGATACTAACTCAAGGTGTTCATAACAAAGCATATATCTAACCTAGTATATGTTAGATATATCAAAGACCCAATAAATGACTGTACAGAGTTATATCCACTAACTCTGATGAGTTATCCCCTAACAGCTTCAAGTTGGAATCCATAGGAGTGGCCATTCCAACACCTCAAGTCATATTTCTCATCATACTTTCCCTGGTTGAGAAATATTCCTTCTGAGCCTTGCCATACTTCCAGACCTAGGAAGTAAAGCATCAATTGAGATCTTTCATTTTTCATTTCTGCATTGAATGATCTTCTGCATATCTATCTGTGCCATCTCTCGTTAGATGGGTCTACTGATATGAGCCTCAATATCATTCGAACTCTGTGGTGAGTTCCTTCTTGTATCCATGTCATATGTGTATCATATTCAACCTTGTAGCAAAGGGTTGAGATCCACATCACCCATGGTGATCATTAAGCTTATCAAATTATTATCGATCCTAGGTACCTATACAGAACCTGATTCATACTTCTTCTTTAATTACACCATACTTGGAGCAAGCATCTTGTCGTGATTCTCTTCCCCTTTCTAAGAGAATCTTCTAGCCATGAGCCTTCTATATTTTGTTTGATTTGTAAATCTTCTTGTTTGAACATCCACCACTTGTACGATGTCCATCATTCTTCATGACCTTTCCTACAAATCAAAATTAAGTACATGATTAGTAATACTTCATAATCATCAAAAGATAACCCATTATGCATACAGATATCATTTACATAGTGATGCAACTATTTTGACCAATACTTTGGCACAACACTTTCCCATATCCTGTATGCATACAGTGGCTATCTAGATGCCTTCCATCTCTACCAGAACATACTATCGAGAGTGTGCACAACTCTCAGCATGTCAGCAAGGAGGTTTCATTCTAGACAAGCAACAATGGAATGTTTGTCCAAACATATGCACATTAGTTGTATACTGTTCAATGCTCTATGAATGTTTACACTCAGCATTATATATTCTAGGAATACAAATATGCATGCAGGCAATATCATTACTATTTCAAATAGCAACTCAAATACTTATCTTTTATGTTTGTGTGGCTGCCTCCCGCTTGATCTTCTGTATGTCTTTTGAACTTCTATTCATTTTGTACCACTGTGCATGCTCAAGAGTCATCCTCATGATCTCATACACAAACATACACTCATTAGTATATTCTAAATGCTATCAAAACTAAATAATCTTGAAAACGTATAGTCATGATTATAGTTAATAAACATTAGTATTCAAGATTTCAGGGAAGTCTTCTTTTACTCATGCATATCATTGATAAAAGATATAATATGCATAATCCCTTGATTACTAACTTTATGAATAAGCATAACCAATCATTCCAAGTATACTTATATCAGGGATCCTAACACAAGGTAAGATTCATGGGAAACATACCTAGATTAGTATACCTACTTGGTTATGTACAACATACCTAAACAATCTCTTCAATGATTTAGAGATCCTGAGCTAGAACCTGCATGTCTCATAGGTTAAGCATAATATAACAAAGTCATACATACCTCGTAAGTAGAACAAAGATTATGGATGAGTCTTTGTCTTCATGTTTTCATGGTCATGGAGCCTGATTTGTCTTTTGTGATGTACCTGTATCTTGTTAGCAGACAACCTCAACCTCACACAACACCATAATGCATTAGTACAATCATAAGTGTCAACACCCTAACCAATGAATATCATGCATTCATAATTTTGTTAAGGTGATACAACAAATCTAAAATCAAGATTGTACTAACTGTAATAACATGAAGACAAACATACCATAAACTTAATCATGAACAAATCTCAAAACATACCTCGATGAGTCATACCTATCGAGATCGCTTGTAATCTCCTTATGTAAATCCTTAGCCTCATCTCCCTCTGAAATATGAACTCCTTCACTTATGTAGGTGACCAATCCATCTTCTTCTAGGATTAACCCTATCCACTTGATTTGCAAGAACTGGACCTGGAGCTGGATATGGGATTGTCAGAGAAACCCCAAAAATTCAAACTTTGAATTTCAAACTTCCGAAAGGATAGAGATATGCGCCTTGATGAGCTGATCAAACTGATATATTCAGAATTTGAAAACTACAAAGATTTACTCCTCAATTTTGCCTTTGAAACTTTCGGATTCACTGGACGTGACCCTGAACTGGGGTTTGATGAAGCCCACTCTTTTGCCCCATCAAAAGGTTTGATCCAAAGCTCTAAGCTTCTATTTTTCTGAGGAGCTTCCAGCCGTGGTCACAGATTTCAAAAATTCCCATTTTTACAGAAGCCCTAATTTTCCGTTTTTCTGATCAAAGTCCCGAACTAGGGTCTAATCAAGCCCGGCCTTCTGCCCAGCCAAAAATTCTGATCTTGGTCTCTAAATTTCTATTTTGATGAGTAGCATCCAGCCGTGGTCTCCGATTACAAAAATTCCAACTTTCTCCAAAGCCCTAAATTCCGGAAGTCATGAATGAAGGTACCAAAAAATAATTCTGTTTTGACAGAAATATGTACCTGATTGTTTCTGGTGTAACTCTAAAATTTTTGATCCACAGGGTCTGAAAACATTTCCTGAGATAGCCTGACCTGTTATCTTTCCATCCTGACAGGTCTAACCTCAATTGGATTCTCTGAGAGAGAGTTATGCCAAATGTCGCAACGTGACCTGTTTTGGAAAAATACAGGAGAGCGAACTTGTACGGCATGCCACGTGTCACTGTTTAACCTTCGGCCTCTTAAAAAGTTTTCTGAGATAGATCGGCCTGTGTAATACCTGTCACTTTTTACGAAATTTCATTTGGAGCTTCCTAGCCCAAGATATGACCTTTTTCCCAAGGTCACCTGATTTTGACTCAGATCTGGAAGAGGTAGAAACCCTATATTATACAGATCATAAATCACAAAGTACAACGAATTAGAGGTTGTCCTTTGGACACAAGGTACCTGGAGATTTTAGCTTCGTCCTGTAACAATTTCAGATCCGAAAACTTCGCCAAAACGGATTTATAGCGAAAGTTCTACGATGACTGGTTTTTGCTATGTAAAACCCTAACCTTCAAATTGTCGTAAGTAAAGCAAGTGTCTTTAGTGCCATACCTTGTCTTCCTTCAGGTTAGCTCTGATACCATGTTAAAATTCAATATGCTAAGACAGAAAATAGCAGCATTACATTCCATTTCACAATAATAGCATATACAGGATCACTGAAGAAACACCAAGCATAGCATAAACACAAGAGACAGATATTTATCCTAGGAAACCCTCATGGGGTAGAAAACCCAGCAAAGCTTCCTCAATATAGATGACCAGCAACATACAAAGATGCAAACCCTGAGCATAAGCTCCTTCTCCTCCATAGCAGACCTCTCCTCCACAAATGCGCCTTTCTCAAGTGAGTGAGTGTGTATAATGAGGAACACACCTCCTCTATTTATACACTACTCTGATATGTATTTTACACAAGTACACGTAGGCTCGTATTTAACCAATAGGTTAAATACCCCACTACAACTAACTGGGCCGACCCCTCTAGGGTGGTCTAATAACCCTTTGACCCACATAACACATACAGGGCCGACCCCTACTAGGGAAGTCTAATAACCCAAGTTACCACATTCCGACGGAGGAAAAACATCTCCGGATATACAATAAGATCTTCACGGAGGAATGAAACATCTCCGGAATAATAAAGTACAAATATAATATTCTTTGAAGTTACAATATCTCAACAACTTTTATCTTTTGGTTTGGGAACTATATCCCAACATCGTTTTTCATTATTGATTGGTATTCTTCTATCATTGCTTCTACCCACTCTTTCTTCTGAACTGCCTCTTCATAGCTAGTGGGTTGTTGATCCACAAGATCACACATCAAATCCACATAGTTGGAAACTAGATTTGTTTTCTTTCTTTCTCTAGTGGAGCCTTCAAGAGCTCCATATTTTTCAGCTCCTTGAATAATGTCTCTAGCCCATGTTGGCCTTCTTTTTCTAGATAAGTTTGTAATGGGGGGTTCTTGTGGTTCTAACATGTCATGATCTTCTGGTGTATCATCTTCAAGGATGGGCACAGCCCCTGTGATTTTAGGAGATGTATCTTCTTCATAGATCTCTTCAAGTTGGCACTTCCTAGATTTCTTGAGAGATGCTTCTTCATCAAATGTCACATCTCTACTTATTTCCATATGATGAAAACCTGGGATGTAAATTCTGAAAGCTTTGGATGATTCACAATATCCAACAAATATTTCCTTCTTACCAGAAGGATCCAACTTGGTTCTCTTTTCTTTTGGAATGTGAATGTACACTGGACATCCAAATATTTTGAGATGACTTACCTCGGGCTTGTTTCCTGTGAACACTTCTTCTGAAGTCTTGAATTCAAGAGCACTATGGGATAGTCTATTTTGTACATAGACTGCAGTCCTAGCTGCTTCAGCCCATAGATACATGGGTAGATCTTGGTCATGTATCATAGTCTTTACAGCTTCCATGATGGTTCTATTCTTTCTTTCAGCAACCCCGTTTTGTTGGGGATTGTAGGGAGTGGTTAGTTCCCTCTTGATTCCATCTCCCTTACAAAAGTCTTCAAAATCCTTTGAGGTATATTCTCCGCCATTATCTATTCTGAGAATCTTGATTTTCTTTTCTGAGTGATTTTCTATCTATCAAAGCCTTGAACTCTTTGAATTTTCCAAAGACTTCATTCTTTCCTTTTAGAAGGTATATCCAAGTCTTGAATAGTCATCAATGAATGTGAGATAATATTCAAACCCACTTAGGGATGTGGTGGGCATTGGTCCACATATATTTGAATGTATTAACTCCAGGATGTTCTTAGTCTTTGTTTCACTCTTTTGAAATGGGTTCTTGACATTCTTCCCTTTTTCACATCCTTTGCATGTGCCATTATGATCAACCTTTAAGTCTGGTAGTCCTATAACTACCTTGCTTACATAGGGTAGGGATTTGTAGTTAATGTGAGCAAGCCTTCTATGCCATAGCTCACTGGGGCTAGTGGTTTCATGGACAAGGGAAACTTCTGTATGACCCTTGAGTTTGTAAAGACCTCCTTCCTCTTCACCAATAACAATTGCATCCTCAATTGATTTTCCTTTGGGCCACATAAGTACTTATCCATCTATGAATGCAACTCTAAAGCCTTTCTTATCTAGTGCTGAGATAGAAAGTAAGTTCTTCTTCAAACCTGGTACATATAAAATTTCTTTCATCTTTAAAGGTGTTCCAGAATCAAGCTTATAGCTTTCTTCACCAATTCCCTTGATGGGATATTGATAATCATCCCCTAGAGATACCTTTTGTGGAGAAGTCTTTTCTTCAAGTCTTGAGAGAGTTTTATTTTGACCTGTCATGTGCTTTAAAGCATCACTATCGATGAGCCATGTATCTTCTCCAGGTGATACAGACCCAGATAGTGCAGAAAATAGAACATATTCTTCTACATCTTCTTTCTTTACTCTGGATCTTTTCTTTCGAGGCCTTTCCTCTTCTTCTTCTTCTTCTTCTTCTCCACTATCATTTTCTGCCATATGTGCATGATGTCGTTTGTGAACAAACTTCTTCTTCTTTGTTTGTGAAGTACAGTCTTTAGCAAAGTGTCCTAGTTTAAGACAATTGAAACATTGGACTGTGGAGAGGTCTCTTTCTGAGTTTGTTCCTCCTCTCCTTTTAAATTTATGGAAGGGTTGAGACCCTTTGTGGTCAACTTTCTTGAAGTGACCCTTTCTCCTTCTTTTGGTGTGAGTAGCCAAGGCTTGGTCATCCTCCTTGAGAAGGGCTTCTCTATTGGCTGCCCTAGCTTCTTCTTGAACACAATCCTCCCATACTATATCAAACTTCATACTTTCTTTTCATGGCACACATAGTTTATATGAATGAATCCCAAGGTCTAGTGAGACCATTTAGAGCAATCATTACAAGTTCATATTCGTCAAGGGTATCTCCAATGGCATCTAGTTGTTCCTTGATTTGGAAAACCCTTAAGAAGTAGTCTTGAATGGATTCTCCTTTGTTCATCTTGGTATTCTTCAACTGAGTTCTTAGGTTCATCTTCCTATTGATGTTCCTCCCTTCATACATTCTTCTTAGGGCATCATACATTTCCTTTGGGGTCTTCTTGGATGCCACTTGGGGAATCAAGTGGTCCTTGATAGAATCAACAATAATTCTCTTTGCCCTAATCAGATCCTTCCTATACTTTTCTTTGGCTTCATCTTCAGCGGGTTCTGCAATCTCATCCTTGATATAATGAGCAAGATCATTTTCTTCAAGAATGAGACCAATTCTATATTTCCATGCCTGAAAATTTTCTATACCTTCTAACTTGTCTTCAAGCTTACTGCTTGGAGCCATCTTCCCTTGGGGGAGTCCAAGAGATTGAATTTTCTCAAGAGATAGAGTAGCACTTACCAGGAGATGTGCTTGATTGACTTGGAAACACTGGTGTGTTCTGTTTCTGGAAACTTCAACTTTTCACTTTCCGGATCTGCAACAGAATTTTTGGTTTATCGCACTTTTGGTCAAACTAGGGTTTGAATTTCCCGGAGTTCTACCCAACCAAAAACCTCGATCTAGGGCTCAAAACTTTGATTTTGAGAAGGGATATTCAGCCATGCAACTAGAATCTAAAAATACTAACTTTTGTAGAAACTCTAATTTTGGGAGAGAGAGAGAGAGAGAAAGATATTTTCACCTTGTGAAAGATGTTCTATTTAGGCTAGCTTTGATACCATGTTAAGTTTATACTAATTTGACTAGCAAGATCGCTAAAAGAAACACAATCACAAGATAGATAGAGATTTTACCTTGAGAAACCCTCATGGGGTAGAAAACCCAACAAATCTTTCCTCAATAAGATGATCAACCAAAATACAAGATGTGCTCCAAGACTAGAGCTCCTTCTCTACATCCTATCCAGACCTCTCTCTCACAAGTGTGCTACTTTCCAAGTGATGGAAGTGGGAGATAAGTGAGGAGCATCCTCCTCTACTTATACTAGTTTTCTGACTAACTTTTTCCCTTATGAGGTCGACCTCTCCCAAGGGAGTGTAATAAGCCTTAATTAATTAACTCAGGGCCGACCCCCACATGGTGGATCTAATAACCCTGGTTACCACAATCCATCGAAGGAATAAACATCTCCGGATACATAATAGGATCACCTCGGAGGGATGAAACATCTCCGGAATAATAAAGTACAAATATAATATTCTTTAGAGGTTACAATATTCAACAATTCAAAGTAAAGAAGTTACCTGTGTGTATGGTGCTGTGATCTCCTCTACTGCCGCCATGGCTCCATCGAGGTCAAAGGAACTGACATCCTCCCACCTGGGGGATGGAGACCCGGCCCCGAATAACTGTACATTAAAACAAATAAAGTCAAAAATGTGTAATTCAAAGTTAAATATATTAAACAATATGATATCAAATAAAATACAACAAATACTTGAACATTAAATAAAACAATAGCAAACCTGATCCATGAAGCTCCCTGTGGCATGCTACTACATATCACCATGGCAAGAATGACCACAGTGAGAACAACGATGTGCCATTGTTCCAGTAGAACTAGAAGGCCCTGCCTGGGTTCCACCTGTACCCGGCATGTCCCGGCCACCACCCATAGACTGTGCAGTTGTTTGTGTCTCATCGATGTCCTCCCGGATCTGAAAGACATGGCCACAAATTTGGTATGTCTAAGAAATTCATGTGTGGCATGTCTGACGGAGTCATGAATCTCATCTAGGCCACTACCAAACCCAGGTGGCTGAGGAGGGGGGTTTGGCTCTCTCCTGGGTGCAGGAGGTCCTCTAAGTGGGTTGCGGTGTGCCTGAGGTCGATCTTAGGTAGAGCCAAGACCAACACCCTGAAACTCAGTGATGTCAAAATAGTTGACATGGTACCCTAGCTCAAACTTAGTCCACAATTTCTGAAGGAAATACTGTGGGACCTACAACTTGTTGCATGGGGGCCTGTCAAACACCATGAACCACTTCTTTCTCCAGTTATCTCTCCATGGCTGGTAAATGAACCAGTCCATGCAAACCTGATCCCTCATCATAGCTGGAGGTTGTCCCATTGAGGGAACTATGAACTTGTTATACAACTGTGTTGGTTCTGGAGCCAGATCTTCTAGTCTCATAGATGATATTGTATCAGCCGTGTTTGTACCCCAGTTTTATATGATATGTAGGTGGACTATACAGTCACCCCAGCGGGGGGGTGTGGGAGGGCATCGCCTCCCCATGGGGTTCCAGGGGGGACCATCCCCCCTGGTTGGGGGGTCTGGGGGCCAGTGGTCCCCTGGCGGGGGTTCGGGGGCAACGCCCCCGAAGAAAATTTTTGGGGTTGTGTTCGCCAGCTGTTTTGCGGGTCCATGGTTTTGGGTATCCCATGGTATTTTCCCATTGTATTTCCCTTATAAAATAAAAAAATTGTAATATGGCTAGGGATGATGATGTATTAGGTTTTATGCATTGTAAAGATCTCTCAGATCAGGAGAGAGACTGTGAACAGAGAAGAGGAAGTGCAGCGGTTGTGCTGCAGGTTGTATCCTTTCACCTTGCTGGATGGTAATAATAATAAGGAATGGAAAATTCAGTGTGGACGTAGCCCAAGTTGGGTGAACCACGATATATCTATGTCTCTCTTGTAATGTGTATGTGTGATTATATTTGCATTTCTATTTATTGTTATTGCTCTGCGATCCTGTTTTTTCTAACAATTGGTATCAGAGCCAAAGGTCTATTTGGCAGTTAAAACCACAGGAAGCTAGGGTTTTTGGTTCGAGTGGGAGCAATGGCAGAAGAAGGAAAGTTTAAGGTCGAGAATTTTAACGGCCAAAACTTCAGGTTATGGAAGATGCAAATGGAGGACTATCTGTACCAGAAGGATCTATTCCTATCGTTGGGAGGGAAAGCAAAGCAGCCGACTGCTATGAAGGACGAAGAATGGGAGGTTCTTGACAGAAAGGCTCTGGTAACAATACGGTTGAGCCTGGCTTCGTCGGTGGCTTTCAATATCTCAAAAGAAACGACAACAGAGGGTTTGATGAGCGCATTAGGTAAGCTGTATGAAAAACCCTCAGCCTCCAACAAGGTATTTCTAATGAAGCGTTTATTTAATATGAAGATGTCTGAAGGTGGATCTGTTACTGATCATTTAAATGAGTTTAATACGGTTACAAATCAGCTAAGTTCTGTAAGTGTGAACTTTGATGATGAGGTTAGGGCTCTTCTAATCTTGTGTCCATTGCCAGAAAGCTGGAATAGCTTGGTCATGGCTGTAAGTAACTCTATCTCTGGTTCAAACACCTTGAAATTTGATGGTGTTATTGGTGTTATTCTTAGCGAGGAAATGCGAAGAAAAAGCACAGGTGAGACATCAGGTAATGCATTGACCATGGAGAGCAGGGGAAGAAAAAAGGAGAGAGGAAAGAGCCAAGGTAATCGTGGAAAGTCTAAAACAAGCAGATCCAAGTCCAGACTGGGAAAGATAGAGTGCTGGAACTGTGGAAAGAAAGGACATCTTAAGAAAGACTGCAAATCTCTAAAGAAGAAAGGAGATGCACAGAAGGAAACTACCCAGGAAGCAAATGTAGCAGGTGATGTGTTACAAGATGCTTTGATTCTTGCATTAGATAATACTAGTGATTATTGGGTAGTAGATTCAGGAGCTTCATGTCATGCTACACCCCACAGGAAATACTTTCATGAGTATGTTCCTGGCGACTTTGGACATGTTTTATTGGGTGATGATGAGCCATGTAAAATTGTTGGAATGGGTAAGGTATGGATAAAAGTTAATAATGGAACTGATTGGTTGTTGAAAGAAGTTAGGTATATTCCTACTATGAAAATAAATCTGATCTCAACAGGGCAGTTGGGAGATGGTGGCTGTCTATCTATGTCCTCATAATACTGACCATTCTATCTCTTTAGCTTCCACAGGAACAGATACAACATTGTGGCATCATAGGCTTGGCCACATGAGTGAGAAGGGGATGCAGATTCTCCACTCAAGGAAGTTGCTGCCGGATTTGAAGCAGGTAAGTTTGGAATTCTGTGAAAACTGTGTTTATGGAAAACAAAAGAGAGTCATATTTCTCAGGGTTGGGAAACAAAAGAAGAATGAAAAATTAGAGCTTGTGCATACAGATGTATGGGGACCGGCTCAGGTACAATCTCTTGGTGGCTCTCATTATTATGTTACATTTATTGATGATGCAACTAGAAAAACTTGGGTTTATTGCATTAGACAGAAATCTGATGTGTTTTCTACTTTTAAGAAGTGGAAAGATTTGGTTGAGAATGAGACAAGAAAAAGATTGAAGTGTCTCAGATCTGATAATGGAGGTGAGTACTGCAGCAAGGAGTTTGATAGTTACTGTTCATACCATGAGATTCATAGAGAGAAGACAGTCCCAGGAACACCACAGGAAAATGGTGTGTGTCAGAAAGGATGAACAGAACGATCATGGAGCGTGCAAGGTGTATGAGACTGCATGCAGGGTTTCCCTTACAGTTTTGGGCAGATGCTATAAATACCGATGTTTATTTAATAAACAGAGGACCTTCAAGTGCTTTGGATGGTGGTATTCCAGAGGAAGCATGGACAGATAAAAAGGTAAACTACTAATTTCTGAGAACGTTTGGTTGTGAAGCATTTGTCTATATTGATAAAGAAAATAGAACAAAGCTTGAAGTGAAATCCAAGAAATGTACCTTTATTGGATATGGGGTTGATGAATTTGGTTATCGTTTATGGGATTATGAAAATAAAAAAATCATCAGGAGTAGAGATGTGATATTCAATGAAAAGGTCATGTATAAATATCAATTGCGGGAAAAGAAACAGGAAAAGGAAAACACAGAGTACATAGTGCTTGATGAAATTAAAGAAAATGAAGTTCCGAAGGTGCCAGAAAATCAAGAGCAGAGCAAGTACCTGAAACTCCTGCAATTATAAGAAGATCTACCAGGTTAAGTAGACTCCCTGAACGATACTCTCTTTCAATGTATTATTTAATGATGACTGATTCTGGTGAACCAGAATGTTATGAAGAAGCAATGCAGGTGGAAACTAGAAAGAAGTGGGAGCAAGGCATGAATGAGGAGATGGACTCATTGGTAGGAAACCAGACTTGGTATCTGGTTCAGTTGCCTGCTGGTAAAAGAGCATTGCAAAACAAATAGATTTACAGGTTGAAGGAAGAAGAAGGAGGTAAGAAGCGGTACAAGGCCAGACTTGTTGTAAAGGGGTTTGCACAGAAGCAAGGTATAGATTTTGATGAAATATTTTCTCATGTTGTTAAGATGAATTCAATTAGGACTATCTTAAGTCTAGTGGCAGTAGAAGATTTGCATCTTGAACAGTTAGATGTAAAAAAAGCCTTCCTCCATGGGGATTTGGAGGAAGAAATATATATGCAGCAGCCACAAGGGTATGAGGTCAAAGGTAAGGAAAATCTGGTATGCAGGTTGAAAAAGAGCATGTATGGCTTGAAGCAAGCTCCAAGGCAGTGGTATCTAAAGTTTGACAGGTTTATGACAGAACAATGTTATAGTAGATGTCATTCTAACCACTGTGTTTATTTCAAGAAGCTAGACAATGGAAGATATATTATCTTGTTATTGTATGTGGATGACATGCTTGTTGCAGGGTCTGACATGCAGGATATAAATGTACTCAAAAGGAAGCTAGATAATTCATTTGCGATGAAGGATTTGGGTGCTGCAAAGCAAATCCTTGGTATGAGAATAACGAGAGACAGGAAAAATCGCAAATTGACATTGTCTCAAAGTGAGTACATACAAAAGGTGTTGGAGAGGTTCAGAATGCAGAATGAAAAACCTATAAGTACACCTTTGGCTAACCATTTCAGTCTAAGTAAGGAAATGTGTCCCAAGACACAAGAATAGATAGATTACATGTCCAAGATTCCCTATCAATCAGCAGTTGGCTGCTTGATGTATTCCATGGTGTGCACAAGACCAGATATTGCACATGCAGTGGGAGTTGTGAGCAGATATATGAACAATCCAGGTAAAGAACATTGGAAGGTAGTACAGTGGATTCTCAGGTATTTGAGAGGTACTACCACTGAGGAATTATATTTTAGAGGTTCAGACACTGTTCTACAAGGATATGTTGATGCAGATATGGCAGGTGACAAGGATAACAGGAGGAGCACCACACGGTATGTGTTTACTGTAGGTGGAACAACAGTAAGCTGGATTTCGAAACTACAGAAGGTTGTTGCACTTTCAACAACAGAAGCAGAGTATGTTGCCATTACAGAGGCTAGTAAAGAGATGATTTGGCTACAGAGGTTTATGGAGGAAGTGGGTAAGAAGCAGAAGGATAACAGATTGTATAGTGACAGCCAGAGTGCCATTCATCTTGCAAAGAACTCAGCATTCCATTCCAGGACTAAACATATACAGCTCAAGTACCATTTCATACGCTCTGTTCTGGAAGATGAACTGTTGAAGCTAGAAAAGATACATACTAGCCAGAATCCTGTAGACATGTTCACAAAGGTAGTGACCAGAGAGAAACTGAGTTCGTGCTCGATTTCAGTTGGCCTTCTAGCATGAAGGTGAAGAGGAGAAATTTTCCAAGTCCAAGTCCAGCAAGTGCAGCAGTGGTGGAGTTGCTATGATCAGTCTCCAAGTGGGAGATTGTTGGTTCTGGAGCCAAATCTTCTAGTCTCATAGATGATATTGTATCAGCCGTGTTTGTACCCCAGTTTTATATGATATGTAGGTGGACTGTACAGTCACCCCAGCGGGGACCATCCCCCCTGGCTGGGGGGTCTGGGGGCCAGCGGTCCCCCAGCGGGGGTTCGGGGGAAATGCCCCCGAAGAAAATTTTTGGGGCTATTTTCGCCAGCTGTTTTGCGGGTCCATGGTTTTGGGTATCTCGTGGTATTTTCCCATTGTATTTCCCTTATAAAATAAAGACATTGTAATACGGCTAGGGATGATGATGTATTAGGTTTTATGCATTGTAAAGATCTCTCAGATCAGGAGAGAGACTGTGAAACAGAGAAGAGGAAGTGCAGCGGTTGTGCTGCAGGTTGTATCCCTTCACCTTGCTGGACGGTAATAATAATAAGGACTGGCAAATTCAATGTGGACGTAGCCCAAGTTGGGTGAACCACGATATATCTGTGTCTCTCTTGTAATGTGTATGTGTGATTATATTTGCATTTATGTTTATTGTTATTGCTCTGTGATCCTGTTTTTTCTAACAAACTGGGCTTTGGTGATGTTGAGGTCTTTTATCTTCTCTTTGGACAACCCAGTGGAGTAGTGTTCCCTCATTCGATCCCTGCATTGGCTCAAGTTTGTTATCTCACTGTGTGCAATATTGATTGATTCAATAATTTTTTGAAGCAATGAAGCCAAGGAAACCCGAGAGGGTTCCTTGGTACTGTTCAATTCATTACTTAGTGCCCTCAATTGATTTAAGTCTTGGTGTAATTGATCTTCAGGGTTTTCATTCGGCTCATTGTCGGTTCCCATATTGTCTTCTGGAGGTCAGGTTTCATTGGTTTCATTGGATGGTTCAGGTGTGTCTGATATCTTGTTAGGTGTAGATGGCCTGCAATTAAATTTCCTTGGTTTTTTAATGGATTTCAAAAAAATTTCAAACTTAAAATTCAAATGGAAAACAAAAATAAACACAAATTTGTGCTTTGAGGAGCACCTACCTGGAGAAATGGATGGAACCGTGGTGTAGGGGCGATTTCTTGGTGTTGAGGAGGATTTGGTTGCTCGAAGACGCATTCACGGTGTTTCACAATGCACTCATGGGTTTCAAAGTGGGCTCACAGGTCTGTCGAAAATGACAAACCCGTGAGCTCTATTTTTTTTTTATAAAAAAACAGAAGCGCACACACGCCATTGATGCATGCGCGTCATTTTGTGCGTATGCATCAAAGGTGCATGCGCACCCCTTTTGTCCATGTGGGATGAACCACATGGACATTCAGCATTGCCGAAGTAGCGACGCGTGCACGCATTTGGATGCGCGTGCGCGTCATTTTTTATTTCCCGCTCACGCACTGCTATTGCGGTCTTTTTGGGTACCAACTTCGTGCGGGTACTCGCGAGTGCCCATATATATATAGATATATATATAAACTAATGATGACATATTAAGCATGAAGATATTTGCATCTCAATTATTTTAATCATTTTTTTTTAAATCGCAGGACTACTTGGGAATGGAAATTACAACCTCTTTCATACTAGTAATTACTAAGCACAAGTGAAAATATTTTTATTTTTTATTGGACTAAGGGGATGGAATTTTCTGGGTTGTATAATGCACTTATGTGCATATTAAATTAATGCAATAACTAATGTCATTATGAATAGAGACATTAACAAACTTTATGTACATTTGTCTTAAGTATTTTGTTCAATCCTTACATACTCTTTTACAAATTGCACTAATTGAACTCAAGTTTATGGCTACTCCCATTTGTGTAATGGAAAATGTCAAAAAAAAATATTTACTTACCTTAAATTTAAACTTCTTATTTAGTTGATTTTAACATCCCCTAACACACACACACATCATTAAATGTTGCATTCTTGCAAGTATTCCTCCTAAACTTCAAGGATGTATCCTATTAATAGAAGCTATTATATTTAGGATGTATTTAGAAAATATAGGGGAAAAGTGTGTATAGTTGGCTTATGGAAACATTGAGAAAATATCAACCTGTGTAAGGTTCAAATAGAATATCTTTTCCCTCTCTGGCCTTGCCCCACATCTTTTTTCCCTCCTTATGGATTTGATTTAGAAATGGATTGGACTAAGTGCATAGAGCACAAAACCACCATTGGTCCTCGCCACTCCCATATGCCCCACGTTATCCGAGACCAGGAGAACACTTGGGTTTGATTCATGGGGATATTTCATCCCTCCAATAGGTGCCATATTTAGAACATGGAAACTCAAATTCAAGGGAGATTCCAGAAGCCCGCTCCAAAACAAACTTATTGAGGTTCTGAGAAACTTAGTTGATGACTCAAGTTCAACCTAAACCAAGGAAATTAGGTATTGGAGAAAATATCGACCTCCTCCGGTATACCAATGCCATGCTTAGTCAAGCCATCAACATGGAAGGTAGGTTTTAGGAAAATTCTTAGGGAATGAGCTTGGATGTACACATGGAACGCATAGTAGGTTTGCTTCGTCGACTGACCCAGGATCAAATCGACTCTTATGCTAGACTCAGTGCCAAGCTCAGTGATTTTGATTAGGAACTAACATGAAAATATTTTAGTCAAGCCCCAATGAACCATAATGCCACTCAGTTGGTTTATCATCGCCATCTGCACCTTCACCTGTCAGAAGATACTTTGGGAGCCAAGAAGGAAATTCTAGGTGATGAGCAGTTCAACTCTCGTCCCATATTCATTTAAGATGATGAATAACCCAACTTTGAGCCTTGTGCTCCTCAAGTTTCTTCTTGCTTAGTAGTTATGTAGATTTTGCATCTAGTGACTAGTTTGGAAATCTATGGCCATAACCCTTGGGCCTATGGGGGACTTTTCTCAGTTATAGGCTCTAGACATTCATTTTGATTGTTTCCAACCGATCATCTTGTTAGTTATTTTTTGGTAAACAATGAGTTATAGCTGCTATCAATAGGACTTGGAAATTGCTAATAATAGACACTTGGCACTTGCTCCCTATGTATATATCTCTGGTTTATTTTAATAGATTTTGAATTTATACAAAATTTAAAAAGAAGAAAAAATAATTTGATGTAATTTTTTATGAGTTTCTTTTGATATCAACGGCTTTCTACATTTTAGGAAATCTAAATATTTTTTAAATATTTTTTAGATTAAAAATATTAATTCTAGAACTTTTAACTTTACCATTATTATAGATCTGATAATGATCTAATTTTCATTTGATCCCAATGAATGCTTAATATTAGATAGATGAACACTATTGGAAAGACATCAATACAACATATTTAGTTGTTATTGATTTGTGAGAGAGTCGTTAAAAATGCACTTGTTATTGATTTGTGAGAGTCGTTGAAAAATGCTCTCATTTGAGGATATGGAGAGTGGAAAAAGATTAATATATAAATTTAAAAAATATTATTAATAAGTAAAATAACAATAATAGAAAAATATTGTTACAACATAAAATATAAAAATACTAGAAGTATGAGCATTATCTTTAATCTTATAATTACAGCAATGTTACACTATCTAAGTTATGGTTTTTATACATTATTTATATCATAAATTTGCATTTTCTTTTCAATTTATGCCTAGCCAAATGAATGTTGACCTAGCTCCAACGATCAAATCTATTAAATCAAATGTCGATGCACATTTTTTTTATTTGATTTAAAATGGAAAGAGCATATCAAAGATACTCTAAATGAATAATTAAATAAATAAAAATATTTATAATTATTAATATTTATTATAAAAAATTAGTATGTTTATATGTGAAACATTATAATATTTTATATGATTTTTTGAGATATATTGATTTTAGATATTGATTTTATAGAGATTGTAAATTGTTAAATATATATTATTTAATTTTAGTTTAGATTACAAGTGTAGCTAGCATAATTTTATTTCGTTATATATATAAAAATTGTATTACATTTTTTATATTAAATGTGTCTTTTTAATTTAGCATTGTTTTGTGTTTGTATTAAAAATGTTGATTTCTCAATTCTTTTAGTTTGATTTAAATGTAATCATTAATTTTTTTATTTTAAAAAATTAACTTTATATATTATATTACCAAAATAAAAAGAAATTTATAAAATAATTATCAATATTACTATTTTTTTAATTTTTAATTCTTCTTCATAATTAAATCATGGTTATTCTTTTAATTACTATTTTTAAATTTTAATTTCTTCTTTTCTTTTTAAAAAAACCATCCATAAAACATAAATATTTTAACAAACTAAATGATTTCATCTACAAATAAATATTTTAACAAACTAAAAATAGTTTCATCAACAAAGTAAAAATGATTTCATCAACAAAGTGAAAATGATTTCATATGCAAAGGCCTAAAACTATTTCATCTACAAAGGCCTAAAACTATTTCATCTGCAAAGGCCTAGACCGTTTGTTAACACATTAATCACATTCTATTATCATGTATGTGGCATAATGCATTATGTTTAAGAAAATGATTTTTTGAAATGGAAACAACCATCACATATTTATATGAATGCATCCCTCGTTATACCCATTTACACCCAAGAGCAATATAATTTTTCCATAACCCAGATGTAGGTGTTGTGGCATACAAGGCGTGTGACGAGCCCATGGCACACCAGCCAGCAGGCCCGACCCGTGGCATGAGCGAGGAGGGGCATTCAAAGTGTCGTGAGGATTACACCTCGGAGCATTCACTCCAGTAGCTACCATGTCATGTCAGCCAACCTGGTCTTGGCATCCGGGTACCACCGCCATTTTGCTCATGCATGTGGCTCTAATGGCCTCCTTCATGCATTGGTTTAAGATGTCTGCGGGGTATTTTTACGGGTTGTTTGAGATGACAGTGCAGATGCTTCCTGCGATTGTCAATAATTCCATGCTCCTCGACACCTCACCTCCAACTGCGAACTTGGCTTCTCATACCGGCTCCTGGTTCTCTGTAACTATGTCGAGGCAGCGGGGAAAACCACAGAGAGGGAGAGCTGGTTAAATTGCCACCAACCAATAATGGGTTGCAATAGATGGTTATGGGGAGGGGGTCTCCATCCCTGTTCGAATTCTCATTGAAAACGAGGAAGCCTGCCTAATTGTCGATCACCTCTCCTCGGGCAGGAATGAGGGATGCATCAACCACTACTGGCTCATCAAGAACATGTTGGGCACTCTTATGGAAGACACCAAGGCCAACTAGTCCAAGGTCAGGTACATGACTCAGATGCTAAAGAATCACTTGCTTCAAATAGAAGGATTGTTGGGAACTATAGAAACCACCTTTGGTGGGAAGACTTATGCAGGTGGTAGCCACGCTTGTGGTAGCCATGTCGGTGATAGCAACATTGTGGCAGAAGGAACCGCAGGGGAGAATTCGGCTGCAGAAGGAGGAGGTGAGTCTGTACCAGCAACCATGGTGACACATGACAAAGAACTCGCCACTAATTCCTTCCCCATTCCATCCACGATTGGTCAGATGGCAATTAAAAGGGTACGAGATGAGAAGGAGGATATAGTTCTTCCCGAGTGAAAGCTGGAACAACAGCCAATCAAGTTGTCGACTCATGAATCGACGAAGGAGGAAAAATTCAATTGTTCGATTCTTGAAGAGGTGCCCCTTGATGAAAATGCAGTGAGCTAAAAAGGTTCTGGAAGCTACTTACGACCTCTAGTGTTTTTGTTATAATCCACTTCTTAATATTATGTATTTCAACTATTTTTATACAGGCTTTATAGACATTATTCTTCTCCAGAAAATACTGGCTTTCCGTGCTCCGGGCAGAGGTTTTGTAATCATGGACACACCCATTTTGATCTCTTTGAATACTTGGGTTGGTGGTTCCACATACTTAGACCACCACAGACAGTTATGCCTTATCTATTTTTGATTTCCATTATTTAATAAAATTCTGCAGCTTACCAAATATATATATATATATAAATATAGATAGATATATATATATAATTTTTATAATTTTTCCATATTTCATATTTATTATTTAAAGAATAACACTAGTGACTAATATTTTACTAAATTAAATGTATATTCTACTAAATCTATTGACTATATATCCTTTATGGACAAAAAGTGCTTATTAATTTGGCACTCATGGTCTTGGGAAGCTCTTTTAAAAGGTCTTTTGGTGAGGGGCAAATTGGCCGGAATTTTGAATCATTTGGTTTTCTCTTAAATCTAATATATTAATTAAATTTTTATTTTAATAAAAAATAATTATATTAATTAAAGTTTTTATTTAATAAAAAATAATAATTCTAATAAATATAGATAACATTATTAGTATAAATAAATAAATATATATTTTTTACTAAAGAATAAAATTTATTATGATAATTATAAAAATAATAAATTTATTTAACGATAGGAGCTTTTATTTTAGATTTTGGTGCTTTTATTTTAAAATTTGGAGTGGAATATAGGTTATGTTTTTTCTAGATTGCATGAGCATGAGACAAGTGTACTATTCAGATTGATAGATATGATCGATAACTAGTGGGTAATGGGCAGTTCTTTAATAGATAGGCAGTTTGTTAACAGATAGTTAGTGTAACTAGCATGAAAAACAACTTCTTTGTGACACTTAACTTGTGACCTATTAATGTTCACCGGCTAATATTTTGCCGAAAGGTGCTTCAATGATCTTTTCTCTGTATATGGAGGGAAATTGCAACTTTTAATCAGTAATTAAGGATGGAAGGCTAAGATGGGAAATCTAGGTATATTCTTCGTCGAGCACATATATCCAACGACACAGATTTGCAGTTTGTTGAAAGGTTACCCAAAGGTTTTATCGGATTAGCAAATAATCAGCGGTTTCTTTTGTTTAATCGAATGGGAGAACGAAAGGTTGAACCTATGGGAGAACTAAAGGTTGATCCTACCACGTGGGAGTTCGTTTGTTTAAACGAAAGGCTGAATCGTTTCTTAATCGCCATCGATCATTTCTGATTTCTGATCTTATCACCATCCAATTCTTTCATAAAATATAGTTTCATAGATTTCATTGATTTCTGATCTTATTGCCACCAATTCTTTCATAAAATATAGCTTCAGAGATTTATGATCGCATCACCATCCAATTATTTCAATCTTATTGATTTTTGTATTTAGTTTGTCCAAAGAATGTCCATCACATTGGAAGAGATAAAGGGGAAGCTGGTGGAATTGGGAGTCATCGGACGGGTTCTTGAAGATTTCAATCCTGAGCTGAAGCTCTCTATATTCTATGTGGCCTCTAATAAAGATAATCAGTTTTTGTCAGCCAAAATCTACTGGAAGTTCAGACTTTGTGTGGCCCTCAGGTTCCCCACCTGATAACTGGCTATTCAGATTGTTTGCAATATGTAAGTATATGGATTGATTGCACTTTATATTCTTTCACTTTATATTGCAGGCTCATGAGGGTGGTAATCATAGAGCAGATTTATAACGTCAACGCATCGAGGACTCTGTCATATACGGCTTATTGATTATGAGCAAATCTGGAAAATAATATGATCAGACTCAGATACATGATTGAATCCATAGGTATAGGCATGACTCTGAGTCTTGCAACTAATAAAATAATTTGACAAAGACATGAGGAGGGCCTCCTCAATCTACCATTGTGTAGTTATTGTATTAGTCTTTCAATTTAGATTTCATTTTGCAATATATACTTTTAAAATTTTGCTCAACAATCAAATCAAATAAGCTCTATCAATGTGTACTTTCTTTTGGATCAACATTGATATAGGCCAATCGGCCTAATACTGAAGAGAAATTTTTTAAAATTGTAAGTGCATTAAAACTAAAATCCAGAGATTTTCTGAATTCAACACTCACTCATGCATGTCGCTCTGTGGCGGTTCCATGCAGGTGCAATTTAGCTGCATAAATAAAATCTTTGCGTGCACCTGCACGGAAATCTTTTGGTTTGTAATTATTTATCTGTGTCAGTTTGAAGTAATCGATCGAGAGATAGAACTAGAACTGATTCTGTGTGTCGGTCGAGAAGTAATCGATCTAGAAATTGATCTCTTCCTGAGTGTTCTTTTTATTTTGTCCAAATGATCAAGAAACAGATCTAAATCTAAATCCCAAAGCCGCAATAGTTTGGAATGGTTAACGCTCAGAAAAATCTAACGGCAGAGATGATAGACAAAAGAATCAACGACGATCGTGAAGCGCCGCATCACCAAAAAGCACATTTGCAACATGTTGTAAGTGGTTGCGGTAAATAAACCATCAGGATACGTGGTGCACTTGTATTGCATCGCATCGACACAATGGTGGTATCACAACCCACTATGTGCCATGCAAAAACCACCAAGGAGCTTAACTATGGGAGATGCGTGGGCCATGGCACGTGGCAGATGTAGAGGTAGGTGGGAAATGCACCCACATATTGGATGATGATCGGACGGTAGAGGGATGTAATATGGGAGATCAAAGGATGAGATCGCCTCCACGTCGTGGAAAGTGCACACTCGTTAAAGGGGAAGGTGGTCGCGGAGGCGAAACCACCTTAACAGGTGTCAGTTGATAGTTGATCCGCATGGACTTGTGACCGGGAAAGAAAACCATTGCTAAAGGTCGCAGATACTGCCATAGAGGTAAAGGACAGGTGATCTGATGGCCTAGATTTCAACACGTGCGATCAACGACTGAAAATAGGGTATGTTTGGAAAGTTGCAAGAAAGATAAGGAAAAAGTCTATATAAAATAAAAAGGGCATTCAAAATCGACATATTATCTATGTGTCGCTGTTCTCAGAAGCTTCGAAGACCGGTGCAAATTTCTAGTCGCACCAGAAGAATAAAGGACGTGTCTACAACAGGTAGGGTCTGGTGACCTGGCTTGTATATTTTAAAGAAATTTGTTTTTAAAAGGAGTTTAAATGGAAACTGTGCACGATGTAAACCCCTTTAAATCTAAAGAATCCCTAGAAGACAGGGATGGAGATGTTTATGATACCCTAATTAGGTTGAATTTGGCACAGTAGTGGACTTAATCATTGTTGTTTTAACACATTTGATCAAATTTGATATATATTTGAAAATGCACTATTGAGAATATTGATTCACCTTCTTACCATCACGATGCATTTCTTGACAGGTTTTGTTCAACAATCATTCGGTAACAAGATGAAGTTTGGAATGCACATTAGTCATACAAGGAGCTTAAATACAAACCTACGATATCAACTAAGTTTAGAAGTATGGGTGCCAAAGTTTGTCCAACTTGAAATTGAAATTATTTTGTATTAGTCTATTACCTTAAATTTTTTTGTATTAGTGGAATTGTAAACAATGTTTCTTTTTTTAATATGATTGGTGCATGTTAATGGTGATATATTTATCTTGCTACAATTTATACCAGATAGAGTAGCGATCAATTTTCTCCTATATTTTGATTTTTTAACCAACAACTAATGGTTCAAAATAATCTAAGTAAGTAAAATACTAAAAGTAATCTAAATAAACTAAAGACTAAACTAATCCTAAAATAAATATACTAACTATAGAAATATAAAAAAATTTACAAATTTACAAACATGTTTGTTGGAGAGTCCTAAGAATGACTTCGATTTTTTGTAAATGAAATAAACTTGTTAAAAAAAAGTATGGACTGAAAGGAACTTAAACTTGCTTGCTAAAATACTCACAAACATGCATCAAATTTCAATAGAAGTTCACTCCATAATGCTCATAAAAATATGCAATCTAAAGACACAGAGTGTTAACCTACAACTGCAAAATGCAGAATGCAACATAAATCTCAAATAAAGATAAATCTCTTCATTACTCTGGCACTACTTTGATTGTCAATATGGTATTATCTTAATAACAAATAGGCGTGATATCTGAAGGGTATTAATATTATTAAAAAATTGTTTACTACATCGAAAAAATCAAACATGGACATTGCAGCAGCTGGGACATTGAAGCAACCTGATTCTGCACAACCAGATGGGAAGCAACCTGAGCATGCATTTTTCTTCTTCCACTTCAGTCACCGTGCAAAGTCTCCATGGACTTTCCGGTTTTCCTTCAACTTCAACTGCATGCTTATCTGTTAAAAACCAATACAAAATCAATATAATCTATCAATGTCCAAATAAGAAAAAAAAAAACAGCATACGGTACAATACTTACCATAGACAAACAAACTATATAGATGGTGAAATGAATATTGAGACTACCAGAAAGGGTACTTAGATGCCTATTAGGGTTGCGCATATACAGACCTCAATCCTTCATTGATTGCACTCTCTGTACTGGGTAGCGGGAGTAGGTTACCTCCAGGCATTCGATGTCGATAACCGAGCGTTCCTGCTATAAATACGACCGTGGAAATTCCTGTTGCTAAGGCAGATAACCAAAATCCTAATACCCACATGCAGATGAATGAATGATTCTCATTTCCCATTGCCAAGAAGTAATGCAATAGAAGCAGATGAATGATTCTCATTTCCCATTTGAATATATGTTGTAAAACTAGCAGTACCGATTTCATTGCAGTTTCAATGGACTTTTCATCATTATGTATGGTCACTTCCCTCAGGGATACACGAAGACCAAATTTTGGGGGCGGGCAGGTCACTTCCCTCAGGGATACAGTCTTGATTTGAAAAATCAAGAACACGAGATAGCCAACCCTTCCCTCAAGGATACAGTTTTAATGATAATGTACAGTAAAATATAATGTTTAATGCACAGTGATTAATAAGATAGTGAATGAACATAGAACAAGTAACATCTCTGTTGATAGTGATTAATAAGATAGTGAATGGACAAGTAAATGTATCAACATAGAAAATGGCTCTATTGCAATATGAGAACAGCTATGTTGCAACATAGAATACTTCCATATGAAAACACCTTCTTGCAGTAGCCGTTACTATACATTATGGATGGATGGACGCATTGCATTCAAACCGGTCCATCCATTCTTTGTAATGCCTCCCCACCCTTTGTTGTTTGCACACTCTCCTTTAAAACCGTGGCACAGCAGCACAGCAGCCTCACCAGCAGCAGCAACATCACTAGCAGTAGCAACATCAGCGAACCAGCAGCACCAGCAACGCAGCAGCATCAGCAGGTGCATCATTTCTAATCCTTTCTGAACTTTAAAATCCTGTAGTCGTGCATAGTCGAGATCTTGACTGTCTTTTCATTTATATGAAAATTGATCATGTATGGATTGCCCTGTATGGAAAACGTTTTTATATTGACTATCTTTTGATTTATCCTGGATGGTCCAGATCTTCAGTGTCTTTTGATATATATGAAAAGATGTCCAGTATTCGGCCTATGTTTGCCCTATCTGTCCTATTAGGGCCTGTAGTGATTTATTTATAATCTTTGTTTATTTGTGCATTATTCGGCCTGTTTATTCCAGCTTAATATCTATATTTTGTACCTTCCATGTATATTAAAAAACAAAATTTCAAGTTAAAGCTTTTTGACCTGATGGTTGTTATCCATCTAGGTTAGAATTTGTATATACGTTTTCCTACCTTCGAAATGTGTTTGTCTGCAAATTTTTGGTCACTGAGCGAAAGTATCCTTCATAGGCTCCTTCAAGAAATTCCTGCTGCAGTTCACTGTTTTTATTTACTTTTTATTTGAAATATAGCAGCAAAATATAGTCCAATACTTATATGAATGTCTTGGTCGATAACAAGAAATCAATGCATATATATATGTAATGTTAACTTATGGCAAATATATAAAAGGGTAAAGATATATGAAACAACACAAATTCTCAAAATGATTTACTTGGTTGAAAAGGAAACAAGAAACAGTGAGCATGGAGTCAATATTTAAGATTTAATGTACCAGTAAGTGATTTATACCAAACATATTTTCAGAGAGGCAAGATAGTTATCATATCACAGTCAATTTAATTTTGCAGGTGGTATAGAAAGAGATAATGGCAATCCATTAACAGCGGGCATCGAACTAGAATGAATCCATTGTTAACTTTGGAGAAATAACTGAATACTTAAATGCGATAAATTGAGGCATAACGAGTATGAATCCCAATTTATTTCAGGCATTCATTTAAGCATGGAAGAAAAACATAATGGAAGATGTGACAAAGAAGATAAACATGCACATATAAAGATAAGGAAAAGACAAACTGTAAAAATGATTAACACATGAATCTATGGTCTCAAAAGATAGGTATTTCCACTATACGGACCTTTTATTCACTTCATCAAAAACTTGGCCTCAAAAACTTATTGTCTCTCAAAAGGTTTCCAACCCCTTCAAAAATGTTTCACATTGTCTTTTATACAAAATTGGGAAGAAGCATAACATAACTGCTTCTTTTAACTAATAATTGGAAATGTATTAACTAAAAAGTCTTTAAACAATATTACAAATTTTCAAAAATAAAAACATCATTGTTTGCCACTTGGAAAAAATTCCAAATGCATCTTCAGGAATGAGCTGAGTACTTTACTCTTCCATACTTGTCTACGTAACTCCATTGGTCAGCTGTGGGTAGATCATAGTTGGTCATTTCCTTCACCAGGACCCGCATCTCGATGTGATCTGTGTAAGATACAGGAGGGAATTTTTCGCTAATTGAAGCTATGTGATTTAAAATTTCAAAATCTTCTGCCGTTTTTTCCATCAAAATCTTTCCTGTAAGCCAATGATCCAGATGTTGAAACTTTTCATGATTCATCCGAATGTCAAATAATAACCTTCTATAATCATTCTGAGGAATCAATTCCTGCTTTGCATCCCAGAAAGTAGGCAATCCTTTGATAATCAATTTTTCAAATAACCTTTTAAATTTGACCACTTTCTTTCTTATTTATCCAGTTGTGGCTTCAACATTTTCAACATGTGTATATTTCCCAATGATCCTTCTATCCCATGTGATAATTGAAATCCTGTTATTTATGTTCATCACTGTTAAATCTGCTTCTGTTATACCATTTAGGAATGTAATTGCATTCTGTGCAGTTTCCTTTGGTTTTCTATTCAGATTTTCCCTTATTGCTTTGCAACTTTCAAAATCATCTTCCACCACCTTCTCTTTAACTCTCATATAATCAAGATATGGCCTCATTTTTTCAACTTCTTTTATAATTTGGTCCCATACCAAATGCTTACACCCTTACATCGCAGCTTGTCCTGTTACATGAGTTGCCAACCTTTTATTATTATCAAATAATTCTTGATTTTTGCCTTGTAAAGTTTTAATTTCTTTATCTGTCATTTCATTTTGTTCCTTCAGCCTCTGTGTTTCATTTTTTAGCTCTTTAATTTCAACGTCCTTTAGACTTATCTGTGACATAGCTTGTAAGAGACTGTCTGCTCCATTTTCTTCTCCAACTGGACCTGTATGTGCATGCTGTTGACCTAAGTCTGATAACTTTCTCTTTACATCTTCCAATTTCTCTCCCAGATAAATCTTCTCTTTCTCCCAATAATTTGTTTCCTCAGTGAGTTTCAACATTTTTGCAGTGACATTTTTTACTTCATTTGACAGCTCTTCTTTTTCTTTCTCTAGTATGGTCAGTTCGGCTCCTTAAATAAGTTGAGTTTCTGGGATCTTCAAGTTCTTTTTTAATGTTTGAATCATGCTATCTTTTTCCTTAAGTAAATTTGTTCCTGTGCCTCCCTCTTTATTTACCAAATCTAACTGTAATTTTTTTATTTGTTGTTGTCGTGATTTATTCTTTGTCTTTTCTTGTTTCAGCTGATTATTTAATTTGTCTGCTATATCCCTTAACTTTTCAACTTTCAGGATTGCTTACAAATAATCTGCATATATAACTTTTGCAGTTTGTCTATGTAGCAGAATCTTATCTGGAGCATTAATATTTGTCAAATCAAATTTCATTTCTGAAATTTTATCCTTGGTAACAACTGATAATCTTAGAGAATTCTCTTTGACATTTCTGCTTGTAAATAAATTAACTTATGTACTAGATAAACCTCTAACTTTTGAAAATAATTGACTAGTGTGCCGGAACGATTCTTGCTTACTCTGACTATGTTCATAAAAATATCCATTATATTGCGGGGTCTTTTTACATCTTCTTCCATTTGGGATTCTTCAAGAGTATATTCATTCACTGTGACTTCTGGTATTTTGATTTCAGGTTTTCTTTCATCCTCCATAAATGCCATCAGGTCCTGCTGCCCGTCCACCTTTGACTTTTTTACTTTTCCTGCTTCTTCACTTTCAAGGTCGACTATGTCCTGGAGAGTTCTTTTAGACCCAACCACCTCAGTATCCATCAGGTTTTTGGTTTTTGCCATTGCATCTGTCAGTACCATTTCCTTCCCTTGAGAAACGGGGATTATTTCTTTATTTTCCTCGTATTCTAACCAGTTTGCTCTGTCAGACATTCCATCAATCTCTTGATGATCCAATGCTTTGATGTGATGGATTACTCTTCATTTTGATATGATGTGTAAAGGATCATATTCAATAGCTGCATCCGTTTCAAACTCCATTTCTTTCAATAATTTTTCTATATAGATAATAGTATTTTTGTTCTTTACAGTGAAAGGGCCAACGGTAAATGGATATTTAATGTCTGAAGCTTGTTTGAAGTACAAGAAATTATTGTCTTCCACAATCAATTTCTACCTGAGAAATTCAAGGGCGAAAACCCTCACAGTAAGAAACGCCAGTAGAATATAAGGTTTATTTTTGAAACCATATAACCTAATCACTATACTATCTTTCAAGAAGAACCAATCCCCTACAGCAAATTCTGCACTTAACTGCATAGAGGTCTGCATCTTTGGCAATACTCTGGGCATCTTTTCTCCAAAAATCATCCTGTAAACTTCGGAGCGCATATAATTTATATAATTGAACATATTATTTGCTAATTAACTCATGAAAATTATCTCTGGAAAATGTAACTCATCATGATTGGCCATCATGACCATTTTAATCAAAAATGACTGAAACCTGAAATGCCTCAGGGCAGGGAAATTGGCCATCTGCAAGTGGATTTTTTCAGCCAAGAACTCTTCAAAGTTTAGTTGGGGAATTTGAATTTCATCAATTCCTGATGAACTCGTACTCATTCTATACAAAAGGATCAATTGAAATTCGGTTACATACATGTCTGTATCAAACCCTAAAACTAAAGCCAACAATGACAAAACCAGTTGGGTGTTCTCGTCAAATAAAGAAACATCTATAGGGTAAGGGACATCAAAAATGCTCAATTCTGGTTTAAGGCAGGTGGACAGAAATTTTTCTTTACTCTCTGGAAGGGCTTGACGGTAATAATCGATAATGGAGGTCTCAGAAAAACTTTCAGGCTCAAGGGTTTGCGATAAATTATACTCTAGGGATTTCATTACAATCGAGGGTTCTATTTTGGAGACAACTCTGGTTTTCTGACCATTTAAGATAGTCCTCTCGTCTCTGGTGTAATTAAAAACACACCACGACACGAACTCTGGAAAAGACGCGATTTGGTCTGGGCAAAAAGACAACAGGGAGGACTGGTGAATTCTATGAACGTCTAAACCTTCTTCGAGTAATTTCGTCAGTTTAAGTTTAATTTCAGTGACCGACAACCTAATTAGGGTATCATAAACATCTCCATCCCTGTCTTCTAGGGCGTCTTTATCTTTAAAGGGGTTTACATCGTGCACAGTTTCCATTTAAACTCCTTTTAAAAACAAATTTCTTTGAAATATACAAGGCAGGTCACCAGAACCTACCTGTTGTAGACACATCCTTTATTCTTCTGGCGCGACTGGAAATTTCCATCGGTATTCGAAGCTTCTAAGAATAGCGACACATAGATAATATGTCGATTTTGAATGCCCTCTTTATTTTATATAGACTTTTTTCCTTATCTTCCTTGCAACTTTCCAAACGTACCCTATTTTCAGCCGTTGATCGCACGTGTTGAAATTTAGGCCATCAGATCACTTGTCCTTTACCTCTTTGGCAGTATCCGTGACCTTTAACAATGGTTTTCTTTCTCGATCATAAGTCCATGTGGATCAACTATCAATTGACACCTGTTAAGGTGGTTTCGCCTCTGCGACCACCTTCCCCTTTACCGAGTGTGCACTTTCCACGATGCGGAGATGATCTCGTCCTTTGATCTCCCATATTACATCCCTCTACCATCCGATCATCATCAAATAAGTGTGTGCATTTACCACCTACCTCTACATCTTCCACGTGACATGGCCCACGCATCTCCCATAGTTAATCTCCTTGGCGGTTTCCGCATGGCACATAGTGGGTTGTGATACCACCATTGTGTCGATGTGATGCAATACAAGTCTGCCATGTATCCTGATGGTTTATTTACCGCAACCACTTACAACATATTGCAAACGTGTTTTTTGGCGGTGCAGTGCTCCACGATCGCCGTTGATTCTTTTGTCTATCATCTCTGCCGTTGATCAGACTAATGGATATCTCGGATATATTTATACAAATATTTTGGTTCTATTTTATCCTACTCGTTAAATGTGCCCCCAATATGAATAATTACTTTGTATTTGATATAAAAATTATACAATGACTACATAAATCCAATATTGTTCGGATATCCACATCATCTATTTCAGGATATGCAGAATCTAGGGTTTTGCATGCACCTGCATGCACTTGCATGCATCCCAGTCACCAGTTTGATGCCTCCAGCACCTTATCCACCTTCTTCTACAACCCGGGAGCCACTTACTACAGAGTTTTAGCCCTCCTAAGCTGAAAGGCGCCCTCTTCTCACCTACTGCCAGAGAAGGGCGCACTTGTTCACCTACCACTGCAGATTCACTTCAGTTACATTCAGTTAGCTCCGATTCTCCCTGATTTGAGGCTAGTTTCACTCCCGACTGACTGTTTCACCTCCGATTGACCTCCAGTTTGATTAGGTGACTTGTTCTGACTTCAGTTAGCCTCCCATGCGCCCCCACTGAGCCTCCAGATCCTATATCAGTGCTACACACTTCAGTTACATTTATTATACTCAGTTAGACTCAGATTGACACCTGGATGACTGGTTGTTGTGATTGATGAGCACCACCGATGATTGATGAGGACTCCTAGACAGAGTCAAGCTACTCCATTTCAGTGATTCGAATGACCTCCTTAGGCAATTCGAATTGCTCTGTCATTGTGACAGTTTGTATTGTAATTCATTCACCCTTTCTGGGATAGAGAGCACTGCTGCATGTTTTGCACAGTTTTGCACCATATTTTCTATGTTCATCTGTTGTGATTGATTTACTTGTTCATTAGATCTGCTGTGACTAATTTTACATGGTATCAGAGCCATTGCAGGGACAAGATCTCTTTTCTACAGGTGTTTCTACAAGAAGATTTGACTGAATTGCTAAAAATTGCAAAAAGTTTGGAATGAGATATCTCAAGGGCATTCGCTCCTGTGCATGCAAAGCTTGAAAAATATTCCAATACCACTCCAGAAGCTTGAGTTACAACATAATTCCTGGATCTGATACATTGGACCTATTCAACATTGCTTGAAATCCAATCCCAGGTGTGATGCAACTCTCAAAGGGTGGATTTTTCGACCTTATTGTGGTTGTTTTGATGTGATTTGCAGGTTTATTGTCTCCTCCAATTGCACTCGCTATCTTCTGCATGCAAGCCTTTCTACAGCAATTGCATTCGCTATAGTCTGCATGCAAGCTTCCTCTTCATCAGTTGACTCAATCCTTGCAATGGAATACTCTTCTTCAAAGCCTATCCTCACCCCATTCAATTATTTTGATTGGAAAGATGATATGGAGATCATATTGCGTTCAAAAGGTTACTATCGAGTCACTATTGGTCTTGAATTGGAGCCAAACAATGTATCAGATCGAACCAAACACTACAACAAGCTTGATGAAGCTTATGGTCTTCTTTGTCTCTCCATCTCCAAGGATCTTCACTTCCATCTCAGCGGATTGAAGACTCCAAAAGCCATATGGGAGCAACTTGAAACACTATTCGGCAAGCAGGATGAGCTTAGGGCTTTTCAATTAGAGAATGAATTGATTGGCCTTAATCCTGAGAATTTCGAGACCATCAATGAATTCTTCACAAAATTCAAGAACTTGAACTTGCAATTGAAGAACAGTGGTGTTATCAAAGAGGATAAACAGTTGATCCTCTCCATTCTAAGCAAGCTTGGGAAAGATTATTCGGTATTTGTCTCTACTTTCAATTCCGGTCGGCTAACTACCCCGAATTGGAAGATGCCTACCTTGAATGCCTTCATTGAGTCCGTTACGAAAGAGCATGACAAGTTGATTCAAATGGGGTCCATAAGCTCCAAAGATTCAGCCCTATTTGTTCAAGGACCCAAGATCTCGAATGGTAAAGGAAAGCTAAAGAAGGAGAAGCCCAAATTCGAGCCTCACAAGCAAAAAGACAAAGGCAAGCAAACGGATGCACCATCCAGTTCGAAATCCAAGCAAAAGGGCAAAGAAGGTAACCAAAAATCTAAATGTACTTATTGTAACCGTGGCTTTCATCCCGAAAGTTCATGTATGAAGAAGACTATAGATCAAATGGCCCTCCTTTTGGAAAAGAACAACATAATCCTTCCTGACGGTGCAAGGAAGAAGGATCGGAATGATGATCATGAAAGAGGACAAGCACTCATGGCAACGGTTTCGAAGCCCACTACTCTCTTGATAGATTCGGGTGCATCAAATCATATGGCTGCAAATATTGATTCTTTTTCCTCATTCGATCCAAACAGCTCCATCCCCATCCATTTGGGAAATGACTCAAAAATTTCTTCAAAGGGCAAAGGTACGATTCATGCAGAACATGGATGCGTTCAGAATGTTCTCTATGTGCCTTCCTTAGCTTCGAATCTCCTTTCTGTGTATCAAATGACACATACTGGTGAACCAAAGCAAGTTACATTCAGCCCTAATACAATTGAAATTTCTGATATCAAAAGTGGAAGACTAGTTGCGGTTGGAAAGGCAAACCACACTGCAAAATGTTATGAGTTTTCGCACTTTATTCCGCTTGCAAAGCCCACTGCTCTTCGCACACATGGTAATGAGGTTAGTAGGCTTTGGCATGAAAGATTTGGACATCTAAATTATAAGTATTTGCTGCTGCTATCAAATAAATCCATGGTATATGGGCTTCCACAACTCCATTCCTCGAAGGGAATATGCACCGGTTGCATTATTGGGAAGCATCCCGAGCACAGATTCGACCGCGGCAAGGCTAGAAGAGCCTCTACTATTTTGGGATTGATCCATTCTGATATCAGTGGTCCTCTGCCCCATATGTCATTAAATGGCTCAAGGTATGTTTTGACATTTATTGACGATTTTTCCCGCTTTACATGGGTATTCTTTCTCAAAAACAAGTCAGAAGTGCTTGGAAAATTCAAGGATTTTAAGGCTTCTGTTGAGACCACCACTGAGAGCAAGATCAAATCTCTTAGATCTGATAATGGTGGGGAATATATCAAGTCCGAGTTGCTGCAACTTTGTGCCCAAAGCGGAATCAAGATCCAACATACAGTTCCCTACACACCCTAGCAAAACGGTGTAGCGGAAAGGAAAAACCGGTCACTGAAAGAGATGGCTACATGCATGATTGAATCGAAAGGTTTGGCTGCAAATCTTTGGGCTGAAGCAATCAATGTTGCTGCATATATACAGAACCGTGTTCCACATTCATCCATGAAAGGTATGACTCCTTTCGAAGCATTCTTTGGTCACAAACCGGATGTGTCAAATTTGAGAGTTTTTGGCTCTACTGCATGGGCTAGAATTCCTTCTGAGAAGAGACGAGCTTTGGATCCACAAAGTATCGAGTGCATATTGATAGGATATGGGGAAGAATCAAAAGCATATAAACTCATGGATATCAGATCTAAAAAGATATTCATAGAGCGCAGTGTGCAGTTTGAAGAACCGCTTCAAGAATTGCAACTAGTTGAGGAGAAAACTGCCGATTCACCGCCTTCACCAGAAGAAGATTCGAGCAGCGATAATGAAGGTATGAGTTCTGATATTTCTGATATTGTAGCAGCATATGATGATCATGACATATCAGGTTCGTAATCCGAGCATTATGATCCCCCTCAGTTACCAAAGTGGGCCCAAAACACTCTACAATCTGCTGGTTCGAATCTTGGAAATTCTGCTGATCCGAGACGAAGAGGAGACTTTCAAAGAGCAGGTATGGCTCTTTCTATTGCTGATCCATTTCTTCCTGAGATTTGTTATTTGATGGCTGGTTCAGATCCTACATCATACTATTCAGCCCATCGAGATCCGAGATGGAAAAGTGCCATGGATGAAGAGTACAGTTCTCTTCAAAAGAACAATACATGGGAGCTAGTTTCTCTTCCACCTGGAAGAAAATTAGTGAAGTGTAAATGGGTCTACCGTACTAAAGTTGCTGCTGATGGCACTATCAGAAAATACAAAGCAAGGTTGGTGGCAAAAGGTTTTTCCCAAGTCCAAGGAGTGGACTACACAGAGACCTTTGCACCGGTTGCAAAGATGGATTCCATCCGCCTTGTTTTAGCTATTGCCGCATCCAAGCACTGGGAAGTGCACCACATGGATGTGAAGAGTGCATTTTTACATGGAGACCTTGCTGAAGAGGTCTATATGCAGCAGCCAGAGGGTTATACATCAGATCCATCATTGGTTTGTAGATTGAAGAAATCTTTGTACGGGTTAAAACAGGCCCCAAGAGCTTGGTACGCAAAGATGGACTCCTTCCTTCTTTCTCAAAATTTCCAAAGATGCAAATCTGATCCGAATGTCTATCTTCAGCGAGTTAAAGGTAATTTGTTGGTTATTGTAGTTTATGTTGATGATCTGCTTATTACTGGTAGCACACTTACTTCAATAAACAAGCTAAAATCTGCCTTAAATCTAGCTTTTGACATGAGCGATTTGGGCTTGCTGAGTCACTTTTTGGGCTTGGAGATAGCTCAAAATTTTGATGGGATCACTACATCTCAGCAAAAATATGCTTCCGACCTGTTATTGAAGTTTAATATGGCTAAATGTAAGGCATCCCCGTTCCCATTCCTCTCAGGAATCAGTCTTGAGGAGGGAGATTCCACACCGCTTGCAGATTGCAGTATGTATCGACAGTTGATTGGTTCACTACTTTATTTGACACATTCACGGCCTGATATCTCATATGCCGTGAGTGCCGTGTCAAGATATATGCAGCAGCCACATGAGCTTCATTGGCGAGCAGCCAAGCGGATCTTGCAGTATGTGCAAGGTACGAGACAGTTTGGCATACACTATGCTGCAGATTCTGAGCTAGATTTCATTGGTTTTACTGATTCAGATTGGGCAGGTGATAGCATTGATCGGAAGTCCACTTCCGGTTATGTTTTCATGATTGGTCATGGTGCTATTTGCTGGTCCAGCAAAAAGCAAGCAGCCATTGCACTTTCTTCAGCAGAGGCAGAGTATCGAGGGGCAGTCAATGCCTGCATTCAGGCAGTTTGGTTGCAGGGTATTCTTTCCGAGTTTGGTTTTGGTGGCACTACTTCGACTGTCCTATTTTGTGACAATCAAAGTGCTATCAAGATCTCCACAGATCCAGTTCAGCGGCAGAGGACCAAACACATTGAGATTCATATGCATTACATTCGACAGTTGGTGCATGACTGCACCATCATTCTGCAATATTGCCCGACTGATGAGCAAATTGCAGACATCTTCACCAAGAGCTTCACTGAGAAGAAGTTCTCTTACCTCCGTTCACTGTTGGGGGTGAGTTCCATCATGGTGGAGACAGATTGATTCATTATTATGCTTTAGCTTGAGGGGGGGCTTTCTTCCCACTGGTTTTTCCCTCTTTCCTCACTTAGTTTATTTTCAGCATTTTTTTTTGGATTATTGTATTGGGGTGACCTTTGGTCTTAGTTACCAGGGCCCCACATTATTTTAGTTGGCACATCATAGTCTAGCTTGAGGGGGGGTGTTCGGATATCCACATCATCTATTTCAGGATACATCATCTATTTCAGGAGCCTGCATGATCTATTTCAGGATATGCAGAATCTAGGGTTTTGCATGCACCTGCATGCACTTGCATGCATCCCAGTCACCAGTTTGATGCCTCCAGCACCTTATCCACCTTCTTCTAGCACCCGGGAGCCACTTACTACAGAGTTTTAGCCCTCCTAAGCTGAAAGGCGCCCTCTTCTCACCTACTGCCAGAGAAGGGCGCACTTGTTCACCTACCACTGTAGATTCACTTCAGTTACATTCAGTTAGCTCTGATTCTCCCTGATTTGAGGCTAGTTTCACTCCCGACTGACTATTTCACCTCCGATTGACCTCCAGTTTGATTAGGTGACTTGTTCTGACTTCAGTTAGCCTCCCATGCGCCCCCACTGAGCCTCCAGATCCTATATCAGTGCTACACACTTCAGTTACATTTATTATACTCAGTTAGACTCAGATTGACACCTGGATGACTGGTTGTTGTGATTGATGAGCACCACCGATGATTGATGAGGACTCCTAGACAGAGTCAAGCTACTCCATTTCAGTGATTCGAATGACCTCCTTAGGCAATTCGAATTGCTCTGTCATTGTGACAGTTTGTATTGTAATTCATTCACCCTTTCTGGGATAGAGAGCACTGCTGCATGTTTTGCACAGTTTTGCACCATATTTTCTATGTTCATCTGTTGTGATTGATTTACTTGTTCATTAGATCTGCTGTGACTAATTTTACATGGTATCAGATCCATTGCAGGGACAAGATCTCTTTTCTACAGGTGTTTCTACAAGAAGATTTGACTGAATTGCTAAAAATTGCAAAAAGTTTGGCATGAGATATCTCAAGGGCATTCGCTCCTATGCATGCAAAGCTTGAAAAATATTCCAATACCACTCCAGAAGCTTGAGTTACCACATAATTCCTGGATCTGATACATTGGACCTATTCAACATTGCTTGAAATCCAATCCCAGGTGTGATGCAACTCTGAAAGGGTGGATTGTTCGACCTTATTGTGGTTGTTTTGATGTGATTTGCAGGTTTATTGTCTCCTCCAATTACACTCGCTATCTTCTGCATGCAAGCCTTTCTACAGCAATTGCATTCGCTATAGTCTGCATGCAAGCTTCCTCTTCATCAGTTGACTCAATCCTTGCAATGGAATACTCTTCTTCAAAGCCTATCCTCACCCCATTCAATTATTTTGATTGGAAAGATGATATGGAGATCATATTGCGTTCAAAAGGTTACTATCGAGTCACTATTGGTCTTGAATTGGAGCCAAACAATGTATCAGATCGAACCAAACACTACAACAAGCTTGATGAAGCTTATGGTCTTCTTTGTCTCTCCATCTCCAAGGATCTTCACTTCCATCTCAGCGGATTGAAGACTCCAAAAGCCATATGGGAGCAACTTGAAACACTATTCGGCAAGCAGGATGAGCTTAGGGCTTTTTAATTAGAGAATGAATTGATTGGCCTTAATCCTGAGAATTTCGAGACCATCAATGAATTCTTCACAAAATTCAAGAACTTGAACTTGCAATTGAAGAACAGTGGTGTTATCAAAGAGGATAAACAGTTGATCCTCTCCATTCTAAGCAAGCTTGGGAAAGATTATTCGGTATTTGTCTCTACTTTCAATTCCGGTCAGCTAACTACCCCGAATTGGAAGATGCCTACCTTGAATGCCTTCATTGAGTCCGTTACGAAAGAGCATGACAAGTTGATTCAAATGGGGTCCATAAGCTCCAAAGATTCAGCCCTATTTGTTCAAGGACCCAAGATCTCGAATGGTAAAGGAAAGCTAAAGAAGGAGAAGCCCAAATTCGAGCCTCACAAGCAAAAAGACAAAGGCAAGCAAACGGATGCACCATCCAGTTCGAAATCCAAGCAAAAGGGCAAAGAAGGTAACCAAAAATCTAAATGTACTTATTGTAACCGTGGCTTTCATCCCGAAAGTTCATGTATGAAGAAGACTATAGATCAAATGGCCCTCCTTTTGGAAAAGAACAACATAACCCTTCCTGACGGTGCAAGGAAGAAGGATCGGAATGATGATCATGAAAGAGGACAAGCACTCATGGCAACGGTTTCGAAGCCCACTACTCTCTTGATAGATTCGGGTGCATCAAATCATATGGCTGCAAATATTGATTCTTTTTCCTCATTTGATCCAAACAGCTCCATCCCCATCCATTTGGGAGATGACTCAAAAATTTCTTCAAAGGGCAAAGGTACGATTTATGTAGAACATGGATGCTTTCAGAATGTTCTCTGTGTGCCTTCCTTAGCTTCGAATCTCCTTTCTGTGTATCAAATGACACATACTGGTGAACCAAAGCAAGTCACATTCAGCCCTAATACAGTTGAAATTTCTGATATCAAAAGTGGAATACTAGTTGCGGTTGGAAAGGCAAACCACACTGCAAAATGTTATGAGTTTTCGCACTTTATTCCGCTTGCAAAGCCCACTGCTCTTCGCACACATGGTAATGAGGTTAGTAGGCTTTGGCATGAAATATTTGGACATCTAAATTATAAGTATTTTCTGCTGCTATCAAATAAATCCATGGTAGATGGGCTTCCACAACTCCGTTCCTCGAAGGGAATATGCACCGGTTGCATTATTGGGAAGCATCCCGAGCACAGATTCGACCGCGGCAAGGCTAGCAGAGCCTCTACTATTTTGGGATTGATCCATTCTGATATCATTGGTCCGCTGCGCCATATGTCATTAAATGGCTCAAGGTGTGTTTTGACATTTATTGACGATTTTTCCCGCTTTACATGGGTATTCTTTCTCAAAAACAAGTCAGAAGTGCTTGGAAAATTCAAGGATTTTAAGGCTTCTATTGAGACCACCACTGAGAGCAAGATCAAAGCTCTTAGATATGATAATGGTGGGGAATATATCAAGTCCGAGTTTCTGCAAGTTTGTGCCCAAAGCGGAATCAAGATCCAACATACAGTTCCCTACACACCCCAGCAGAACGGTGTAGCGGAAAGGAAAAACCGATCACTGAAAGAGATGGCTACATGCATGATTGAATCGAAAGGTTTGGCTGCAAATATTTGGGCTGAAGAAATCAATGTTGCTGCATATATACAGAACCGTGTTCCACATTCATCCGTGAAAGGTATGACTCCTTTCGAAGCATTCTTTGGTCACAAACCGGATGTGTCAAATTTGAGAGTTTTTGGCTCTACTGCATGGGCTAGAATTCCTTCTGAGAAGAGACGAGCTTTGGATCCACAAAGTATCGAGTGCATATTGATAGGATATGGGGAAGAATCAAAAGCATATAAACTCATGGATATCAGATCTAAAAAGATATTCATAGAGCGCAGTGTGCAGTTTGAAGAACCGCTTCAAGAATTGCAACTAGTTGAGGAGAAAACTGCCGATTCACCGCCTTCACCAGAAGAAGATTCGAGCAGCGATAATGAAGGTATGAGTTCTGATATTTCTGATATTGTAGCAGCATATGATGATCATGACATATCAGGTTCGGAATCCGAGCATTATGATCCCCCTCAGTTACCAAAGTGGGCCCAAAACACTCTACAATCTGCTGGTTCGAATCTTGGAAATCCTGCTGATCCGAGACGAACAAGAGGAGACTTTCAAAGAGCAGGTATGGCTCTTTCTATTGCTGATCCATTTCTTCCTGAGATTTTTTATTTGATGGCTGGTTCAGATCCTACATCATACTATTCATCCCATCGAGATCCGAGATGGAAAAGTGCCATGGATGAAGAGTACAGTTCTCTTCAAAAGAACAATACATGGGAGCTAGTTTCTCTTCCACCTGGAAGAAAATTAGTGAAGTGTAAATGGGTCTACCGTACTAAAGTTGCTGCTTATGGCACTATCAGCAAATACAAATCAAGGTTGGTGGCAAAAGGTTTTTCCCAATTCCAAGGAGTGGACTACACAGAGACCTTTGCACCGGTTGCAAAGATGGATTCCATCCGCCTTGTTTTAGCTATTGCCGCATCCAAGCACTGGGAAGTGCACCACATGGATGTGAAGAGTGCATTTTTACATGGAGACCTTGCTGAAGAGGTCTATATGCAGCAGCCAAAGGGTTATACATCAGATCCATCATTGGTTTGTAGATTGAAGAAATCTTTGTACGGGTTAAAACAGGCCCCAAGAGCTTGGTACGCAAAGATGGACTCCTTCCTTCTTTCTCAAAATTTCCAAAGCTGCAAATCTGATCCGAATGTCTATCTTCAGTGAGTTAAAGGTAATTTGTTGGTTATTGTACTTTATGTTGATGATCTGCTTATTACTGGTAGCACACTTACTTCAATAAACAAGCTAAAATCTGCCTTAAATCTAGCTTTTGACATGAGCGATTTGGGCTTGCTGAGTCACTTTTTGGGCTTGGAGATAGCTCAAAATTTTGATGGGATCACTATATCTCAGCAAAAATATGCTTCCGACCTGTTATTGAAGTTTAATATGGCTAAATGTAAGGCATCCCCGTTCCCATTCCTCTCAGGAATCAGTCTTGAGGAGGGAGATTCCACACCGCTTGCAGATTGCAGTATGTATCGACAGTTGATTGGTTCACTACTTTATTTGACACATTCACGGCCTGATATCTCATATGCCGTGAGTGCCGTGTCAAGATATATGCAGCAGCCACATGAGCTTCATTGGCGAGCAGCCAAGCGGATCTTGCAGTATGTGCAAGGTACGAGACAGTTTGGCATACACTATGCTGCAGATTCTGAGCTAGATTTCATTGGTTTTACTGATTCAGATTGGGCAGGTGATAGCATTGATCGGAAGTCCACTTCCGGTTATGTTTTCATGATTGGTCATGGTGCTATTTGCTGGTCCAGCAAAAAGCAAGCAGCCATTGCACTTTCTTCAGAAGAGGCAGAGTATCGAGGGGCAGTCAATGCCTGCATTCAGGCAGTTTGGTTGCAGGGTATTCTTTCCGAGTTTGGTTTTGGTGGCACTACTTCGACTGTCCTATTTTGTGACAATCAAAGTGCTATCAAGATCTCCACAGATCCAGTTCAGCGGTAGAGGACCAAACACATTGAGATTCATATGCATTACATTGGACAGTTGGTGCATGACCGCACCATCATTCTGCAATATTGCCCGACTGATGAGCAAATTGCAGACATCTTCACCAAGAGCTTCACTGAGAAGAAGTTCTCTTACCTCCGTTCACTGTTGGGGGTGAGTTCCATCATGGTGGAGACAGATTGATTCATTATTATACTTTAGCTTGAGGGGGGGCTTTCTTCCCACTAGGTTTTCCCTCTTTCCTCACTTAGTTTATTTTCAGCATTTTTTTTTGGATTATTGTATTGGGGTGACCTTTGGTCTTAGTTACCAGGGCCCCACATTATTTTAGTTGGCACATCATAGTCTAGCTTGAGGGGGGGTGTTCGGATATCCACATCATCTATTTCAGGATACATCATCTATTTCAGGATCCTGCATGATCTATTTTAGGATATGCAGAATCTAGGGTTTTGCATGCACCTGCATGCACTTGCATGCATCCCAGTCACCAGTTTGATGCCTCCAGCACCTTATCCACCTTCTTCTAGCACCCGGGAGCCACTTACTACAGAGTTTTATCCCTCCTAAGCTGAAAGGCGCCCTCTTCTCACCTACTGCCAGAGAAGGGCGCACTTGTTCACCTACCACTGCAGATTCACTTCAGTTACATTCAGTTAGCTCCAATTCTCCCTGATTTGAGGCTAGTTTCACTCCCGACTGACTGTTTCACCTCCGATTGACCTCCAGTTTGATTAGGTGACTTGTTCTGACTTCAGTTAGCCTCCCATGCGCCCCCACTGAGCCTCCAGATCCTATATCAGTGCTACACACTTCAGTTACATTTATTATACTCAGTTAGACTCAGATTGACACCTGGATGACTGGTTGTTGTGATTGATGAGCACCATCGATGATTGATGAGGACTCCTAGACATAGTCAAGCTACTCCATTTCAGTGATTCGAATGACCTCCTTAGGCAATTCGAATTGCTCTGTCATTGTGACAGTTTGTATTGTAATTCATTCACCCTTTCTGGGATAGAGAGCACTGCTGCATGTTTTGCACAGTTTTGCACCATATTTTCTATGTTCATCTGTTGTGATTGATTTACTTGTTCATTAGATCTGCTGTGACTAATTTTACAAATATGAGTGATAAATTTATGTCGCAATGACTACATAAATCCAATAAGGGTGATTACTTTTTCCTTTAGTATAAAATTATACATTAAATGTATTATAGTCATTTGTGACATTTTGAGAAGACATGTCAATGCACAAATAAACCAATAAATAAGTAAACATAATATTAAGTCCTTGAAAATATCCGACCATGGCACTTGTTTTACACATAAGAGTTAAGTTATGTATTGTATGCTCATATATATACTCTTCCATTCAAAAATAATTATATATTTAAATGTTGCATCGATTGATGTTAGTTTTCAAAGATGGGCTTTATATAAATGACATATATATTTGTGTTAGTTATGAAAGACATGCATTACAAAATAGATATGAGAGGAGGAAATGGTCTTGATTACAACACAATATTGAAGCTGAACCCGCAAATAGATTTTGCATACTATGAATGTTAAAGTAGTCAATGAATTAGTTTGTTTAATGGATTATGATATCTATCAATGGTAGAAAGAACTCGGATCATATGTTTATTGGTGTTGTAAATTCAAAGAATTTGTTTTATATTCTTATATAAAGCTTTATAATAGGTCATTTTTAAAATTTATGCCATGGAATCTTACTTGTTTTTATAAGTAGAAGCTTAATGTTTTATGGTAAAGAACACTAGGGTGGTTTGTAATATTTCTATAATGATTGATCTTATTACTGTCTTATAAAATTGGAAACATTAATATTTTAAATAAAATCTATAGGAGATTGTTAGCCCTTTAGGCATATTAGTATAAAAGAAAAAGAACATTGTTATTATTTAAGTGATATAGTAATAATATTTGTGGCATTTTTAATACAAATAGTTTCCATTACAACTTAGAAATACATTACACATGAATAGTTTAGCATTACACATTACACATTAGCATTATTAGCTTCGTTAAACTTAACAGATTACACAATGCCATTATTAAACATTGCACATTTGCATTAGAAATCATCTATTAGTCCAATAATATGGTTAAAGATTATTGTTACAAGGGTTGGGCTAAAAAATGAAACCTTATGCTTAGCCTTAAAACATGTGAATTTACTTCCGAAATTCGCACAATGTTTAATTTTTATTTCTATAACTATATACATTTGTGGTTTTTTTCTAAGTATTATTACATACTTGCTTCTTAAATACGCTTTCTTTTCTTTGCCATATACAAATATTTTTCTATTATTAACTCTCTCTTTTTTTTTTGCAATGTATAGTACATTCGATATGGATCCTACTATAAGGAGTTTCTTGTTGGTTGAGTTGCTTGAATTGATATTTATGTGGCTCCCTCTCTCGGCTTTGTTTTGGTTTCAAACTTTGTCAAAGATGTGGAATCTAATAATACGCAACCACCATCTTATTGAAAGGCGTCACATAAATTGCAGAGAAGAAATTAGTTTCTTTTCTGATGAATGGAATCTATATCTGAATCATTCCATATGTTCATACATTAATAGCAAAGGTGTGCTATCGGATCTTTTTATCCCTTTCCCATACCCAATGTATACCATTGAACGTTCCTGTCGTTGCCGTATTTTGTTATCTGTCCCTGGTCCAAATCCATCATGTCCATAATATTATGTCTTAAACCCTTTTACCAAATTCTGCACATTCATAGGTTGTATTGAAACATGGTATTTTGGTTTCTTCACCATCTTGAGTAATATTAGTGAACACAAATATGATTGGATACAACTCAAACACACTTTTGATGAAGATCTTATGTCAATATATAGTGTTTGTAGCATTATTAATACGACATGGATAGCTATAGACTTCTATGATGCAGAACCCGCAACTCCCAGGGATGTGGTATTCTATAAGGGAAAAATATATTGGTTACATGCTGAGATGTTCTTTGGTGGATACCCACGAATCAAGCACAGGTTATTTCTCTTGATATCAAGAATAACAAATGGAGTATCCATTTTGTACATCGTGCATTTAGTAGGGGATCTATCTACCTAACACTTCATGAAAACCGATTGTTATGGATTGTACATAACCGTTACGCAGTTGTTTGGTCTTGTACTATCATACCATATTTTGATCCTCTTAAGTGCCCTCCAAAACGCAGAAATGGATATTGGGAAGATGGTAGCAGATTGAGTTGGAATCTTGTGGAAGATCTCACATCTGATATTAACAACAAGTGCAGTGGATATCATCCTTTCCGTGCAATTGGAAACATGATACTTATGTTCAATTTTTCTCAAAGATCTTTGCTATATTATGATTTGACAAGTCGGACAACAAAATATGTTGGAGTTGATCCCGTATCACTATCTAGACATATTCATCTTCCCATGGCCAAAGATCATACCTGTACTGATTTAATTCTTAGTGCGAATTTTTTCCCTCTATCCCTAGGTCTTGACTCAACATCTGACATTCCCTTCCTTGCTTCAGTTGAATGATTGTTCAAAGTTTTTTCAACTTTGAACCATGTAAGTAAATAAATATTTTTTTTATATTGATGGAACATATTTCTCTCTTACTTTTTTCTTTGTGGATTGGTGTTTCAAAATATTGCAAAACAAATTTACTAATATGTTTTTGATTGAGTTTTTTTCATCTCTTCATTATTTCTCAAATGATATGGTTAAACACTTTTTATTAAGTTGTGAATTGATAATTGAATTTGAAATATTAATATTTTGTTGTTTTCATATGTGTTTACACCTTTTGTTAAGCTATGAATTGCTAATGGAATTTCAAATATTAATATTAACATTTGTTTGTTACTTAGAATGTTCTTCCACATGCCATTACACATTTGAACAATATACTAAACATTACTAAACATTAAGAAACATTAGAAAACATTATAAAGATATTAAAAAACATTGATAAAACATTAATAAACATTACAAAAAATTAACTTTAACAAAAAGCAACATTGCACATTACAAAGCATTAAGAAATATATTAACACACATTACAAAATATTAATAACACTTTAATAAAGAAGTAATAAGTATTAAAACACATTAAAATAACATTTGAAAACATTAATATAACATTAAGAAACATTAAAAATTAAAGATTAGAAAACAGTTATATGTCATTAGAAATTAGAATGGCATTAAACATTAATAGACTTTAAAAAAAAGACATAGAACATTTGTTTTTTGCTTCAAATGTTCTTCCACATGTCATTAGACATTTGAAAAAGAGTACACATTAATAAACACTAGGAAAACATTATATAAACATTATTAAACATTAAGAAACATTAGAAAACATTAAAAATATATTAAAAAACATCGAGAAAACATTATATAAACATTACTAAACATTAACAAACATTAAAAATATATTAAAAAACATTTTTAAAACATTAATAAACACTAAAAAAATAACTTAAGTAACATTACACATTCCACATTAGAAAGCATTAATATAAAAAAAAATATTATAAAAACTTTAATTTCAAGCATTAATAAATATTAGAAAATATTTAAATAACATTTGAAAACATTAAACATTAAACATTAAATAACATAGAAAAATATTACTAAACATTAATAGAACATTAGTAAACCAATTATTAAACATTAATACAAAAATTTAAACATTGATCAACATTAATATAAATTATTAAACAGTAATAACCATTGTTGAACATTAAATAAAATTATTAAAGAAATTAAATAACATTATTAAATATTAATAAACATGCTTAAACATTAGATAACATTATTAACTAAATTAGAAAGAACTTAAATAACATTACTAAACATTGTTAAACATTGAGTAACATTATTAAACATTAATATTATTAAAAAATAATCTATACATAAATTTAATGTTTATAAAATCATTAATAAAACATTGATCAACCATTGGTAAACATTTGAAAACATTAAGTTTCCATTACAACTTAGAAAGACATTCAACATCAATAGTTTAGCATTACACATTAGACATTAGCATTATTACCATGATTAAACTTAGCACATTACACATTGACATAAAACATTTGTTTGTTGCTCGAAATGTTCTTCCACATGTCATTAGACATTTGAAAAAGAGTACACATTAATAAACATCAGGAAAACATTATGTAAACATTACTAAACATTAAGAAACATTAGAAAACGTTACAAATATATTAAAAAACATTGGGAAAACATTATATAAACATTACTAAACATTAAGAAACATTAAGAAACATTATAAAACATTAAAAATATATTAAAAAACATTGATAAAACATTAATAAACACTAAAAAAATAACTTAAGTAACGATAGGAAGACGTCACAAAACATTTCAAATTAGAAAGACATTAAACATTAAATAAGATTATTAACATAATTAAACATCATTAAACATTAAAGAACATTTTAAATAACATTATTAAAGATGCCATTAGGAAAACATTAAAAGTCATTAGAAATTAAAAATGTCATTATACATTTGAAATACATTAAATAACATAGAAAATTATTCCTAAACATTAATACAACATTAATAAACCAATTATTAAACATTAATAAAAATGTTTAAACATTGATCAGCATTAATAAATATTATTAAACATTAATAACCATTGTTAAACATTAAATAAAATTATAAAATAAATTAGAAAGAAATTAAATAACATTTATAAACATGCTTAAACATTAGATAAAATTAATAACTAAATTAGAAAGACATTAAACATCAATAGTTTAGCATTACATATTACACATTAGCATTGTTACCATTATTAAACTTAGCACATTACACATTGACATTATTAAACATTGCACATTGGCATTAGGAATACAACTATCGGTCCAATAATATGGTTAAAGATTACTTACGAAGCTACCAATAAATGATCCACTTATTATTTTTTACTAATTGCATAGTGCACTTATTACTACTATTTGCATATTTTAATTCATGTTCACAATTTAACCATATTTAACTTTAGTCATTTGATTATTATAGCATTATACATTAACTAAACATTATTAAATCAACATTCATAAAATACTTTTCACATTTTTATTTGTCCAATAGATTTGATTGTCCGCATTTAAGTTATTTTCTTCTACATCCCCAATTTTCTTTGTTTCTATCGTCAATTGCATTGCTTCACATTGTTTTTACCTTCGTTTAACACTATTTATTTTACACTTACGAAAAATGTCTTTCAACTTTCCACAGTTGTTGCTAATGGAATCTGATAGATTATTTTAAAGTGACAAACAAACGATGTGGTTCTTCGTTTTCACATGGGCAATTTACCAGACTTGAGCAGTCAAACTTTGGAGATACGAGTTATGAAATTACTGCACAAGACATGGAATTGGCCTCTTCATGAACGAAGTATCGAAAGCATAAGAGTTTGGCCGATATCATGCGAACCACACTTCCCTTCGAACACCACCGTGGTAGAGGGGAAGGAGGGCCTTCAAATACCAATAATCATCTACATCAAACAATGCAAATCGATATTCAACGACAAGTGCATACATATTCAAATAATGTTGAAGTAAAGAATAGCCATATGCTCAACATTGTTCTCGAGATAATCCTACTATGAACCAACCCACTTTGCATACATTGCCTCTTTCTCCAACTATGCAGCAAGGGGAAAACTTGCAGATACCTACTATTAGAAAATCTCATTTACAAAGAGAAATACAACAATCTCCTGTCTTATCTCCCAGCAATGTGCTTCATCAATTTTTGGATGAAGTTAAGCATTCAGAGGAGAACACCGGAATTGTTCACCATAGAGAATACAAACATGGTCTTCAAAAAAACCCTTCATTGGTTCATAAACCGGAACATTCAAGTTCTTTAGCAGCACGAATGAAAAGAAATGTAGCTGCTCGATTAAGGTATGCCGAAACTAAGGAAGTGCACAATGCACGACGTCGAGAGTTGTATCGTTTAAGAAGTTCAACAGCTTCAGTCCCCTCTCATATTTCTTTCAATGGTATGTATAAAAACATACACTATTCTTATGCAAACATTCTTTCACTTCCTTGTCCTTTTCCCATATTGTGTTTAAGAAGATATTAGTAAACACTTTCTCTTTTTCTTTGCCTTGATGTTTTTTTGTTCATAAGGTCCTGCAACTGGAAATGTTGTTATCAACGAATACGTTGAATCGTATCCGCATCTTTTTCAAACATTGCAACATGGGGAGAATGTGCACATACCTGATCTCAATCCACGTTGTTTGCAAAGAGAAAAAAAAACAGTCTTCTCTTATGTCTGGCTCGAATGTGGTTCGTCAATTCTTTCATGAAGTTAACCAAACACAAGACAACAATGCAAGTATTCGCCATAATGTAGTTGAGCCATGTCAACACAATATTCCAACACCGGTTGAGTTTGTTGTGCCACATACTATTTCCCTTGGCACAACAAAGGTATTGAACAACTCCATTTTGCCCATTTGTCTAATTATTTCTCTTCTACATATTCTTTTGATTTTCCTTATCGCCTTCGTTCTTTTTTGCTTCTTTCTGTAATCACAGGACACTGCTTGATCTAAAGGACTGCTTCATCGAAATGTTATTGAAATACATTCCGATGCCATTTGTATGGAATCACATGTTAGACATAAATCAACTGCATCAAATAATATCCATGTTGTGAGTCGCCCATATATGAATATCTATTCTCTTCTTGTGACTTGCAAACATCCTTTCTTTTATCTACTTCTTTGACAAGCATCACTATGTTGTACTTTTATGCTTCTGCTACACAGGACAATATTGAGATGATTCAATTTGCTCAGACGTAGGGTACAGATGATTTTGAAGCAGAACCTTCACATTTTAAAGATTCTATAAGTGTTTTTTATGATTTCCCATTCTATTGCCCTCTTTCTCTACCAGTAAGAGATCCATCTCTAAGATTTATTTTCAGTAATAGATGTAGGAGTTCCTCTTTTCTTACATGCCTGCAAAAATAGTAAAATATCTCCATTCCTGATATTTTATTCACTTCACATGCCCATGTAGGACACTATCCAGTGCAATTAGTTGGGCATCCGTAAAGAAACTGTCCTTGAAAGCACTCCTCTTGAAGGACCTGCAGAAAATTTGTTTGTCCCTGCTACATATGCTGATGGTATCAACGTTGGGCGACGTTTTGGAAATCATGTAGTTCACCAGTGAAAGTGTGCACCAACTTCCCATAATGTTGGTCACTATAATCGTTTTTCTCCCGATTTTGATGATGCAATGTTGGCATGCCATCAAAATTTTCGTTCTAGGATTGACAGCCTCTTAGTTGTGCAAATGTGTCATGTCTGCCATGAATCCTATGTTGGGATGAAAGTGCAAAGAATGTCGGATGGACCTACGTGTGCACGATGTAAGAATGAGCGAGGGTCACATCGATTTTCTCGTTGGAATGAAATGGATCCTAGTGAACAACCTGATGTTTTGAGGGTCCTTACACAAGTGGAGGAGATGTTGATAGCCCGTGTAAACCCTATATTGCAAGTCTCACATGCTCGTGGTTGCCAATATAAATATAGTGGCCATACTATTTGCTTTCCACAGGATATATCTATGGTTGTGAAATCCCTTCCACATCGCGTAGAAGACCTTGACATCATCATTGTTCGGAGACAAGGCCCACAAGCTATATCTTATGATTATTATGTTAAGAGATCACGAGTCTTAAATGCATTGCACTACAAGCTCTAGATGGATAAATATTATAGGGATGTTGAAATTGACCTTGACTCTCTAGCTTCTTTGCCTGAAGTTGCGACAGATGTTTCAAATAGGCTAAAGTTCGTTGATTCTGATATTCAAGAACAACGTGCTAACACTGCAGATGGGGAAGAGGAAGGCATCGAAAGTCATTGCGTACATGCTCATCCTTCATCTTTTGCTGCTCACCAACCAAATGCACGTACAGAGATGGAAGAGATTAGAAATTTTATTGAAAATGGAGATGGTTCGGATATACAACAAATGCAATGGAAAGATATTGGTCTTGGTCCTATAAATGAATATAATACAGAAGGGTTGTTTGATATGGCATTCCCCACATTGTTCCCAACAGGTGCTGCTAATTGGTTGCAACCAAGAATATGTACTATTGCATTTCATGAATATGGACTGCATCTTCTCAGGTACTCTGACCACCGCTTTGGGAGACACCCTCAATTCCATTATTTATTGTTGAACATGATTATGCGTCATTGGAGCCAAGCTTCAGCTTCTGTGTTTGTTCAAAAGAATATGCATGATGCTTCTCCCATGACAATACAAGATTTACGTCAACAATAGACCGAACTTCCTGATAGTAAGTTGGCTGAGAGTTTAATGAGGTTTGGTTATTCGCTTAGAGGTACACGATCGTATTGGAATAAGTGTCGTGGTGAGTTAATGGACATGGTCACTCAATTGGGATGCCCCACATTTTTCTTTACCTTGTCTGCATCTGATACAAAGTGGCCCGACTTGCATTCGTTGATGCCGTACAAGCGACCTCATAAATCTTTTAACGAACATGTTACAAAGATTCAACATGTTATAGATTACCCTCATATTGTTGCATTGTATATGCACCACAGGTTTACAATTTTCCGTGAGGAAATACTCGAAAAGTATCTTGGAGCAAAAGACATGTGGTACATGTTTGCAATCTTCTATGTGCCTACTTCTATTAGAAAGTTTTTTTCTTCATTTTGTCTTCATATATAGTTATATTCTTATAGTATGTGGATTTGTTGTAGGTATGAGTGGCAACATCGAGGATCTGCACATATACATGGATTTTTGTGGCTTGAAGATGCTCCTAACATGGACATGTTGGATTGGTCTAATGCATCTGCCGTGCAAGATGCAAAAAATTATTTTGATAGATATGTGAATGCTTGGAACCCTCATGATTTTCACAGAAGAAATACCATTATCCCTTGATCTTTGAACGATGATCCTTGTCTCTTGAACACTAGGCAGATCTTTGAATGCAACCCACTTGAAGATTATGAGCATTTAGTGAATCGTATTCAGAGACATTCAAAGTGCAGTCCCTATTCTTGTTTACGAAAAAAGGGTTCTTTGCTTAAATGTTGTTACAACACTCCATGGGAGGTTCGCGATGAATCTATCCTAACAAAAAATGATAAAAGAGAGAAAAAATATGAGCCTACAAGGAATGATGATAGGCTCAATGTTCATAATGCTTCTATTCTTGCAATATGGCGTGCAAATGTGGATTTCCAGCCAGTTGTCTCGACCCATGTTGTCTTGAAGTATATTGGAAAGTATGCAGCTAAAACAGAAAAAAGGTCTGAAATTTATCATGATATGCTAACAAGAATTGTAGACACTTCCGACTGTATAGATCCTTGTCTGTTGGCTTATAAACATTTTTTGGCTAAAACTATAGTTGATCGAGACATTGGAGCACAGGAAACATGCCATATGCTATTGAAACTTCCAATTGTGATTTGTAGTCGACAAATATTCTCACTGAATGTCGACAGGAAGATATTACGAAAAGTGTCTACCGACCCGAATGATATTTCTATGTCCTCTAATTTCATAGATTTATATCGAATGCGTCCTGGATTCTTGGCCCATTTGTGCATGATTGACACTGCACGATATTGGACCTATAATGCGAAGCGTAAGAAGGAGCCTTGGAAAGCTAGAAAATCCTTTGTTGTTGTTCGTGTATGGCCACGTTTTTTGTCCATTCCTCCAAAGGATTCTAACGATTTTGAGACTTTTTGTTGGAGTGAATTGCTTTTGTACAAACCTTTCAGAGACATAGAGCAATATATAGGACTTTCGAGGGAAACAATTATTGAAAATTGGAGGCATCTTCGTTACCGTCCTTGGCATGTCAATCATGCACCAATGGTGGACGATGCTATTGATGAAAATATGGATGTAGATGATGAAGGTGTCCATGTGGATGAAGATTTGGATGAATGGGAGTTGTTGTCTTGTTTGGTTCCTCCATATAATATTAATATTTTAGATCTTTGCACTCTTGGATGAAGAGACTTGGATTTAAGTTTCAATTGGGAGGACCTAATGATAGATGCTGCTGTTGCGGAAAAGGAAACCACTTTTATAACAAGTGCTCGTTCACGTGGTGAACTAATACAAGTTGCAGATGATAATATTCCAAATCCATCTTTGTTGTCTTCTAAGCAACGACTTGCTTTTGACATGGTTCTGCGTCATTCTATGGAGGTTGAACAGAAAGAACCATTCAAAATTATTATTCAAGGTACAGCTGGAACTGGAAAGTCCTATCTAATTAATTGTATTTATCATGCGCTTGGTGCTTCAAGTGGAGATGGAAAAAATACTTTGCTTTTACTTGCTCCAACAGGGATAGCTGCATTTAATATGCGTGGCCGCACAATCCATTCAGCTCTGAGAATTCCTATTCGAGACATGAGACCCCTACAAGGTCGAGCTCTTTCTGTGTTTCAAGAGGAAATGAAACATATACATTATGTATTGATTGATGAGATGATTTTTATAGGGCCAAGGTCATTGATGCAGCTTGATTCTCGATTGCAGGAAGCATTTCCAGATAAAAGAAATTCTCTTTTCGGTGGTAGGTCTGTAATTCTTGTTGGTGACTTGGGTCAATTGCCACCTGTCAAAGATAGGCCAATGTATGCAGGAAAAACAGCAGCACAAGTGTTATGGCACAGCTTCGTCATTGTTGTCACCCTTGAAACAATATTTCGTCAACAGGGTGATAATCCCCATCAAGCTTCCTTTCGACGATTATTGAGTAACATACGTAATGCAAAACCTTCCATAGATGATTGGGATGTTCTGATGTCTTAATCTGACAGTTTTTTTCCTTTGCCAGAAAGTAAATTGTTTGATGCAGCTGTGCATCTTTTCCCTTCAAACAATCTTGTCTCCTTGCATAATAGGAAGATGTTGAAATCTTTGAATTCTCCTATTGCAAGGTGTATTGCAGAGCGTGGCCGTTGTACAGAATTTCTTGGATCTGATGATGACCAACTTGATCATGAGGTTCTACTATGCCCTCAACAACGTGTTATGTTGACTTGCAACTTGTGGGTTGAGGCAGGTTTGGTAAATGGTGCATTGGGTTACATTCAAAATGTTTGTTATATGCCTGGAACAAAACCTCCTCAACTCCCAATGTACACAAATGTTCTCTTTGACAAGTACGTTGGTGTTCCATTTGACATAAGAAACCCTAATATTGTGCTTATACCTCCTGTTGTTAGAGGCAACCGAAAATAGATTCCTCTAAAGATGGCGTGGGCTTTAACTATCCACAAGTCACAGGGCCTCACATTAGAAGGAGCAACTATTGATATCGGCAATACCGAATGGCAAGGAATGACTTTCACTTCCATTTCACGTGTTAAATCCATTGATGGATTGCGCATATCTCCACCTTTTTCTTTTGAACGATATCTGAAGATGGAAAAATATGCTTAAGTGACATTGCACAAACAAGAAGAAGAACATTTGAAAGGGCTAACATTGTAACTAAGGACAAGCATTTCTCATTTCATGCGGTTTTCCATGACATTCATTTATTTTCATTGTTTTTTATAAATTTGTGATATCGTTCTCACATTTTTTATTCCATATGTTGTATTTCATTTCCATTCTTGCTACAACATCTCTTCCACGACAGGTTTTACATGAATTAAATTCCAATTTATGCTTTTTACACAAATCAAATTTATCAAAAACCATTCCCAAGAAAATACCATTCCAATATATTTATCAAAAACCATTAACAACCCCTCATATTATGCAACTAGACTACATTCGATCCGTATAAATCTATATGACATAAGCATTCACATTCAAGTAAAGCTATATAACATACACGCTTTCGTGCAAATAAATCAATGATGAAGATCTATGAAGAATATGCATATACTGAGTTTTTCCATTATAAAATATGACAACTATTTGTTCATAACTATGGCAACATTTTATATAAGGCATTCCATCTTCATGTACATAGTATCGACAATCCTGAACATTTTGCAACTTAACAAAATTTTGTTCCAAATAAACCTATACGACATAAAAATTCACACCATGGACAACCATGATCATTATGTACATACTTCATTCCTCTTGAAAAAAAACATCTCATTGCTATGTATCCCAACATTTCATATTTTTAGTTGCATATTCATCTACATACTTATGCATTGCTTTCATTTGATTGAATGGAATGGAGTTTCGATTTTACGTTTTCTGCCTGCTGGAATTATTGCAATGTAAAGCTATATAACATACACATTTTCATGCAAATAAATCAATGATGAAGATCTATGAAGAATTTGCATATACTAAGTATTTTCATTATAAAATATGACAACTATTTGTTCATAACTATGGAAACATTTTATATAAGGCATTCCATCTTCATGTACATAGCATCAACAATCCTGAACATTTTGCAACTTAACAAAATTTTGTTCCAAATAAACCTATACGACATAAAAATTCACACCATGCACAACCATGATCATTATGTACATACTTCACTCCTCTTGAAAAAAAACATCTCATTGCTATGTATCCCAACTTTTCATATTTTTAGTTGCATATTCATCTACGTACTTATGCATTGCTTTCATTTGATTGAATGAAATGGAGTTTCGATTTTACGTTTTCTATCTGCTGGAACTATTGCAATTTACATTTTCTTACATTGTTTCAGTTAAACATTATTTTTACTTTCATAATTCCCCACAACTTTTTTTTATATTTTATTAAAATTTACTTTATTTTAGATTTTCTTTCATAATTTCACATAACTTTTTTATTTTATTTTATTACAGAACATATTGTTTGTTTTGTTTCTCCACAGTTATGGACAATTCTCTTCTTTCTAGATTTGTCTTCGCGATCCATGAGACAACTTTGCAAGAGGATTTTCTTTCCTATTTCCGAAATAAGATCAGTATCAAAAATGGTTCTCCATGCAACTTGTTCAATGATACCCTTTATATTTTATCTAAGATTAAATCAAAACTTCAACAATTTAAACATATATGTCAAAGAGAGGCTGCCAGAAAGGTTAGAAAAGAATGGTTGTATAGGCAACGGGGTCGATATGTATTGGTGTTGCATATGTCGTGAATCTGGTTGTAGATTCAAAAATGGCGAGATATTAACAAACTTTTCTTATAGAAGCATTGTTTCTTCTTCTAGGTATGTATTTTACTTTTTATTATATTTTTAATATTTCTTTTTTTCCTCTATTATTTATATAACAACAAGTATATTTATTTCTTGTCTTTCTCTTGATGCAGATTTTCTGAAAACAGAGAATTTTCTAAATTTACTTGGATTTCTTCAGAGATTTCCAAACAAGAACAATTTTTCAATCATATACACAATACAATCTCTAGTGTGCTTGCTACCCCGTCACATCTTTTTGACTATACACTTTATTTTTTTTCTAGGCTTAAGTCATCGATCGTCCATCTTGAACATACATGTCTAAGTCTTGGTGTTAACATCTATTGGTCGTGCATTTTTCATGGATATAGTGTTTAAATATTTCTTTCATTTTTGCATTCGAATCATTTTTGTATGCTTTTTGAAAGTTTTATAGTACTTTTTAATATACACTTTTATAGATTTAAAGCCTTCATATATTCATATTTTTAATGGGCATAACACATTCTACTTTTTCCAATATATTTATGTTCTACATAGTTTTATTTTACACTAGATTGTATTTCTTTTTCTCGCAGCGATTTTTTCACCTACGTTGGTTTGATATTGATTTTGAAATAAACATCTTATGTTTGAATATTTATGAGATAGTAGATTTTTCCCTTTGATAAATAATAATATTAACCAATATTGTGATCTACTTTTGTATACCATTTCATCATACATTTTTTATAGCACAAATTTATATATCATGTTTTTTTTTTCATTTCCTCATTTACAAAAGTTCTTCTAATTTCTAAAGCAAATTGTTTTCTATGTTATCGTCTATACTAATGTATTTTCTTATGTTATGTTATAGAAATGGATTTGTTGCCAGCCATATGGAGCTCCTTACCAACAGAAATACTTGAAATGATATTTTTATGGTTGTCTTTATCCGCTATTTTCTGTTTTAAAAGCGTTTGCAAGGATTGGAGTCAAAGATTATCAAATGACAATTGTAGGTCGTCATGGAAACAATGTGGATGAAAAGAACTTGGATTTTTGGTTCACTTTCCTTCTGAATATGATAGTCATTTCCAAGCAGATTACATAAATGAAGTGGGAAAGTTTTCAACCGTATCTATGCCTTTTTTTAGTAATAGATATAAAGTTGAATCTACATGTGGTTTGCTTGTTTTGGTTTCCTTATCCATGACCTCATATAGAAGAAGTACTACATAATTAATCCTTTCAGAATGACTTCTGCTTATATAGGGTGCCGAGATCTTGGTGATTTCGATTTTTTTATACTGCTGAAAAGTGTGGAAGGAAATGTGCAGCAGCCAAAACCTGATTGGGTGGCTCTCAAACATGTTTATAGCACATTTCAATCCAAATATTTTATTTTCAACAGCCTCCACATGCATTGGAGACTGACAATTCCTCCAGATGGTGATGTTTTTCCTCCAAAAAATTCCATTATGTATAATGGAAAAATGTATTGGGTGCATACTCATGTTGTTTCTTTAGTCGGCACCATATGTTCACACAAGATATATTCGATAGATGTTGCTAACAACAAATGGGACTTCGATTTTATTCAACAATCACCTGGTACATGGTCTATTTGCTTAGTGACTCATTCCAATCAACTACTTTGTTTCATGAATCAAGGCTCAACTACAGTATGGTTATTAGAAGATACTACCTATGCAACTACTCCACTGGTGCCAGGTAATTTGTTAACCAGCTCTTTGCATCATGGACATGGTTTGCGATGGAAGTTTTTATCTGGGTTGAGCTCGGCCATGAATATGAACTACCCTGGATATTTTGTTGTTTCTTCAATTCATAAGTACTTGCTTATGTGCAAGTACAATGGACTTCACTTTTCCTTCTACGACTTGAGTATGACTATTTCGGATGATGTGCCTGATGGTGAAGTATTACAATCGAGTCATTTTGGACTTAATATTCCAACACCTACAAATGTGCATGACCTCATTCAAAATATTTCACTCTTCCCAGTTTTTCCTAATATGGATTCAATGGATGATGTGGTTACTGAGGTTTAACTTGCTCTCCCTATAAAAATAATTTTATGAATAAAAACTTTTATGCAGTGTTTAATAATGTTTTTGCATTGTACATTTCCTTCCAAATCAAATTTATTCCTATATGTTGTTTTTGTATGTGTTCAATAGAAATTCCAATTTCAAAGTATTTAACTTTTGCTTATATTATTTGTCTTCATTGTATACACTATATGTTTCTTACTTCCATGCTTTCACAATATCAAATACATTTACAAATGTCATTTCACATCTTACATTCATAGATACCTTCCCCATATTTTCCATAAATATTAGTATTTTTTATCATTAGTTATTTCATGATTATAATGTTTTTCAAAATAATATTTCTTTATTTTACTTTTTTTTTAATTTAAGTAAATTTAATACTACAAGTATATAAAATATTTTTTTATATTATATAATTTAATTTTGCATTGTTATTATGCATATTTACAATTTCATTAAATTCAAAGTAGTTGTTTAATTAAAAAATGGTAAGTTCCCATTCTTTTATGACAGTCTATACAAAACTATTTCATAAAAAATTAAATAATAGTTATTTTCCTTACTACTCTAAAAAAATTATCCTTACTACTATAAAAAGAATTAATTCATAAAACATTTAGGGTACGATAATCTACATTGCTAAAAAAAACCCTTAAGGATAATAGCATTTAAAGGCCACTCTCTTCCATATTTCACACTTTGTAATTTAATGTAAACTACATTTTTCTTTACTTATTTTTATTTCATTGATTTAAATATCAATTATTTTGTTCTTGATTTATATATATATTTTTTTCAATTGTTTTTCATATCACTGCTTTTATTTTTTATTTACATTTAATATTTTTTTTACTTTTCTCTTTTTATTTATTCTATTTAATTCTTTATTTGACTTTATTTATTTCCACTTTTTTTTTAATTCTTTATTTGACATTATTTTTATTTTTTTTTACTTTATTTAATCTACTTTCCTTTTATTTAATTTTTTTTTATTTAATTTAGTCCACTTTACTTTCCATTGTGATTTTTACTTATATTCGCTCATTTTTACTTATATTTATTTATTTTGATTTATTTTTCATTTATTTCTTTATTTATTTAATTTCAACTTTTTTATGCTTTTATTTATCTATCTATTTTATTAAATATGATTGGTTAATAAATTAGTATATTCGCTCATTTTTACTTATATTTATTTATTTTGATTTATTTTTCATTTATTTCTTCATTTAATTCATTTCAACTTTTTTATGCTTTTATTTATCTATCTATTTTTTTTAAATATTATTGATTAATAAATTAATATATTGATGAAGAAAAATAAATATAAATATTAATACTAAATAATTATCATAAATATTAATAGTAATATTAATCATAACTATTAAAATTAGCATATTTTATTTACTATTTTTTTATTTAATTATAATGTATTCATTCATATATTATTTATTTCATTAAATAATATTTATTAATATAAAAATTAAAGTAAAGTAATTAAATAATATATATTAAATAATAATAAAAATAAAAATAATTAAAATCATTATTTCATAATAATAATAATTATTATAGAAACAATATTTATTATAAATATGAATAAATAAATTTAAATAATATCATTATTATTAAATCAAACATACCACTCATCATAATTAAATTAAATTAATTAAATTGTTTTAATTTAATTTAATTTAATTAATTTAAATTTAATTTAACTCAACTTAATTTAATTTAATTTAATTTAATTACTTTAATTTAATTTAATTTAACTTAATTTAATTTAATTTAAATTTAATTTTTAATATGGTTTAATATGTTTTATTTAATTTAATTTTTAATATGTTTTAATTATTTTATTTTATTTAATTTAATTTTTAAATTAAATTAGAGTAATTAAATTAAATTAAATTAAGTTAAGTTAGGTTAAATGAAATTAATTAAATTAAATTAAATATTTAAAACATATTAAAAATTAAATTAAATAAAACATATTAAACCATATTAAAAATTAAATTTAAATTAAATTAAATTAAGTTAAATTAAATTAAATTAAAGTAATTAAATTAAATTAATTCAATCCTTGGTTCCAGGTGCCATCACCACCGTCAGCAGGACCGTCAGGGGAGACACGTCTCCTCCTCTCGGCACCATTACCCAAACCCTGCATTAATGAAGGATACGACGCTGATACATTTGGCCACCCCACACGCAATGGATCTCATCACCCACATGGCCTGGGGGACGACATTTATTTTGGCTCTCCTTTCATGGGCTTGTCGCTCGAGCTGGTATCAACTCACATTAACTCCCTCGCGTGTGATCTCCTATGCTCTCCACGGCTCCTGCTGAGATATGAAGAACCAAGCTTGCACCACTGCTGTCATTACGCCTCTTGGTTATGCCCGGTCTGCATCCACAGCGGAGAGCTCGGTGCTTGCGGAGAGTTCGGTTCTTTTGCTACCTAATTCGGTCATGAAGCGCACTAGAGGCATTTCTCGGCGTGGTTCCAATCAGGGAACTGGCAACTCTATGTCGGTGGAGAAGGAAATCCCAGCCAATATCGGCTACAAAGACAATGTTTCAATGCCGGTGCGTCGACTGGTGGATGATTGGGAGTCCAGGAGTGTTGCTGAGATTCTCGCCTTCAGTAGCCCCGGCACTCAGGTGAACCATTATTGGTTGCTTAAAAATCTGCTTGGTACTTTGGTTGAAGACATGCTTACTAAATGGAATATTGCAAAGATAAACATAATGGACACCAAGTCCAATATGGCTCATTTGGATGGCATTCTTGTTGCTCTTGAAGCCTGTCTCTTAGGCAGTAGATTTGCTCTTTTCCCTCACCCGTCTCCACCCATGGGGGTAGGGCCTGAAGGACCGGTGGCTGGTACTGGCGACAGCATGACTGGAATGAACAAAGGTGTGGAGCCTCACGAGGTGGAACATGTTGCCGGGAGCTCTCTCCACAATTCTAGGAGCCTTGTTGCCTCCGCGGACGCCGCCCCAACACCTGTTCCAGCTACTCGCTGTATTCCTTGTCCTGACTCCCCTGCCGCCATTGTGGTGCAAGGTGCCTCTCCTCCTGGGACAACCTTCCTGGTTCCTTCTACTATTGATATGGTCCATAACAAACGATTTCGGAAAGATGAAGCTGCAGTGATTCTCCAGCGCAAAACAGAACCTCTGCCATTCAAAACTCCCAGAGCAGAAGTGGAGAGATTATCTTTTTGAACCCTGCCCCATCTCCGAGGACACGCATGATTCCAAAGGAGCAGAAGCTAACTCTTAAGCTCTGCATCTCTAGTTTTATCACTCTGTCTTTCTGTAAACCCTAGCATGTACAGAGTTATAGTATTTTAGTGTATTTCCTGCTCTATAGTTATCTAGTTTATCTCTATAAGTTTGGCTCCACTACTCTCTTTTGTAAAGATGGCACCTTGAACAGGGCCGTTATGATCTATCTGGATTGGATTTTCGTATGGACTATAATATTTTTTGTATTATAATATAAATTTCTCATGCAACTTACAAAAAAAAATTAAATTAATTTAAGTTAAGTTAAATTATATTAAATTATTTATTTTATTTTATTTAATACTTAATATGTTTTAATATTTTTATTTACTTTTTTTAACTTAATGTATTTCTTTTATTTTAATTTCCAAATAATATTTTTATTATTATTATTATTTTAATTTGGTTATTTCTTTGGTGGGTTGGCTGGCCACTAGCAACAATCACATTTTTGAATGTGGTTGATATTCGCCGATCGACCTATATCAACCAGTTTTTAAATGTGTGGCCATGATTGATATAAGTCGTTTGGCGAATATCAACCACATTCAAAAATGTAGTTGTTACTAGTTATAAGAGTAATTTCTTTTCTACTTTTTAAACACTTTCAAATTTGGATGGGATCAAAACAATTTAACATATTCTTATAAAAAAAACTACCAAAAAATCATCGTCTACCCATCTAAGAAAATCAAAGATAAATTGGCGAAAATTCTGATCAAGATCCGAATGGATGATCCAAAATTTAAAAGCAAAATCGACAACTCGACTCATGGAGTCAAAGATTCGAGGGAAGGGCCTTTCAAAATGTAGTGTAAAGATAGTACAGTCGACATCGGCTATTATATTCAAAATTTATAGTACAGTCGACATCGGCTATTATATTCAAAATTTATAGTACAGTCGGCTATTATATTAAATTCGAAAAATTATTTTTTTGAGAGTTGTTTTTTAATTTTTTAGAAATATATTAAATAACTTTTTATTTAAGATAGTTTTACTAACCCAATCATTTCATATTATTAACTCAAATCTGGTGTCAATCACTCTCATACCTCGTCGAAGTTTAAATTTTTAAAATAAAGAATTGAAAGTTAAAAGAAATTGGTATGCAGTAATGGTAGTGTTCAGTATATTTCCGAATAGTTTTATTTTATTTGTTCGCAAATGTACATAGGTAACCTCTCTCCTTGCTCTCTCTCTTGATATTTTAAAATCAATTTTAGGAATGCATATCTGCCATTCCCGAGTTTCAAAATTGAATGCAGATCTGCCATTGTTGAGGAAATGATCTAAAATGAAAAAATATACAAAGTTTCAATTCAGAAATGAATTCTAATATGGTTTTATTCTTCTCATTTCTAAAATTACTAAAATATAAATATCACTCTGAAAAGTCCAGGCACAGCTTGTGTAACCCACATGTTGATAGCTGTACAATCTGCCCTCTGAAAATGCTTTGGCATCATGCAGACTTTGTTGACAAAGTGTATATCCTGCAAAGTACTATATCGATATAGTAGCAGAATAACTAGCATTTACTGTTGGTGTTGCCACTGATATCATTCGAACAATTCTGTAGGTTACGCACGTTCATCTATTTCTTCGAAGAACGGCCAAAACCAAATCTTGCAGATCTCCATCCTCGCTGTTGTTAATTGGGTGTCGCTGCTCAAATAATCCTTCGCCGTCCTGGAAGACATGCGTTTCTTGGGCTGTAGACAGGGGATGAATGCTCCCCTGCATGCACACGGAATAACTGCTCCATAAACCCTCATTGTCGTTATTGATTGCAACGTTGTCGGATGGAATTTGTTGAGGGAGTCCCCAAGGATTCAAATACTGTTTATCACAAGGACTACTGCTATTGCTATTCGATGTTAAGGATGGCATTTCCGAATGCTTGCAATATTGGTCATGTGCCGGACTTAGCGAAGCCCCGTCTGAGTCGCTACAGTCTGCGAGCTGTGCATAGCCAGCAGCCAATTTCCCCTTCAAATTCGCAACCTGCCATCCAAGAAACGATTTCAGGCATATCAAATATTAAATATTTCAAAGATCTATAAACACGCATGAATTCTAAGCTTATATGTATTGGAACTATATTTTTAATTCATATTCTGTTTCTAGACAAATCGAAGATAGTGAACGGATATGAATTGCTAGTTTGATTGATGGTCAAAAGGCGTAAGTCCTCACACAATATGATCTCTCCCTTTTGTTTCAATCTCTGTATATATAAACTCCCTTTCTCTAAGTTACAACAAATAAAGGAATTTGCTGTCATGGGACGAAAGTAAAGGTGGACTTCAATTGCAGTTGACAAACCAACCTGTTGCTGAAGAGCATAAATATGCGAAACGCAGCCATAAACAGGATCCTGTAGCCGAGCCTCTGCCTCGTACAATACGCTAACTACTGCATCGTCTCGGTGTTCAAGGGGCAGGTGCATCAACAGCTTAGAGAAGTTGCTCGCTCCGAAGACCTTATGTATCGTACCAAAACGAGATGCCCCCATTTCTTCGGAGCAGAAATATGGGGCGAAGACACAGCCTTTCACACACTTTCTCCTCAGAAACTTGCACGCTCCGCAAGGTTCATCTCCGCCTCCCATATATATGGTCTTCATCTCAACGTTCGGATTTCGCGGAACTGATTCGGGCGGGCGTTGCAAGTAAGGGTAGATAAGCACAACTTGCAGAGGAGGTGAAGAAAAACTGCACATGCAGAAGCAGGAGACTGAAGGGAATCGCATTACAGGCTCACAACTTATAAGCAATTGCTGAAGATGGACCCCATTAGGTGGGGCAGCCCGATGCGAGCCAAAAAGATTCCTCTGGCGACCGAACGATTTGTCCCGCAGAAGAAGAAGTTGATTGACAATCATTTCCCGCAGTTGATCCGTTATCATGTAGCTCTCCTGTTCCCTCAGAGGGAGCCACGGAAAATGGGCGCCATGTCCAGTTTCTCAATTCCATAAAACGCCGGCCCTACAAACAAGAAGTTGCCGTTGCGATCACAACAAGATCATCAATATCTGCAGATTGTGGGAAGGCCAGCGGAGCATCACATCTGAAACCGCAGTTCCCACTTCCCATTAGATAATCGCATAGCAAAAGCCAAAGCCACTGCGCAATGTTGTACTTCCCTAGAGTTTTATAAACCCATTGCATCCTTCGTTCGATTGTCAATTATTGGACTCGAACGGAGAGGCGGTCTTTGATTGGAATAGAACATCGATATTACAAAGGGAATCTTAGATTTTCATAAAATAAGGGGTGGAGCATGAGACATTCGTTCGAAATAATACATCTTACCATTAAAATTTTGTATATATAAATGCCGTTTAAAACTTGGTATAGTGGGGGGACAATGCGTGGGGAATAGCCATTAGCATATCGGATAAAAAGAAGTGAGTGCCTAACTCGCATGCCGGAGCCAGGACAAGAAAGGAAAATGAAAGACGAGCGTCCCCGTTGACGATGTCCTCCATGCCCGGCCAGATCTTTTTCACCCACCCCAAAAGTACAAATATATATAGAGAGACGGCAAATAGTGAAGGGAAATAGAGAAGATTCAAAAACACAGGATTATAAGTTTAAAATTAAGAGTTTAGTGCTATATGAGATCATGTTGAGTGAAATGGGGTTGCTTCTATTGAAACAATTGCTATGGAAGAAGGTAGATGGCCAAGGCCATCTTAAAAGACATATTGTGCAAAAGAAAGAAGACTTGGATGCCTCAAAATATTAAATGGCTTAGTAAATGGGATATGTGCTTGAACAGCGTAAAATAAAGGTTTTTGTTATCACTTGGGATAAAGAGTTAGAGAGAAAGAAAAAATACTATATTGAAGAGTTTAACCCTACCTATAGTCACAATCAAAAGGCATACATAGGGGCCAATATACCTTGGAGAGCCAAAATACTTCATTGCTCAATTAAGAACTAATTTCCGAACTAATTCCCATCAACTCCTTTGTGAGACCGGGTGTTGGGAAAGGCCAAAATAAGCTTAAGAAGAAAGAGTGTGTATCTTCTGCACCTCTCGTAAAGTAGAGACACAAAAACATTTCATTTTAGAGTGTGAAGCCTTTAAGGACAGTGTGTCTTGGCAGATAAATCTTGGGATAATTTATTCAATGAAGGGACCGTGGAAAAATTGGGAACGCTCATCATCAAGTTGAAGAGGCAAAAGATTGAGTTGCAGAAAACAACATGTAAAATGATTTGTCCATAGACTATTTTTAACCTCACTAAAGTTAAAATATTTTCTTTCTTTCTTTCTATAAATATGACAGTCGTACAATTATATTTTACATTGTGGATTTAGAATGAGGACCTACCTCACTCGTAGCATTGAACGTGGCCCTACTATTTTCATCGAGTCATGGTCGCAAAGTCACTTTTGACCAATTTAAGTGCTCTAGGCATTTCAAAGATATGCATTTTTTTTTCTCAAACCTATTCACTAAGCTTATTTTCTCTCATTCTCAACCTATTCACTTACTAGTTAAATTATTCGATTAGTGCACATGATTTTGATTTGGTTAGTAACTCTCAACATTTTATATGAAGCTATCCAACATCATATTTCCTATAAACTTTAGGGATTACATTGGTTAATCATTCCCCTACTATCTTTGAAATGGAGGGTACTTTCTTCATTCTCCACCTAGCTATTTGAAAGTGCATATCTTACAATCCAAAAATGACTCACCATTAAGTGAACTCTTAGTCACAACTCCAAATGAAGGGGCCAGCCTAAGATCACCTCTAAATCCTTGTCAAATCCTTGTCCCAAAATTTTTACTAAACATCCAATTTATGTAGTAACTTATTCAAATGGTGTTAGCACTAGAAATAAAATCATATGCTTATACAGGCTTAGTGATGAGGGTTGTATCTCCATCATTATTTGCCACTCCATGTCTACAAAATAAAATAATTTAGTTATTGTAGTTCCAAACATTTGGATTGCACCATTTCTCACATATATTTAACAAGGATTTGGTAGCTACATAGTCATTATAATATGTGTTTAGAACATTTATATCATGTTGATTTCCATAATCTTTGTTGCCCATTAAATAGTAACAATAATCGATTTATCCTCATTATTCCTTTATGTAGTTATTTGCTTAACTTCCTACTTAGATATCTCATGCATCTTTAAAATATGCATACAATGATGGATGGTGGTGCAAAAAAATCTAATTCACTCAATTGTGGTTTATAGTTTTATCCTAGAATTTTGTATCCACACAATGAATATATTGACCTTTAACATCAAGTCCTTTAACTCAAAATGACAAAAAATACACTATGCTTCCAGCTCTGTAAAGGACAAATTGATGCATATATCTTCTCTAGAGTAAGAAGGTTTCTCATTAAAGGTCAAACCTTCCAACTAAGGATCATTCTCATGAAGCTCTACCACATCAACAAAAATTATTGGAAGGATTCCTTCTAACTCACCTATGAGTGAATTTTTTTATGATTGGTAAGTATCCTAATCCATTATTATATTAGTTAGATAAAGTCAAAGTTGTTTATTAGCTTGTTGTAGTTAGAAAGTGTCCTGCTTTGATCAAAGAAAATTGTGAGCATCCTCCTAACACATCACTAGGATTTTTTTCAAATGAGTTGTTGTAGATCTTGACCATGAAACAAGGCGTCAAATTACTGAATAACTAAATCCTAGGATGCAAGAGATGTTAAACAATCATAACTAATTAGTAGATATATCCCATAATATAATGGACTAATAAGAATGAATAAAAGGTTAGAAGGTTGGATATTGGAAAACTTTGTTGAAAATTTTGATTGAGCAGACACAATCGAGTGGGAATTTTGTTGTAAAATGAAGAAGACTAGAATTACTTCATTCTTTCAAGAGAGTTTTAGACCCTCGTGCGTTTTGTTAAGATATTTAGACACTCGGGAGTTAGTGTTAGTTAAGATCAACTTGGTCTAAAGTGTATTTCCTTAGTATGCATTTGTACTTATGTAATCTGATGGTCATGATATGCTCTAGACATAGAGTAATATTACGACTCATCTTCACCTCGATCTTAACAACTATTTAGCCATAGCTTAGCACCTGATTGGTCAATATCTCCATTTAAAGAGTATGGAGGGTTATTTGCTCAATGATTGATTGTAAGAAACTCATATATAAAATATTTTTCCTTTTTCATTAATATATTGTCTAAGAAAGATTCATGAGTGAAAATGAATGGAATGGAGTAAAAAGAGGAAGATTCACTTGAAACTTGAAACCATGCACATGCAAGGAAAAGAGGAGCTACCACCACAAACATGAGTAGGAATGAAGGCAGTAGAGGATAAATAAGGCCATAGTTTGAAGCTATGAAACCCTTGAAACCCTAATACAGAGACCATATGAGAAATATTCATGAGTGAAAATGAATCGAATGAAGAGAGGAGAGAATTTTGCATTCTCCTATTCCTTTTAATTAAATTATATATTTGGGAAAGGTGGATGGAGTTAGGAAGCATCGGTCTTATGCAAGGTTCTAGGTAAGGGTGTTCCCATGAAGATAAGTAACACTTTTTGGCAACCATTGGGTGTGAGTATGGTAAATAAAGAGCTTGATCAATCCATTTTTAAGCCATCAATCGAGCATTAAAAAGCTTGATTGACGAATTAAAAAATTTCCTAATTGAGCTATTTTGAAATGCTCGATCAAGGGTTAGATAAACCCTTGATTGGTCTATGGAGCTCGATCAAGGGTTTTTTTAATCCTCGATCGTTCTATAGAGGATTGAAAAAAATCTAGAACTTACACGTGTACCAATAACAAAGAGTAAATAGATTCTAGTAGAGGATCACTAGATCATGTAGATATAATTTTTTTTTTTTCATTTGACATGCTTTTCAAAATATATGTAGTTTACTTTATTAAAATTGGAAATCTTATTTATATGCTTATGTTAAAATATACTTTAAAAACGTGTTGTATTAGATTAAAATATATGTGTGTGTGCTAAAATTATATAAGATATATTTCAAACATGAACCTATCAAATTGATGTAATTTTGAAATTATCAATTCTATTACTATATTTAGCTCAAATAAATTATTTACATTAATTACATATTTATTGTGTATTCATTATGTTTTTTTTTAATTTAGTGATTTCTTTATAATGTTGCTTCATTTTATTATTGATATGTATTTATCAGTGCAATATCACTCTACTTTAATTACATATTAATTATAATTATCTTCTTTAACTTAATATTTTATATATTTTGTAAGTTTATATTTATAGATATGGTTTTGATACAACCCAAATTTTAGCTAAAAATAAATTATTAGTATTTGTAGTAGAGGGATTTTTGTTAGGAGTTCCAAGATTTATTAGAAAAATACCAAACTAGATATATATCAACTTGATTTTGTTTATTGTACATGTAGTCCAAAATTTAGTTCAAAATAAATTATTGGTATTGGGAGTAGAGGTATTTTTGTTTAGAATGAACTTGTATGGTATAGGATGCATCCAATTTGATATATGTGTATGTGATTTTTGTATTTGAGATAACACAATTTTTCAATTTTCCAACTTCATAGGTGGAACTCAAATTGGGCTATTGTAGCTTCATATATGGTTGTTTCTCCCAAAACATGTGTTTAAGATTAGTTTCAGAAGAAGGGAATACCCTAATTTGAACAATGTGTAACTCCAAAAGTATCTTAATCATATATGTTTATAGGTATATCTTCCCAAAAAAATTGGTGATGTGCATTAGCTTAGAGATGTACAACCATATCTATATTAAATGTGCAACCGTGATGGGCATGCTACTTTTAGTTGTTAGTGGATGCAACAAATAAGTTCTAGAGATAACTCAACCAAATTTAAAATATATAGTTCAATGAGTTTACACAATATTTGTCATGAACTATTTGCATTAAATATGGCTTTGTAAAAGTATGTCTAAAGTCATAAGGTTAGGGATCTAGGCATTTCCATGTTAAGTATATAATCAAGAACATATATTGGTGGGGAAATCCATTTGTAGGTAGAGTTTTCTAGGAAACTTTATCTCATTAATTGGTGTAGAAGAGAATACATGGGTATGTTTAAACTTTTCATTTTTTCTGAGCTCTATAAATGTCTTTCTAGAGCCATAAGTGAACTTGTTAGCTTGCAAACTAGGGATTTCATTTTGTATGATAACCTCTTGTTGGATCCCAGAAGAATTTTGTTATTTGATTCATTTGACCTTGTCCTCTTTTAGTGTTTCATAATTGTATCCTTTAACTGGGTATTCAATTTCAAGTGACTATGAGGTGACACATATTTTGACTGGTCAATTCGAAATACTTGAGGCCCTGTAAAGAGTATCCCTTGAATGACATTAGTAGTGGGAAGGGAGGATCCAAGGACTAGATCAATATCATGTTCATTATGGTTGGAAAGGGAAAAACATTGAGGTTTGAAAAAATCCTCAATAGATAGTCACCATCATCATCACCATCATCATAATATTTTCTCTTTTAATTGTATTCAAAGGATGAAATATTTATGATTTATCTTCATTCTTTCATGCATATCGTTCTTCGGAGTAAGTTTCTTCCCTCCGCCAATCATGTTCATCGGGAGGATTCAGTGCAACCCCCACATTGCAAGCAGACTCATATGTGAACTATTTACATATAGTTTTGTTTTTATTGAGTTACATATAGAAGTAAATTATTGTATACATATACATGAACTTATTAATTGTTGTGTATTTCTACTTTCATAAGTGCCCCACCAGCTAGGTCATCTAGTGATCATGCATCCGAAAACATTGTGGCCAATGTCTCACATGATGGCCATGACACATTGACCTCCTTAGAGCATAATGAGGAGTGTTTGACAGACAATCTACCAAGAGCAGACTCAAGGCCTGATCTCCCTAGCTCAACGTGAGTCTAGAACAAATAAAGACAGAACATAAATAACTCTCCTAGATCTAATTAGAGATCAAGGAACTAGATGCTCTTACCCTTTAGATCGCTGATCCTTTTTCCTTGAATGCTACTCCAAGCTTGATGGTCTTCAGATCCAAGTTGCAAAACCTGTCAAGACAACACAACAAAGCAAGTAGTAAAATGCACCTACACAATAATAGATCTAAGTAACCAGTTAAGTAAGAAAACTACACAATATATCATTAACACAATGAGATTGGCATAAAGCATTTATATTACTATATTAAAACGGAAATACATAGGATGAAAAGATTACAACCAATGACGTAACGTAGAAATACTTCTCCGATCAATCCAATGCCAAATCCTCCAAAGGGATGATGGATCTCTCAAGGATGAGTAGAGATCTCTCCTAAGCTAAGTTCACCAGCAATTAGATACTATAGACTTCCTCCCTTTGGGAAGGGAGTGAGCTTAACTTATATAGGACTAAGTGGATAGGGTAGGTTGAGATATGGTAGGAGAGAGATAGGGGATCCCTCCAAGAGGTTAGGAACCGAATGCTAGCTTCCCCAAAGGCTAGGGATAGGGATACACATCAGCTAGCTTCGAGAATGGGCTCGAAGAAGCTATTTTAGTCCATTAACTGACATCGTCGCAATCTGTAAGAGGACAACCTGCGACATCGCAGGTTGCATGAGAACAACCTGCGACGACCTCTCAAAACCTAGTATAAAAGGGTTTGCATCTCTTCAAGGTTAATGACTTAGTCAAGGAAACTTTAGGGATGTTTACACTGAGTCTCATGATGGTAATATTTAGGTGTAATAGAATGCCACCCAAAGCATGAAGTTGTTTGAAACTGGACAGGTGAAATGCTTTGATAGAAGGAATGGAAATGGCTCATCGGGCGAAGGATACTGCTGCAATATAACTGACTCTGAGTACACAGTCTCATTCGACGTACAACATGGCTGCTGACCAATACATTGGAAATCCATGGTAGTAATGATCGACTGAACACAATCATGGCTACTAGACACAAGCGTAGATCTATGATGAGATGATAACATAGCCACGGCCAATACAAATGTGGATGCGTGTGACATGATTCAAAAAAATCTCCGTCGCAACCTGGGTAAAACATGACTCCCCAGGGTCTTCAAGCCGAACCCACATTGATACGAATCTAACCATGTGATTACAAATTTCTTGATGTCAAACATGGTAGAAACCACTTGATTACCGATCATTAATGTATACCATTAACAAGCACGAGGGAAATCACCATTAATGTCAATGATTCCCAAGGTATCACAGTACATATCACCAAGCGTGAATAAATGAGTTGAAGTCGAATGCATGATGAAATATTTCAATCAAGATTCAATGATGTAAACTCATGTCAAAAGCGAGGTAACCTACCATTAAGGCATGCAGGCCCAAGGTACTCGATTGGTTTCTAGACTCACTCCTCGGATGATGTGCTGAAGTCGACAAGGATGAATCCGTCGAAGGAGGGCCATGATGAATCCCCCAGCATCAACACGAAACACGACAAATGATGTTTGGAGTAGATCAGATGGTATAGGAACATGCAAGACTGAATCAGAGTAGATCGACATGGTAGAAGGTGTACTAACTGCAGATAATGAGTGGTGAAAGTATCCTTGAACATGGGCATGGCATGACTTGGCAGTATTGACATGACGAGTATGACACTAACTTCTTAATGCTAATGATGATGGAAGCGTTCTTTGAATGACTCAAAGGAGTGACTAGACTCAGGAAGTAGGCAAAAATTGAGGACAAACAAATGATCCAATTACAGTATGCAAATGCAAATGAGTGCCATGTTCAAGAACGACTAGGTATTGCCACTGATAAAGAGTGTAACATAAAAGCTTCATTTTTCCCCATCATGAATGATGAGTGACTCATGTGTTTTTAATGAGCTTGATGAGGGTAACCAGATGCTCGGTATAGCTCATCTCATAAATGAGTCTAGTCCCAAATATTTTCTGAACCTGGGAGAGGAGGGGTTCATCCCATGACGGGCCCTTCAATGTTAGAGTTTAACGAGTCCATAAAAGGTAAACTCGGTCGTCATTTCATGTTTAGAGAATCTAAAAAGAACTAAAGAAGACTCCAATGGTCCTTTTTCGTAAATTTAGCCTCATTGCACGAAAAAGGGTAAAAAAACGCGGGAGAGGACTCTTCCAGTCATAATTGGCTGGAGTATACCTTATTCGTAAATAGTACCCCTTGGTCCAAAAAAGGGGTAAACTATCACCAAGGAGACGATCATTCAAATGCCTTAACAAGAGTGAACGTGACAAGTTCGCTTGGCAATCTTTTCGTATTTCGAGAGCCTAAAAAGAACTTAAAGATAGACTCCGGGGGGGGGTTCCTTTTCCATAGGAGTTTAACAAGCCCGAAAAAGCGATAAATCGTAACTCGATGACTTATTCTCATGGTTTTAAGAGCACGAGAAAGAACAAAGACTAATCTCATCATCATTAAATAATTAAAAGCTAACGGATGAAAAATAACGACAAAATATTCAAGGGGTTGTTCATACCTGAGATGGTCGCAACAATGTGAAAATGGCACAAACAGAACACTTAATATCTCTTGCATGCTTGAAAACTAGGTCAAACAGTCGACCAAGCATTCAAATGCAGTAAAAATGGTCCAAACTATAGCAAATAACCCAAAGAGCATTTAAATTTGAAAAGGAATATTTTCTTTTGTTTATAAATAGAAAAAATGACCAAATACAGTTACCATTGTTCATTTGCCAAATTGGGGAGAAGAAAGTGCCATTTGGAGCAAAATTTCACTTGCCAATTACTGTGGATACGAGCAACCATTTCACGAGCCATTCAAAGCAGGTAACCCTAAATCCCATCCAACATATTTCCAGTGGTTTAGAATTTCAATTTTTGTTCATTTTTAGGGTTTTTGAGTTGATTTGTGGGGAGTTTGTGCACCCTTAGGTCGTCGTAGGTCTCCCTTACAGGAACTACGATGAACTCGGGTCGTTGCAAAGGCGGCTCGCGACGATGTCGCCCTATATGCAAGGATGGGGTGCGCTGGTGGAAACGTCCATGTTCAACTCAAAACCTAAGCCAAAAGAAAAATTTTGGATAGTTGGGGTGAGGTCTAATGATGTTTAAATGCTCCTATTGACAGGTTTGTGGTTGCCAACATGGTTCTAGAGTGGCGTGAGCGAGAACATGAGGTAGATGATGTGCATGCAGCAAATGACCCATTATGTGTGGAGGCATTGCAGAACTGTGGACTACTGAAGTTCTTCAATGTCTAGGGCATGAGGGCCCAAGTCCTATTGCTGGAACATATGGTCCGTTGTTGGGATGCAGCACAGCAGTACTTCATGATCGGAGAGCACATACTGACCATAGATGTCAAGGACATCTACTTATTGATTGGATTGTCCCGGAGGGGGGACAATGTGGCTCTTACCGGATCACGGGGAAGTGATCGGACAGTGGACGACTTGATCGTCTAGCACTATACTCCACATAGTCGTGCCTCTAGTGGGAAGCAGGGTAATTTTTAGGGGCTAAATTTCGCCAATTGCCTATTTTTTGGGCATTTTTTCAAAAAATAAATTCGTTATTTGGTCATTTTTAGACTCTAATATCGCCTATATTTACATAAAATATGTTTTTTTAGCATAATATTCGCCAAACATTACATGTTTCAGTAGTAAATTGTAGGTTTTGTATTTAATATTCGTCTACTTATCTATATCTATGTTTTTTCCAATCCAAAATAATCACCTAGAATACTATACTTAAGTGTAATATTAGAATCCTTAAAAAATACTCTGGTGGGAAGATTCTCATCAAAGAGGTGCAAGATCGTCCACTACGAGCTATTCTTTTCACCATAGTGAGGATAGCAGGGAGCCAAGCAACTCATCTAGCTACTAGGTCCCAGATGTTGTATGCAGAGGACTGCATGTCTCCGAAGGTGTTCAACTGGTGTGAAGGACTCCTCACCAACCTATGAGCTCAACCGACCAAGTGTCGACACGGAGAGCTCAAGCAGTTTGGGTATGGATCGATAGTGATCTCATTCTTGTTTGAGCGGGTTTCCCTTCTACGCCCGCAGGTGACTATGGATGACAAGGATCCCATGGATCCTAACATGGTCCGATGGACAGAGGTAATGGACTGCCATGGTGGCCGGGGTCCTATCATGTAGTATAGTCCTAGATTCTTCACCTAGATGGAAGGACATTTACTGATGGTACAGGATTATCCGTACAGAGGTACGGATTTCAGGGAGGACCCAAACTTAGTGCTACCTGAGGAGGTAGAGTGGGGAGACATCAGTAAGAACAATGACCCTTGTACTTTTTAACATTTTTTGTATTTATAATTTTTTTGGATAGTGTTGATGAGTTAATAACATGTGTGTGCAGATGGTCCCTTCAAGACTAGTGGGAGTCTCGCTTCTTGCAAGGAGAGGAGAGGCACCACCAGTAGTGCCATCCATGCACGATGCCATCGTGGAGATGGATGATGTCTATGAGAACCTTACGAGGTTGACATTGGACATCCCAGATGTAGCAGTACATAAGTTGCTGAGGCCGATGCAGAGGTATATACTCAGTGTGACTATGCATTTTGGTACGCTACTCCGCAAGATGGCGAGGGTGGTTGACTGCTTCCATGTCTAGCAGGAGAGGGCTGCTAGACCTAGAGGTGCACGGGCTAGACGTCAGGCCCAATGATGTTATTATGTATGTACTGAGAGCTATGTGAGCCTCAGATTTTGTACCACTGAAAGCTATCAGGCTTCATATTTTGTATAGACTCACTGAAAGCCCTCGTCCTTCAGACTTTTTGTATCAGCACTACATTAGCTTGATTATATATATATATATATATATACAGACATTTTGGTGGCTTTTTACATTATGTGTTTTAATGGATGAATGATGTGATCTTGCTTATGTGTTTGCTTATACAATGAGTTATTTACATGTTATGTCTACTTTTAACAGTTCATGAATATGTTTATGTGTGTGCTATGTACCAATCTAAGATGAAGTTGGCCATGGAGTTGACAACTGTGTTCAAGTCTCATGGAATGTGCAGGTACTGAATGGATTCGAAGGACCTTTCCAGAAGACGAACTCATCTATAGAGGCGGCGAAGGGTAGGATCACGGATGGTGTAAACCCGGTTAAGATGATGAGAGACCACTAATTGAGAATCCAAATGGATGACAACGTGGTCCATACCCAAAGAAATAGCGTCAGTTAGGGTTCCAATCACTGCTTGATATTTCGCAGTATTGTTGGTTGTGAAACCTAGACACATTCATCCTAAGCTGATAAGCTCTCCAGTGGGAGAATAGAGCACCCAGGTTGTCGAGGCAAGGTTACGGGTATGTCGGCTGGCGCCGTCCATGAATCTGTAGTAAGTTTCCTTCTGCACACACAGACAGAACATGGTATAAGAAACGAAACAATATCTAAGCACGCAAAAAATCAAAGCATCACACCACACAAAACACACACACACCATGTACAGTATATACAAAGTAGTTATGCATGAAAGACTCAGGCATAGTACCTCTTCAGGTAAAGCCCATTGCGGGGTTCACCTAAAGATATCCCATCGTAGTCTTAAAGCTTGTAAGCTCCCTTCTCTAAGATGTGTTTCACTATGTAGGGTCCATGCCACATGGACTCAAACTTTCTTGCCCCCAGCTTATCATGTCTTTGGTCGTATGTGAGGACCAAATCTCCTTTGTTGTAGACGCGAGGTTCTACCGACTTGTCGTACTGTGCTTTGATGCATTTCTTATGAGCCTCATTGGAAAGAGCGGCATCGCAGTGAGTCTCGTCGAGCTTAGCTAGGTAGAGGAATTGTCCTTCCTCAGTAGTAGTGTTGGGGAGAAGTTCAACTACGAGTTTGAGGGACGAAATCTCGCACTCTATCGGAAGGACAGCCTCGAATACATACACTAGTTGGAAAGGATTAAATCCCGTGGAAGTCTTAACGGAAGTTCGATAAGCCCATAGTGTGGAGAAGAGCATCTTATGCCAGTTGGACTTGTGCATACCCACCATGCATTGGATCATGGTTTTCAAGACCTTGTTAATGGCCTCTACTTGTCCATTGGACTATAGGTAGTACGGTGTTGAATTTTCATGGCAAAAACCCAATCTAGTGCTCAACTCGTCAACCATGTGGTTCATGAAATGAGAGCCATGGTGGGTAACTATCGCTTGAGGAACTCCAAACCATGCTATAACATGATTAAACATGAAGAGTGTGGCATTTTTTCCATTGTCCGTGTATGTAGGCATAGCCTCGGCCCACTTTGTAAAGTAATCCACAGCTACAATGACATAACCATGCCCCCTGGCCGAGGTAGGCTTACAATACATGAATTCGATGCCCCATTTAGCGAACGGGCCAACGGCAATAACCGGGCATAACGGGGCGGGGTGGGTGCACTTGTTAGTTTGTAAGTGTTGGCATGGAGGACATTTTTTAATGGCCTCGATACAATATTTGAAGATAGATGGCCAAAAATATCCTGCGCGAAGTATTTTTTGGGTTGTAGCCATCCCAGAGAGATGACTACCACACGCCCTAGCATGATAGTCATTTAGAATGTGTTAAGCCTCTTCATGAGTGAGACAACGTCGAAGGATAGAATTGATACCGCGATGATACAAAGTATCATTGATGATTATATAATACTTTTAATGGTGGCATATGCGACGATGATCGTCTCGCGAGAGTTGAGGGCTAAAACGATGGGTCTGAAGATATAAAGTGATATCTCCATACCACGGATTAGACGTGCTAATGAGAAACAATGATTCGTCCGGAAGAGAATCATTGGGCTCAAAATCGACACCAACCCAGAGAAGATCACAGATCAACTCAAAAAACACCAAAGACTTTTTCGACTTAGCCTTTTCAAAAAGGAGATCAAATTCTTGCAGTGTCATGATCTAGCATGAATACTTTCCCCCAAGAACTTGACATGTCAAAATGTGGTATATGGTGTTTGAATCGGCAATGATGGTGGTGGTGTGAAGAAAGATGTAATGTCGGAACTTTTGGATGGCAATGACTGCCACTAGAGCGAGTTTCTCGACATGTGAATAATGAGTTTCGACATCAATGAGACCCTTACTTGCATATTAGATCACATGCTCCTGGGTGTTGTTGTCTTCTTGAACCAAGACCATGGCGATCGTGGTGGCAGAAGCGGCAAGATAAAGGATGTAATCCTTATAGTAATTGGGCGGATGGAGCACAGGGGCATGCGTGATGGCATGTTTTAAGCTTTCAAAATATTGTTGAGCTTGGTCATCCCATATGAATGAGACATATTTCTTCATCAATTTCATGTAGCCCTATGTCTTTTGCGTGAAATTACAGACAAAACACCTTAAATAATTTGCCTTCCCTTGCAAACTTTGAAGTTTCGTTATGTCAATGGGAGGTGGAAGGGCGATGATGACTGCCACCTTCAGGGGATCAATGTGGATCCCATATTTCGAGACTATGAAACCGAGGAGTCATCCAGACTCGATGCAGAAGATGCACTTGTGAGGGTTCAAGTAGATGTTATACCGTCCACATCTAAGGAAAACCGTCGTCAAATGATCAATGTGGTACTCGCGCTGTCATGAATGGGCAAGTAGATCATCTAAGTAAGGTTCCACAAAGTCCTTCACATTGTGAAAGGCATACGAAATGGCCCGCTGGAATGTGGCACCAGCATTTTTAACACCAAAAGGGAGTTTGCGATAAGCAAACATACCCCAAGGACAGATGAAAGTTGTCTTGTGCTGATCAGCCGGATGGATCTCAATTTGGTTGTAGCCGGAAAAGCCATCCATGAATGAAAAGATGATGCTTCCTGCACAGTTGTTGATAATCTGGTCGACAAAGGGAGTCGGGTAATTGTCCTTGGGACAAGCCTTGTTGAGATCCCGATAATCGATGCAGACACGAATGGTACCCTTCTTTTTAGCTACATGGACGATGTTCAAGACCCATTCTGTGAACAGGACAGGGTAAATAAAACCATCTTTCAAGAGCTTTTCAATCTCTACCTTGATTGTCACGGTCTTTCAGGGGTGCACCGGTCGCAACTTTTGTCGGACTGGTTTGGCGTCGATATAGGTTTTAATTGTGTGTGAAACAATATCGGGGTCTATCCCGAGCATCTCCTGGTAAGTCCAAGAAAACACGTCTCGAAATTTCTTGAACAAGGCTGTAAATGTTGTGATTTCTTCAAGGGAACACTTCTGGCCTAAACGAATGTGTTCCACTACACCAGGAGTAACCAATATGTTGACCGAAATGGAAGGCTCAATCAGTTGGCCAAGTTGCCTTCAGATTCCATTTGACACGTGAGTATTGAGGACTGAGAGCCAGAGTAGACATCTAGTGTAAAGATGGTGCTAATTCTATTCTCCACAGTATCCAATGAAGGAAGGAAAGACAATCGATGATGGAGGTCTTCCCATGGGGGATCATCCGTGCTCATGAATTCCATAATGGACTTGTTAGAATGAAAAGTCTGCAGCAGAGGATTGGGTAGCGATGATGTCTGTTGTAGAGAACAGGAGGTGGAGGCCACACCTAAGTGGTCCTCCGGAACTGACTGGATAGCCTCGTGTGTAAGTTCGGTAGGTGAAAGAGGCATAGTGTCTCCAATCAGGTGTGTGGTGGCTTCGTCAGGCACAAGCCATGAATCAATAGAGTTGGGAATGGATGAAATATGCGAGGAGATCATGTTCACCATGGCAACATGATTTGGGGGATCCAAAGTAGGAAAAATGCTCATAAGGGATGAGTCCTTAATGAGGCCAACCCCCACACTCTCATATTGATACGAAGATTGTCTAAGTAATGGAACATTATCACCTGGATGAGTAGCGGTGTTAGGTGTGCAAAAATCCAGTTGGTCGACAGTAACAATTCGTCCTTGATGAGGGAATTGTACTATGCGGAAGACAGATGATGCGACGCAGTCATGGCGTAAAACCAATTACGACCAAGTAGAATGTTGTAATCTAATGGGGTAGCGACCACTTCCACGTTAACGGTTGCAGTCTTTCCCCCCAACTTGACTGCTAAAGCTTGTAATAGCCCATGAGGTTGAAAGCCACGTCTATCAAATGCTTTCAAAGTGGTAGGAGAACGGTTCAACTAGGGAGAGCCAATGGCTCTCCATCATGAGATCGACATGACTGAGGTAGAGGCACTCTCGTCCAAAACGGTACGATGGATTGTCTTCCCAGCAATGTTTGTGGCAACTTGAAATGCCAACTGATGGGAAAGCCTCAGTTTGAAGTATTCCAGCCGGAACATGATGGTATTTGATGAATCCGGATCAACCACATTGATGGAAGTGAGGAGAGTCTTGCGCTGGTTAGGAAAGTTTTGCAAGACCTCGAGTGTCAACATAGCACAAGGAGCTTGTGCTAGGTCCTCTACAATATAATAATTTTGAGAAGCCCGAGCATTAGGATTGAAAATAGATTTTCTAATCATGCTCTTGGGTGGATGAAACACTGACTCGAAAGAGGGATTCTCAATGGTGAGAGAAGCAGATGGTACGGTGACGTCGGGAATCGAAGTGGAAGCTTTTTCAGTATTACTTCCAATGAGTTCCTTCGCCGGGATGGAGTCATACGAACGAGAACGGGTGTTCAAGTTGACACTCTTACTGTGCATCATGAGAACATGCGCAGTGGAGGATGCTTCTCCTTGGGAATGAGAGGTGTGTGCGATTAGTTGTTGGTTTTGAGTGGGGAAGGGATCGATGAGAACTGCGGTAGTAGAGTTTCCTTTAAGAAAATTCTGGACTTCGTCTCGGTGGGGACATTCTTTTGAGAAATGGTCTCCACCGCACAGCAAACAAGGATACTTTAACTTCCTCTTCTGTTTGGTGTCTTCCTGAGTGGGCTTGGCCTCCTATTGGTTAGAAGATTTCTTAGGTTTCCCCTTATTCTTCTTCTTACCACTGGACTTCGGAGATGAAGCTGATTGCACAGAATTCACCTCTTTGGTGGAGGCAGGAGTGGTGGACTTGTAGTGTTGTTGCCATCCTGTGGTGGTGATGGGGAAGAACCTTGGGGGTTCGATGAGCCACCAGTTTGAATAGAAGTCTAGGAGGCAAGGGAACCAATGATGCCATCAGTTTGTGGTTCCTTGGTTGGTTTCATGGGATCGTACGTAGGGAGAGGCACATCAGGAACAATTTCATACAATGTGCCAGATTGAGCATAGACCAAGTCTAAGTAATGGGCACGGGCAATAGCCTGTTCTTCAGTGATGGCTCCCCCCATAGCTACGTCATGAGCTATGATGGGTAAAAGTGACTTTGTAAACCAGACAACTAAGAGTTGGTCCGGAATATGAGCCTTAATAAGACGTCATCTTCGCCGCCATTCATGGATATGATTGAAAATATGAGTGGCAGTGTTCTGGTGAAGGGAGGTCAATAAGTCCGTACCAGTCTCATAGCGAATGGGTAACTTGAAGTGGGTCAAAAATGACATAGCAAGAGATCGAAAATCGGGAAAAGAATTGGGTGGTAGCTCAATGTACCACTTGGTAGCTGGGCTAGTGAGAGTCCGTTGAAATAACCTAAGACAGATCGAGTCATCCATCAAGGAGTTGGATGAACACCATAAATGGTAGGTCATCACATGGTTTTTAGGATCCTCACCAGGCTTGCCATCAAATTTGGGGATATCTGATGGTAACTTAACTGGAATGGGTGGTCATTTGTGCCCACGGAAAATGGGATCATTCGTTAGATGAGATAATTCGGGTAAGTCCAAAGTAGCCAAAAAGGGCAGCTGGGGGTACTGATAGTACTGATAAGGCATGTATGGACTAGTAGGACCTTGAATCGATTGATTGTAAGGTGTTCCTGGAGGAAATTGACCATAAGGGGGTGTTCCGCATGGACCATAAGTAGATCCACCACCGTAGAAAGGTGGTCCATTACCATAATAAGGTGGCTTGTTACCATAAGGTGGGGGTTTGCCTCCACCGCTAGGATAGGATGGACGTCTACCGCCTCTGCAAGGAGGAGGTGGTGGTCTGCCGCCACTACCGGAATAGGGTGGGCCCCCACCACCTCCGCTGGGAGGGAGTGGTGGTCCACCGCCACTGCTGGAAGGGTAAGGGCCTCCTCCACCACCTCCACCATAGTAGGGTGGTCCTCCACCACCACCACCATATTAGGTTGGTCCTCCTCCACCACCACCATAGTAGGGTGTTTCTCCACCACCACCACTAGGATGGGATGGTCCTCCACCATGAGGCGGAGGTCCGTCACCACCCGTGGGGGGTTGGTTATCTGCCTCTGCCTGAAGGTGTAGGACCTCTACCCCCGCCGCCAGGGGGTTGGGCCATGATGGCCGAAATGAGGTGGTCCTTCGCCAGAAGGTAGAGGTCTGCCTCCTCCAGAGTTATGTGGGGGCCCGCCGCCTCCAATTGGAGGTCGGGGTGGACCAAAGCGGGGTGGATGGACTTGAGGGACTGTAGGTGGGGGTCCATGTTGTAAAAAAATTTGATGTCCCCATAGAGTGTATGGATTTCTGAGGTAGGGTACTTTGTAGAGTGCGTTTCCGAGATTGAGTTGTCCCGACACAGGGTTAAGATAACATTGATACGCTTAACTCGATGGTGGTTGAATTACATTTGATGGTCCCCCAACATGGGATAATCCTGTAGTGGAAGGTCTGAGAGGTAAGGAATTTCCAACAGAAGGATCGATGGGAATTCCTCCTGCAATATTATGGTTAAGAGATGGGGGTTTCCCCCTAGCAACAACTTGCTAACCACTAGGTAAAGGTTGACCCAACACGGGTTGTTGATTATCTATCGTACAATTAACATTACCCGTAAGGAAGGTAGGGGGTAAAGAGTATCCTCCCTGCAAGGTTTGAGGTCGGGAAGTGTTAAATTTTCTGAAATTACTTCAATATGATCTAGGATCTTAACTGAGAGAACAACATGTACAGCATATCTACAGCATATCAATCATGGAGACAATAATGCAAGCACACAAGAGACACAAAGATTTACTTGGGGAAAACCATAAAGGTGAAAAACCCCAATAACTTCCTCAGAGATAGATAGAGCAATGATACAACCAACCAAGAGAGATAGCCATAACCTAGCAGCAGATCCTCCTCCTCCATAAGTGCGCCACTCCTCCTTGAGTGCATGTGTGAGAAGTGAGTGAACAAATAGAGTGCCTCCCGCACTCTATTTATACTTGACTTGACTTGCCTTTTTACCTAACTCATGTAGGCTCGAACTTAACCACATAATATAATGCTGACTGGGCCGACCCCCAACAGGGTGGTCTAATAACCCTTAGACCCACATGGCCGACCCCCAATAGGGTGGTCTAATAACCCTTCGACCCACATGACTTATACAGGGCCGACCCCAACAAGGTGGTCTAATAACCCATCAAGTATAAGTTACGACACTTACAATATAAATGATGACACTTCCTTATAGAGGAATAATACCATCTCTATAGGAATACAATATACATATATGTGAAATACATTCCGAAGTTACATATACATCAACACTCCCTCTTAACTAGGAAGGTATTTCTCAGCACAGTTCTTCTAGCACAAGTCATCTTCTCTGGATCATCATCACTGGATAATCGTCATCGAGTCATCATCACTGCTGCTGCTATCTCAATCAATCTCTAAATCTACTCGTCATAGGAAGTTCTACAGAGCCAGTCCTTTTTCATACTAGATGTATGCCCACCACCTGCAGGTCTTCATCATCACTGGCCATACTGTGGAATCCTCAGGACTTATTACGTGCATCACAAAACCTCGAAAGAGCATCCCAGGCTGTTACGAGCACACAGCTCTACCTATAGGATCTCCCAGGGCAACGAATTACATGTGACCTCACCACAAAACCTCGCAAGAGAATCCCAGGATGTTACGAGCACACAGCTCTACCTATAGGATCTCCCAGGGCAACGAATTACATGTGGTCATGGCAAAACCTCGCAAGAGCATCCCAGGACTGATTACGGGCACACAGCCCAACCTATCGGATCTCCCAGGGAAACGAATTACATGCCATAGGACAAAACCTCGCAAGAGCATCTGCCAGATATCCCAGGGCGCTATTATATGCCATAGGCAAAACCTCGAAAGACTATCTGCAGATCTCTCAGGGCAACGAATTACATGTCCTCCAAGAGCAAAACCTCGAAAGAGCATTTGCCAGATGTCCTAGGGCACCGAATTACATGCCATAGGCAAAACCTCGAAAGACCATCTGCAAATCTCCCAGGGCAACGAATTACATGCTCATCTGCACAACCTGATCCACGGCCATAGAGTATCAACCTGATACTCACCATACATCATCCTGATGTATCCATGATCATCCTGATCATCATCACTGCAACGTCCTGCTGCATGTCATCTGGAGCAACATCCTGAAGCTCGTCATCTATGATCATCCTGATCATCACTGCAACATCCTGCTGCATGTCATCTGGAGCAACATCCTGAAGCTCGTCATCTATGATCATCCTGATCATCACTGCAACATCCTGCTGCATGATCCACCTGATCATCAATGCATCTACCTGATGCATACCAAGTATCATACATGATCCTCCTAATCATCAATGTATCCACCTGATACAAATACATGATACATATCATCATACATGATCCTCCTGATCATCAATGTATCCACCTGATACAAATACATGATACATATCATCATACATGATCCTCCTGATCATCAATGCATCTACCTGATGCATACCAAGTATCTACCTGATACATATCATCATACATGATCCTCCTGATCATCAATGTATCCACCTGATACAAATACAAATACATGATACATATCACCATACATGATCCACCTGATCATACAATGTATCCACCTGATACATATACAGATACATGGTCCAAGCATCCAACATGATGCATATACAAAATACGTACACATGATCCAACTGATCATATCTAGCATCCAACATGATGCATACATACATAAATGATCCAACTGATCATATCCAGCATCCAACATGATGCATACATACATACATAAAAATGATCCAACTGATCATATCCAGCATCCAACATGATGCGTACATACATACATAAAAATGATCCAACTGATCATATCAAGCAGAAACCAGAACATCATCCTGATGCTCATCATCCAGCGCTTACATCCACAGCCATGTGAAGGATCCTCCTTCCAACATGCTTGGAATGGCTTCAGCAAATGTGTCCATCACTTCTTCCTCGAAGTGTCCTCGATCTGAAGAACGCCAAGCCTCTCTCTGAAGTACTCGAACTTCACCCTGGCCAGTGGCTTCGTCAACACATCTGCAATCTGCTCGTCCGTCGCAACATACAGGAGCTTCACAGCTCCTCTCTGCACCATATCCTTGAATAGTGATATTTGATCTCTATGTGTTTCGACCTGTCATGAAACACTGGGTTCTCGGATAGCTTCACACAACTATGGTTATCATAGAAGATACCAGTAGCCTCCAACGGGAGATCAAATAACTTAGACAGTAGCTTTCGTAGCCATACTGTCTCACAACTAGCTGAACATGCTGCAACATACTCTGCCTCAGCTGTACTCAGTGCTACGCAGGACTGCTTCCTGCTAAACCAAGAGATCACACCTGATCCCATACTGAAGCAACACCCAGATGTGCTCTTCCTATCTGCAGCACTGCCAGCCCAATCTGAATCAACATAGCCCTGCAGGTTAAACTTTTGATTCGCCTCATACCTGAGCCCATAATACACTGTACCCTTTAGGTACCTCAGAATATGCTTTACAGCAACCAGGTGAACACTCCTCGGATCCGTCAGGAACTGGTTCAATGTGTTCACAGCAAAGCAAATGTTTGGTCTCATGTTCGTCAGGTACATCAAGGACCCAATCATCTGGCGATACATAGAGACATCAATCGGCTCAGATGAAGCATCACATAGAAGCTTCAGATTCGATGCCATAGGTGTGGCTATATTCTTGCAGTCCATCATCCCGAACCTCTTCAATATCTCTACTACATACTTCCCTTGTCCAAGGAAGATTCCATATGCACTCTGCCACACCTCCATGCCAAAAACAAATAGTGCATCATCCCCAAGTTCTTCATCTCGAACTCGGTAGTAAGCTTCCGCTGCGTGTCGGCAATCAATCTATCTTCACCATACCAAGTTTTGCACATATATGATTTCCTATCATGTGTCTCAGAACCAAGTGGTTGCTCTACGTACACTTCTTCTTCAACTACACCATTCAAGGAAGCTGTCTTGAATCCATCTGGTGTATCTTCTATTTCATCACTTTTATATTTCTCAATGCTGCCATCTGCAACATGCTTGATCTGATAGTTCCATTTGGAAGTCATAGCAAAATTCCCTTCATGTCTTGGGATTACATCCCAAACATCATTCTTCATGATCGACGGATCATGGCATTTCATTTCTTCATCCCAGATACTGGGAACTTCAATATCTTCAATATCTTTAATAGATATCTTTGTTGCTGGAACAAATGTTGTAGTTCTTCTTTTGTAGGAGATGGCATACGATCTTTCCTACACAACAAGTTAAATTGCATGATTAGAAAACATCTCATAGTTTTCAGAACAAATTTTTACACATAAAGAAATATGCCATACAGTCATGCAATTATCTTAGCCAATGCTTCAATACAACATTTATCCATATTCCGTAACTTTCTAGATGCCTTCCAATCTCTACCAGAACATTGTTAAGAGTGTGCACAACTCCCAACATGTCAGCAAAGAGGTTTCATTCTAGATAAGTAGCAATGGAATGTTGTACAGTGCCATAGGCCACTTACCCATGCATATTAGGAGTATACTGTTCATCAATGCAATTATTCTAATATGCATAATACACAACCTAATTCTAGGAACATCAGTATATACTTTATTGAACAGTATTATTTAAGAAATGACAATTCAAATACTTATCTTTGTTTTTTCGTTGGGTGGACTCCCTCTGAGTCTTCGCTTCCTTGCAGGAGCTGCTGGAGTCCTAATCTGAAGTAGCTTCTTCTACACCTTTCTGTTGTGGGATGTAGAGAGATGGTCAACTCCCTCTGAATATCTGCATCCTTGCATAAACCACTGGAGTGTACTCCCTCTTGATCTTTGCTTCCTGGATTACCTGTTCTTGAATCTCATATTCATCCTTGGTCCCTATGCATGCTTATTAGTATCATGAATGTGTTATCCTTGTGATCTCATATAAAATCATACATTCATTAGTATACTATTAAAACACAATAATCTCAAGCATGTATAGTCATGATCATTTCAGACAGAAATAATAAGCATTAGCATTCAAGGTTTATGTAGGATTCTTATGGTTAGTCAGATCATAAGAAACATAACGTGTCTAAACCTATAATTACTCAAAGCTATGACTCTTCGGGTTAGTCATATCATCAATCAAGAGAAGAGATATAATATGCATAAAACCATGACTATTCAAACCTATGGTTTCATGATTCTTCTGGTTAGTCAAATCAATCAATATAAGAGACATATTATTTTACTTATATTCCTATTTGACCATAGGACTTTTCTAGTTAGTCATATCATTAAACAAAGTAAAAAGCATAATATGCCTAAACCCATGATTACTAACTTCAATGAATAATCATAATCAATCATGCCAAGTATACTTATATAAAGGATCTTATCACAAGATGATATTGTAACTTGATATAGGAAAAACATACCTGGATTAGCATGCTAGCTAGTTATGTCTAACATACTCACATGATGTCTTCTTGTTCTTCTTCAATGATTTGTGCTAGTAACCTGTATATCTCATAGGTTAGCCATTATAAAACCAAGTTATACATACCTCGTAAATGGATCTTCTATGAGATCCATGACAATGGATGAATCTTTGTCCTCATATTATCATGATCATATGTTCTTGGACCAGAACATGATTTGTCTTTCTTGGTGTACCTTTCATGTTAGTAGACAACATAAACCTCATACAACACCATAATGCATTAGTACAATCATAAGTGTCAACACCTTAATTAATGAATATTTTCTTATCATGCATTCATAATTTTGTTAAGGTGATACGACAAATCTAAAATCAAGATTGTACTAACCGTAATAACATGAAGACAAACATACCATAAACTTAATCATGAAAAAATATGGAAACATACCTCGATGAGTCATACCTGTCGAGATCGCTTGTAATCTTCTTATGTAAGGCCTTATCCTCATCTCCCTCTGAGACAGGAACTTCTTCACTTATGCAGGTGATCAATCCATCTTCTTCTAGGATTAACACAATCCACTTGATTTGCAAGAACTGGACCTTGAGCTGGATATGGGTTTGTCAGAGAAACCCCAAAAATTCAAACTTTGAATTTCAAACTTCTGAAAGGATAGAAATATGCGCCTTGATGAGCTGATCAAGTTGGTATATTCAGAATTTGAAAACTGCAAAGTTTCACTCCTCAATTTTTCCTTTGAGACTTCTGGATTCACTGGACGTGACCCTGAACTGGGGTTTGATGAAGCCCACTCTTCTGCCCAATCAAAAGGTTTGATCCAAAGCTCTAAGCTTCTATTTTTCTGAGGAGCTTCCAGCCGTGGTCACAGATTTCAAAAATTCCCATTTTTACAGAAGCCCTAATTTTCCACTTTCCTGATCAAAGTCCCGAACTAGGGTCTAATCAATCCAAGCCTTCTGCCCAACCAAAAATTCTGATCTTGGTCTCTAAATTTCTATTTTGATGAGTAGCATCCAACCATGGTCTCCGATTACAAAAATTCCAACTTTCTCTAAAGCCCTAAATTCCGGAAGCCATGAATAAAGGTACCAAAAAATAATTCTGTTTTGACAGAAATATGAACCTGATTGTTTCTGGTGTAACTCCGACATTTTTGATCCACAGGGTCTGAAAACGTTTCCTGAGATAGCCTGACCTGTTATCTTTCCATCCTGATAGGTCTGACCTCAATTGGATTTTCTAAGAGAGAGTTATGCCAAATGTCGCAACCTGACCTGTTTTGGGATAAAACAGAAGAGCGAAATTGTAAGGCGTGCCACGTGTTACTGTTTGAACTTCGGCCTCTGAAAACGTTTTTTGAGATATCTCGGCCTGTTATCTTTCCATCCTGACAGGTCTGACCTCAATTGGACTCTCTGAGAGAGAGTTATGCCAAGTGTCGCAACGTGACCTGTTTATAGGGTAATACAGGAGAGCGAACTTGTACGGAGTTCCACGTGTCACTGGTTCAACTTCGGCCTCTGAAAACGTTTTCTGAGATAGTACAGACTGTTTAATACCTGTCCCCTTTTACGAAATTTCATTTGGAGCTTCCTAGCCCAAGATATGACCTTTTTCCCAAGGTCACCTGATTTTGACTCAGATCTGGAAGAGGCAGAAACCCTATATTGTACAGAGCATAAATCACAGAGTACAACGAATTAGAGGTTTTCCTTTGGACACAAGGTACCTGGAGATCTTAGCTTCGTCCTGTAATAATTTCAGATCCGAAAACATCGCCAAAACGGATTTATAGAGAAAGTGCTACAATGACTAGTTTTTGCTATATCAAGCCCTAGCATCGTAAGTGCAACAAGTGTCATACATGCCATATCATGCCTTCTTTCAGGCTAGCTCTGATACCATGTTAAATTTTCTGAAATTACTTCAATATGATCTAGGATCTTAACTGAGAGAACAACATGTACAGCATATCTACAGCATATCAATCATGGAGACAATAATGCAAGCACACAAGAGACACAAAGATTTACTTGGGGAAAACCATAAAGGTGAAAAACCCCAATAACTTCCTCAGAGATAGATAGAGCAATGATACAACCAACCAAGAGAGATAGCCATAACCTAGCAGCAGATCCTCCTCCTCCATAAGTGCGCCACTCATCCTTGAGTGCATGTGTGAGAAGTGAGTGAACAAATAGAGTGCCTCCCGCACTCTATTTATACTTGACTTGACTTGCCTTTTTACCTAACTCATGTAGGCTCGAACTTAACCACATAATATAATGCTGACTGGGCCGACCCCCAATAGGGTGGTCTAATAACCCTTAGACCCACATGGCCGACCCCCAATAGGGTGGTCTAATAACCCTTCGACCCACATGACTTATACAGGGCCGACCCCAACAAGGTGGTCTAATAACCCATCAAGTATAAGTAACGACACTTACAATATAAATGATGACACTTCCTTATAGAGGAATAATACCATCTCTATAGGAATACAATATACATATATGTGAAATACATTCCAAAGTTACATATACATCAACAGGAAGGAATGGGTAATGTAGCCATGGTAATAACAGGTGTGTTGGATTGTTGTCCTTCAACTGGTTGGGTCATTGGAGGTGTAGAATTGGCCTCCTATCTAGGGTACGTATGTGTAGGAGATAATGGTTGACCAAATTCAGAAGTGGTCGCATGTTGCGTGGATGATTCTAGTGAATCATAAGATAAAACACGACTTGGGAGTGGTTGATAAGAATGTGATGTTGGGTCTTCTACCCTTCGTGAAAGACTTTGTCTTCGAATTTCGTAACCCCTAACACGTAATCGATCCAAGCGATCATGAAGGGGTCCAAAGAGTTCTCCAGTAGTAGGCCAACTAGGTGGGGATGCAATGGAAAAATGGGCCACTGGGTGGCCTAGAGATGTTTTCCATTAAGCTGCTACTAGACCAACAGCTGCTGCAGGGTCGTCCTGGGGTGGATTCACTACTACATTTTTGGCCTTTAGGGGGGGTTGTCTTCTTCCCCCAAAAGTGACCTACGGGGGGGGGTTTGGCTTTGGGGACAGTTTTGGAAAAATCGGCCCGAAAGGCACCAATGTTAAAAGTTTTTCCCTTTAAGGGTGGTTTTTGACGAGATTGGAACCGCCCCCAAAAGTCACTTTTGGGGGTGGTTTGTGAACCCCCTCGTAGAGGTCTACGAAGGCGGTTTTAAACCCCCCTTGTAGACCCCTTCATAGAGACCTACGGGGGCGGTTTTGAACCCTCCTCATAGACCCCTCATACAGACCTACAAGGGTAGTTTATAACCCCCCTTATAGACATTTACAAGGGCGGTTAGGAACCCCCCTCGTAGAGGCTTTCAGGGGCAGTTTCGAACCCCCCTCATAGAGGCCTACGGGGGCAGTTTCGAGCCCCCCTCGTAGAGGCCTACAGAGGCAGTTTGAAACCCCCCTCATAGAGGATTACCATGGTGGTTTGAAACCCCCCTTGTAGATACCTATAGAGGGGTTCCAAACCCCTCTTGTAGCAACTTAAGAGGGAAGATCAAGACCCCCCTCGTAGAGATGTATTGAGGTGGTTTAAAACCTCCCTCGTAGCCACCAATAGGGGCAATTTAGAACCCCCTCGTATCCACCTACAAGGTCAATTTCGAATTCCCCTCGTAGCCACCTACAGAAGCAGTTATGAACCACCCTCATAAAACCCTATAGAGGTGGTTATGAAACCCCCCACTTAGAAATACATTGCAATATCATTTATTAATTTATGATAGGGCATGGAGGAATCGAACCACCAACCTCCTGCTTGTAAGGAAAGTGCTCTTCCATTGAGCTAGTACCCTTTAATAATTTTAAGTGATGTTGTGTCAAAACCTACCTATCGTGTATGGTATATGGCAGATACCAGATTGGTTTCTGGTTTGAGCTTGTGATTCTGCTAACTTTTAAACCTGTGTTCAAAATGAGACTACACTCTATAACGAAACTAAAAATCAAGAGGGACCTGATGTATGTCATGCAGTGCCTTACCTTTCACATGTGTCTACTAAAGTATGTCATGGACTTTGCTTTGTATTTTGGACAAGATGCACAAAGGAAGAAGCATCATCTTCCTCCTATAGATGGGCGAAGAGCAGCTAGAAGCTCAAGGGGCAAGAAGCTGAAAGACATAACATACCTCAAATGGAGAATACCTTGCTCTAGTTGAGCTGCAAGATGTGCAAGTAAATATCCCACTATTCATTCTATCGGTGGTAAATGTAGAGAGAAAGCAACAAAGTCTTGTTGACTAGCTTGGTCTGTCCATCAGTTTGGGGATGAAAGGAGATAGAAAAACATTCAACTGACATCCTAGAAGCTTCAATGCCTTACAAAAATTACTAGTAAATCTAGAGTCACAATCAAAATGATGGCCATCATAAGGCCAAAATGGCTCTAAAGATGTTGGAAAAACAACTCTGCACGTTACTATCATTAATAAATTTACTGCAGGTATGGAAGATTGCCACCTTAGAGAATATGCAAACTACAACAAATACATAGTCATGCTTCCACTGAGTGGTAGGTAAACTGTTGATTAAGTCCATGGAACTAGATTGCCCTTGTCTGGAAGGAACTGGTAACAATTGTAATCTGTATGGAAACACTCTACAAGAATTCAAACCAATGGACTACTAAAAATCTCATATTACAATCAAATGTGAATTTCAAGAAGAGATATAGTACTACATTGATTTCACTTGTTAAAGGAAGGATCTAAAAATTGAATGACCTGAGATAATAGGCATTGTAAGATAATCATCCTCTTGTAAAGTAGCATCAACATCAAGCACCAAAATGAGTTAAATTTATTGTCAAAACTCATGGGGCTATATAATTGGAATCCTTGCAAAGATGACAGTCTAGATGATGAAGCCACGCTATACATGTGGTGAAAAAAACCATTAACACATAAAATATAATATTATGATAACCCACAAAGATTAGTATCACACTTTTGTTTGCCTACTTCAAAACTTTAACTACACCTTATCACAACTAATAGACCCTATGGACTAACAAGCTACACCACTATGACATACAGTTATCATCATACACAACACTAACATTTCTAATAGCAGAATGCTGAAATTTCATACAATATTTATGTCCTCTCATAATATCATCGGTAAGTAGGCCTTTTCACAACTATAAGATCCTCTATTAATATCTGTACATTTGCAACACAAACTTTTCCCAGGACGATGCAATTTTAGCATAAGAATAACTATTTAAAAATTGAGTGAAAGAGGTTGTATGCATCATTAGGTTGTGAATCTCCCCTGGTGAGAACGTAGTAACATTGAACAGTTGGAAAGCAACACTCTTAGAATGAAAAGCAACATCGAAATGCAATATAAGAGCACGAACAATGTAAAAGTTCTACCTAGGCCTTTGACACACATATATTGTTAACCTTCTTGACACAGATCCAAATAGCTTAACCAAGGATCATCTCACACAAATTAAGGTGAGAAATAGGAGATGTATGTCAGCCTCACAGGTGATCGAACTTCCCAAGAACCGACTAGTATAGACACATGATGGCAGTCAATAGGGTTTCAAAAATGCCAATGTCTCTGAACCTCTTAAACAATGCCTTCCTGATCCCTCAGTGAAAGGATGAAAAACATAAAATACTAGATCAATGAAAACTTATGGAACTGCGTTAATTTGGCCAAAAAGTGAGAGGTGCATGTTCTTCAAGCAGGTTAGTTCTGAATTTTTTCATAATCCATAACCTTAGTTGCATGGCAAGTGAGAAACATAAATATGTACATTACCTTGTATGAGGCCATGTCCAAGTGTGAACCATTATATCAAATGCAACACATAGAAGTGGTCAATAGTCTTTTCACTGGAAACACCATCAACTAACCATCAAATTTGATTCTGACCTAAAACAACATAGGTGAGAAAAGCATAGTATTTGGCTTCCTCTCTATATATACAGGTAAATTAGAAACAAAATTTAAAGCCTTCATATACTAGAGAGAAACCTGCACACAAAACTGAATAATGAAGAGAAGATTATTTTTACAATTCAGGACCTGACTTAAGTATGATTAGCAAATTATTACTAAAGCTTTTCACTTAAAACCTGTGATATTCAATCAAATTCAAAAGTGTTCACACTAGAGATTATCAAGTAATTAAGTAACATGATGCAATAGTCAATATCACCCAAGATTTCTCATTAGACCACAGACAGTCACCTTTCAAAGAGCAGCAAATATTGTTGATTGTCAGGATCTTGAAGTGCATTTTTAAGAAGCCTCCTCTCAACATCCACCATAGAAATATTTCCCCAATCCACCTACATAAATAGTGGAAGCTAAATTTTAATTTCACTGTACAACAAATCTCAAAGAACAAGGCCAAAAAGAATGAAATGCTTTCAAAGTCAATTGCAATTGTTGTCTTGCACACACACACACATATGACTCATTTCACCAAATTAAGGAAAAATAAATATGCATTTCTTTCTAAACATTTAAACAATTACATGGGGCCAGTTTATTGAAAACAATTGAATGAACTCAGAGTACTTCGTCAAAGACATTCTAAGCAATGAAAGGAAAACTTAGTATGAGAGGCTTGTCAGATTCCTTTCTACAACAAAGATATCGATCAATATTTGGGCCAATAAATTCATAGAATTTAGACAACTCTAATAAGACTAGGAAAGTAGAAGAAACATTTAATCATGAAAAATATACAAATGAGAAACAAAAAAAAAGAAAAATAGAACTTAAACTCTTCAAAAATCATAAATGGTCTATTGGACTTAAAGTAGCAAGTATTCATCAGTGACGTCCAATGAATAATAGAATAAGCATTCAAAAAGTTACAATCGATGGTAGTGTGACACATGACTGACCAAATAGAGCTAGCATGAATGGCATGTTTAAGTGGTTTATTTCTTCTCTTGAGATGTCATTGAGAGAAAGGGAGATTTTTCCTGTTATGCTCAAACATATATATATTATAGTATTATTTCAGTGTGCTTTAGAAAGTTTGCAATTATTTTTGCTGAAATAATGCCTGCTTGTGTTAATGCAAAGATCAAACTCATATCACCAAAAGTTAGCTAATCAAAACCATTTTTCACAATCTGTAGGGATTAACTACTCCGGTAGACAGCTAAAAATACTGAACTAGAACATTATTTACGAGATTCATTTAAGTAATCATATCTATGTGCATTTGCATTGTGTAGCATTTCTTTTAGCCTTTGAGCTGCGTGCACTTAATTTATTATTTCTTTCATTTAATTGGTTAGCTTAATTTAGCATAAGTGGACACATTGTAAAACTATAAAATGGCCATTGGCCCAATGGAATGGAATAAACATTCAATCCATAACTGAGCAGTGACTTCCTCATGCAAGAAGAATGTCAGTCATGGTCTAGAATGCAATAGCATATTTTAGATATTACTTGAAAGAACCTCAACTTGAAGTTATGTCTTCTCACAATAAATGAAATGCGAGATCGTCAACGTTAACTAGGATGACAACTACTTGATTATGCCTTTACCAACCATGGAATTTTTCACTAGAACTTGTCAACCAATTGATGCAACATGATGTTATGTTTACAATGACAAAAACTGATTCACAAATATTGTGAGTACTTGTCATGGAATTCCCTTGGTCAAAAATTCTAACGGGATTTCCTATATGAATCGAGGATTAAGTAAACAATCCAAACTTGTCGAATGCTTGAACAGGAGAATGTCATCAATTGGTGATGGTGATGATAAGGCCAATCACGGGACTGGTAAGCTGTAACCATTAGTTTATAAATTTATTGTCTTTAATATCTTTGTAAATATAATTGGACAGGAAGCTAGAATCTATCGGCTCTGAAATCATCATGCCTTGACTCGATCCCATATATGATTCCTTGTTCAATGGCAAAGGCCTTTTATCCTTATAGTTGTTAGAATTGTACTATAAAACTGTTTTCTTTGTTTTTGTCTCCATTTGGAAATGTTTCATCACTGTTAAATCTGAAAAGCTTCTGACATATCCTTAGTTTGTTAGTTAAATTTTATTTTACCAATGAGATAATTGTGACTTACAATATTAATCTAACTAAAACCATAGTCTAATTATACATCCAGTCTAGGTCCATCCTAACCCCAGATCTATCCAGCACTGAGAGGGATGAAATACCTTGAGCTTCTTGTTTGAATGAAAGTGATGCTTAACTGGGTAGAACTCTGAACTCAGAACATATGAAGCTATAGTTATGTAAAAATAAAATTTTGATGACTATTAAGATATTTCTATTTGCATTGTAACAATATTTCTATTTAAAGATCATATATATAGTATCTCTCTTTCTTAGTAGCATTTCTATTTATGTATAAATTCAGTATCTCTCATTTTATCTCTCTATATAGCAGTATTTAAACTTTATATTATAGACACTGGACTTCGAATCAGCAAAAATTGGCGAGGCAAGCAAGTGAAGAATTTAAATCGGATTGGGAATAAAACAGGAAAAAATCAGCAAGTACCAAAAAAGAGAGATAATACACATATACTCCCGTATCTCTGTTTGTCACTTGTAGGCAACCAGCAGGGAGAAATTTCACTGTAAAACAAGGTTACATGAACCATGGGTGCGATCAGAATCGGCTGAAGAATCCGATACGGGTGTGACACTCACCCCAAAATTATGAATCGGGGATTCGGAACCCTAACCCTAATTAACCCTAATTATCCTACATTTAACCTACGTAAACAGCTTTAGATTTCTCAAAATGAGGTGGAAGAATCCGATGAAGAATCCGAGAATCCGATTCGGAAGAATCTGATTCGAAAGAATCCAATTCGGAAGAATCCGATTCAAGTGCGGTTAGGCCTAGGGCCGAATCCGGTAACTATACTGTAAAAAGATTAAAAAATGACTAAAATCACACTGAAAAAGGGTTTTAAAGACATAATCAGGAAAAAATCAGCAAGTACCAAAAAAGAGAGATAATACACATATACTCCCATAGTTTTGTTTGTCACTTGTAGCCAACTAGCTGAGAGAAATTTTATTGAATCAGGGTGAAAAATTACTAAAATCGCACTGAAAAGGGGTTTTAAAGGAATCCTAGGGACTTGAGTGAGTCAAACTCGATCAATGCCAAGTTTTTTCTCATCCGACATAGAAAAAATCATCTTCTCACCGATTTGATCAGAACTCGCGAACTGGAGGTTTAAATCACAATTCTTGTGATACTAACTTTTATATTTATATTATGTGTAAATTTCATAACTCTCTTTTATAGAGAGATTTTTCATTTTTATTTGAATCTATATTTTCCCAACCTATAGTATTATTATTATTTTCTGTGATAAGTACTACATATTTTTTCAAGCCAGACATAGTGATGTTAGTATTACCCATGTAACAACATCTCCTCCATTGGGGTGTATGGTTTCATTTAAGTTTCATAAGTTGTTTATTTAAAAAAAACGTTTACGTATTAGCTCATAACTGTTATGTTGATTCTCAGTGCAGTTCTGTTCTGGTAGATTTGGTGTAAGTGACTTGTGCAGATCGTATGCAATGATAATATGTAGAAAATCATATTGTGTTTCCGAACGTTGTACAAGCTAAAATACTGCACTAGTATTAGTAGGGCACTAAGTGCGCTATTAATCCTTTCTTCCAGAAAATTTAAGGGCATCGTTAGTCTTTTTCCCAGAAAATTTAAGGTCCAACCAAATTTCCAGAACCCCGTATTTTCCAATAGCTAAAACAACAATCCCAAGCCTCTTTAATGGAGATGACTCATGAATGATTACAAACCGCCAGTACCTCCCTAAAAAATATACGCTATAGCATCAAACTATCAGAAACTATCGCATCTTTACTTTTAGACTGGAAATATAACAGTAGCAATATGGGAAGCTCTTGTAGTGCTACCAAACACACTAGAAATACCTTCAGAGAAATTCTGGAACCAGAAGCAGAAGGGATCCTTGTGCAGGAAGTGCAACTCACGTGTTCTGCTCTATATAAGGATAAGAAATCACAATAACATTTAAAGAAGGCAACGCACTAATCAAATCTGCAATCCCTCAAAAACAAAAGGTACTACTACTAATCAAATCCAAAGGCATTATTCCCTACTATAAATTCAGAACTAGAAAAACAGAGCTACTAAATGAATGCTAGTTGACCAATCAATTTAAAAATTCATACCTAGATGTGTTAAAGTCTGATGATTTCCTCCGAAGGTCTGAATTTGAACTATAAATGACGCTATTGGAGGTTGCTCCTTTAACAACTTTGAAGGTTTTGGGAAACATCATACATGTGATAATTTACTCTTTTCTATTGAAATGTGCCTACAAAATAAAAAGCAGCGTTATGAGTCATGACATTTAAGTCCGGTCTAAGCAACTCATTCTCTCATCTGTAAAAAGATTGTATAGTTAAGATATTGCATTATCAACACTTATAGGGGGCAGGGAAAAAAAATACTTGAAATATATGCAATCACAAACATTAAATCAACACTCCCTAGCAGATTCTGACCACAAGAGGTTAGACAAGTTGAGCATATTTTTCCCATGGATAAGGCCTTCCATCTCAAAAATGAGTGTTTTTCTTCGAATTATGTTTGAGCATGTCTATATTGTTAGATGTGTATGGTGAGCAATGTAGGCTTGTTCTACTGTCAAACTAGTTGCCCTGATCTTCTATATCTCTTTTCATTTAGATGCCATTATCTCTCCAAAGCAATTAAGTTGCATCATACACATCTCAGATTTTAGAATTATATGCCCCCTTGATGCACCTAAACCTGAAACAACAATGCAAGTTGCAACTAGGAAAAATACAACTGATCAATGTCTTGTGCCCCGATGGAAAGGTTTGTAAGGAAAGAGCTGCACTTAAACTCTATAGATTTGGGATTGATGCCGGACTTGACTATAAAGGTGGGCCTAACACATACTTCCCTCTCAAAAAAGGTGGGAAGGTCACTCTGTATCACAATACTCACGTACCAGATAATCTCATTCCTTCTATCAAAGTTGATCATCAAGTTACCTATAAACATGGAAAATGTTGGCAAGACATTTCTGAAGCTATTATACAAGCTCAACATCTTATATACATCATTGGATGGTCTATATATGGCAAGATTAAGTTGGTCTGTGGAAGTACCAACTCAAATTTTCCTCACTCCAACTCCAAATTGGGAGAGCTTCTCAAGTTCAAGTCACAACAAGGTTTACAAAATTACGAGTGCTATTACTTGTTCGGGATGTGCCGCTTCAAGGGACATCCTCAAGATCCAGAAGGTATTATGAACCAGATAGCCACCTGTGTCATCTAGAACAATGAATAGCTTTGAGAGTATTCTTCAATACAAAATATATTATCATGCACGCCCAAGGACTTTTTATTCTTTGGTGCAAGTGAAATGATTGAAAATTTGGATATATGTTGGTAGCCTATCTATCTAATATATTTGTGGAAATTTTCACAGGAAGGTCTTATGCAAACCCATGACGAAGAAACCCGAAGATTCTTGACGTGGGTATTCTGGATATTCCTTGGCAATGAACAACAGTATCCTGGGCTGGTTTTAAACATTATTGGCCATGTAGCAACTTTGTCATGTCCCCATTTTTAACAAGCAGAAATCAAAGTGAACTCTAGACCATTTACACCTCCAAACAAGCAAAGGAACAGAGACATTGCAAAATCTGACTTGCAGCCCTCCTACCTTTGCTCTTGTTTGGAATCTCAACACGTATTGACAAATGCATTATGTTTCTAGAAGATTAAGATAGCTGAGGTGCTTGTTATAAAATTTATGAGGGCTGACCTGCATTGAGGAGATTATGGGGCCGACCTGTCCTATGCACAGAAATGTAGCACCGACCTGTTAATCATTCGTCATAATGAGTATTTATACGTTCATTTGAGGCATTCGTTTTGATGTATTTCTTGGAAAATCAGATGTAGCAGTAGAGAGTAAGGATCAAAACCGTAGTTAGGAGGGAGCAATATAATGGCACGGCCCTAACCTCCCTTCTCATCTTCCCTAGACCATGGGTAGCCTCAAACCAGGGCATTTGTGGAGGAGCTTTGCTCACCTTAATCAGTAGAATATCCATCCTGTGGAAGATCTGCTCTTTCTCAGCCCCAGCACACCCATATTAAAGGTCTATCTTCGCAGTTTGGAGGGGCAACAGTCCTATTTTTTGCATCAGCTTCACTTGGAAGTTTGGAACAAGGCGCACCTTCGATGGAGATCGGAATTGTCTCTAAGTTTTCATCATGAAGCTTGAAATATAATATAAATCGCACACATGATCAAGCCAAAAATCTACATCACAAGTTCACTTCTACTCATATTCTCTAGCCCTCAAATATTTTGAAGATTTGATACATTCAATATCATGATATCATGTTGCAAAAACTCTAATTTAGAGTAATAATAATAATATGTTTACCTAGCATAAATATTTTTCAATGTTACAATAACAAAGCAATAATAACATTATATTTAGACCATTAGATTAGTTTCATTGACAATTATTGCAATCTAATTTTTTACTTAATGCCACTATTTTCAATACTCAAAATTAGGTATAGTTTCAAGTTTATTAACAATTATTGCAATCTAATTTTTTACATAGTGACATCATTTTCAATACTCAATTAAAGCGACGTCATTTTCAATACTCAAAATTAGGTATAGTTTCACTTGAAGTAACATGTAATAACAAACTTCATTAAAAATAAATGGACATTCTTATTCACCACATTCTTCTTAAATGGAAGTATATTAATTTTAAATAAAAAAATAATTCACATATTTAACAAAAGTGTGAATCAAGCATTTCTTGTGCTTTATGTAAAAGTGGAGTTTCAACAGACATTCTTTGTATGGCGGCATACCATCCTAACCACTAAGTGAGAATTTGAGAGAATAACTCTAAATGCACTTTAATGCATAAATCCAAATAGAAGTAACTTGATGATGCACTTATATGGTACCTATGCTTACCACATTCTAGGCACTGATCTAAGGATTCCTTACCATCTCCATAATATAGCATGCAATCATTGGGACATGCATCATACGACTTGGCAACATCCATACCTAATTCCTTTGTTAATGACATGATCTCATATTTTTAGTTAGGCAATTTGTTATTAATTGGAAGGTGTGGTCCTGATGGTTATCTTGGACATATTCATTATGGAATCAAGGTAAATGGGTAGCTCTACAAAATTCCCCCCTCTTTGTGAAAAATATAAACTGTTGCATATCCTAGTGGCTCAGAATGAGCTTATGTAGAATTTATACACATTTGAGAATGGTATGGACTAGTTATGAGCCTGAACTTTCTATCCAATGTAGAAGACCCATTCTTGGCTTTATTTTATTATTTTATTTTCCCTTCTCAGTTGATATTTACAGGGATGCTATTCCATTTTTTATTTGGATCAAAGCTGAGCCAATTTTAATTTGAAAGATCACATGGTTGTCAAAAACCCTAGTTAAAAACTTGCAAATAGTTATATGGTTCAATGTATGTTAACCAGTCTAGTTGCAATATGCCTACTACTAGCCTCATGGCATGTAATTTCCCTTGTTGGGGCATAAGATAAGATAAGACGCTTGGTACCTGATTGCTTGGCTACTGACAATTAAGGCTATGATTGAAAAACTAGATTTCCACTAAATGGAAACAAGTTTTGGGCTACTAGCCGCGGTTCAATTTACTGTCCAACTATTGGATTAATTTCCACTTCTTGTCAGTGGAGGATTTGGAAAATTTTGCAGAAAAAACCTAGATTATAGATAGAGGGGTGCTTATGGTTAAGCGTTGGTCTCTGGGTAATTATTTCAACCCTTTTACAATGTTGATCTTCCAAAAGAGATGCTTATGGATACTAATGCCCGACCTCCCCATTGAATACTGGGATCTAGCGGTTTTGAGAGGGATAGGAGATGTTGTTGGCATATTTGTTTTCTTTGATGAAAGGGACCTAAGGTGGAATAAAAAACGCATGGCCTGGATTTTAGTGGAGTTCGACATGGACCTAGGACTGCCAAAAGAAGTTGAGAATGTCACTAAAAAGGGGTCCTTCATTCAAACCCTGGAGTATTGGAGAGAACCCTTTCGGTGTCATGTGTGAAGATCCACTGGCCATATAAAAAAAAAATTTCCTTCAATGGTTGGAGAGGCTCGGTCGTTGGAGTTGTTTTCAAAAGCGGGAGAATAAGACTTAAATGGGAGGGCTCAGAATGCTCAGATGGAGGCCATGCCCAATCAATTCCCCTCTACTGAATCTTTCATTGGTAAGTTAAAGATTTTCTTTCCAAATTTCTTTAGTACTTCTTTAACTGAATAAGACACTATTTTGCTAAGTAGTTATGAGGAGTGGCTGGTTGATATTAATTTTGAGGGTTTCTGGGAAATTTTAACAATTCCCATCCCTTTACTTCTCATTTGAACCCTGTCATCTCATAAAAAGCTCCTTTGATTTCCCCCTCATCAACAGAATAGTTGGTTGTTACAAATCCCAAAATCCCTATTTTGACTGAGACCTCTCCTCAGGGACCTCACACTACCCCTCATTTACACAGTGAATGCACCTTGGCTTCTCTCCCTCCATTGGATACAAATTTGTTTACCAAACCCTCAGAACCCTCATACAAAGAAGTTCTTATTAATAAAGTGCCTCTTCAGACCTATAACATCTCCTTTGTAGACGGAGCTGGCCTTGTGGATATTGTAAATGTCACCATCAGGAAGAAACCTAAAAACAAATCCACTAACAAGAAAAAAAGCATGGCGGTTGTTGATCAGGGAGGGTTGGCAACATACCCCGGCTGATAATGGTTTCTTCAAATTACCCTGTTTCTGTTCCTTCTCCTTCTGGGCAACTTAGAGCATTGAACCCTGATATGAGGGTTCCTTAATGCTAGTCTTAATTTCTCTTAACATTAGGAGGATTGCAGGTGCCTAGTCCAAGATGCTAGCTGGCCTCAAGGAGCTTTTGTCTACAATTAAACCTGATGTTGTGCTTCTTCGACAAGAGACTATGTTGGATCATGTTAGAGCTAAAGATTTTTTTCTAAAAGTTTGTCCTACATGCATGGAACTATGTTGTGACAACCAGTTGGACTTTCAGGGGGGTTACAATTTGGCAAGATGGAGTCTGATAGCAAAGCCAAAAAATAAGCGAGGTTGGGGAATAAGAGATCTCAATCTCTTTAACAAGGCCCTAGCTAACTACCAAATCACCGTGGAGGGAACTTTTTCATGATGGTATTTGGAGTGTCACTATGATCAGAAGGAAATATTTGAAAGGAGTTGATGTTGCAGTATCATGGCTAAGGTCGAAGAAACACTTTGTTGTCCCAATAGTCTCCATTATCTGGAAAAATGTATTGACTACACTACTTGTGGGTAAGCGGTGGATTGCTTGGAAGGTTGGTACAGGTATGAGAGTTCTTTTAGGCTTCGATCCTTTTCTAGGTGGAGTATCTACAGGATTTATACTATGAGAAGAACTGCTACCACACCTACACAGTCGAAGCCTTTATTATCTTGCATATATAGATAAGACAAATATCTCCAACTTGATAGGTTCTAGTATTTGACTCTCTCCATAAGATCTGGGACTCATGGGAACTCTAGCCAGTGAATGGCCGAACACATACTGCATACAGAGAATTTACCAAAATGGGATCACTAGTCTATCTACAGAACCAAATAGGTTGGCTTGGACTTGGAACAAAATAGAAGGGATTGTGCAGACAGTAAAAGAGGCCAATATTAATGCATTTATATATATTTATGATAATGATGATTTGAAGTGGTGGTATACAGTGATATGGAAAATCAAAGCTCCTCCAAAATCAATTCTATTTATGTGGTTATGCTTACGAAATAAAGTCTTAACAGGGGAGATTTACAGAGAAAGGGGTGGAATTGGACCTTCAGCCTATCCATTATGTTTGAGTAGTGAGGAGACCATACAACATCTTGCAATAGATTGTAGCATTATTCACAAGCTTTGGACTTTGATTTGTAACATTCTTCAAGTAAAAAATAATTGGCATCTACAGCGCCTTTAAGACAATTTAAAGCTCTGGTTTTTAACAAAAGCCAAGGTAAAATCAATTCCCTTTATTGTCACATGGGGCTTATATTGGATTTTAATGAATGCCATTCTTTTTTAAGGCTACAGACATAACCTAGAGGAGGTTGGGAGAAGGATTATTAAAGCATCATCGTAATTCGTCATAGATCCAGGTGCGGACAAAGTAAAATTTTTGATAAATCGACCAATTTTATTTGGTAATTCACCCATGGGATTCTTTGATGGCGCAACAAATAAGGATCAAAGTGGAATCGGGATTTTGGTGAAAGACACCTCCACTCACTATTTTAAGGCACACATGGCAACTGATGAAGTTGAATATAGCATCGACCCTGACCAATGTATTTAAATTTTGGTTAACTTTAAAATTTTGTCTCCTCGTATTTTATTAGACTGGGTCCAAAGCTTCGTGTTAACAACAACTCTTCAGGAACAATACATGCAAAGTTCGGAGCCATGCCATTATCAGACATGTTTAACCTAAAGTTCTTCATTGACCGTCACCAATCATAGGCACCGATGACGATGGTGGAGAGCTCATTCTTCACCCAGTTAATTGAGTTGTCAGTACTGGTATGCACTAACATGTGTCTATAGCGAGGAGGCATGTGTCTACAACAAGGCGACAGCTGGTGGCACATCTTAAATAATGCAGACTGTGAATCTTTGCTCTCATATGATGATACCCAAAACTTGAGTCCAACTTTGAAAAAACATTTTCCCATCTAAGTTAATAAAGAGGATCATCAATATGGGTAGAAGGTACTTGTTCTTAATTAATATATTGTCACCTTATTTAACATTGACTAACCAATGCACATCTAAAAGGTTCCATCCTATTTATTGACTACCAATATGTGTTATATCCAAGGTCATGCACTTGGTCATATGAACGCTAATTTGTCTAATAATTATTGTAATTGCATCTTGAATTCACTCAACTCATTAGTTTAAAATATATTCTAGGCCTTGGATATGGGCATGTGTGTGTTATGTTATGCTCTCTTATTTCCATTGCCGTCCATTGGAATCCACTAGAGTCACCCTTCACAAAAAGGGGAAAACAATGAGAAGAAAGGGTTATGGCAGAATGAAAATTACTAGCATGTTGAAATTGGCAGGAAAATTTTCATTTTTGGTGTTATAGATCTAAAAATTACCAACATATCCCAATTGTAGTTGAAATTAGATTCACTGTTTAGAGATTATGTGATGTCGCAAGGCCTTAATCATCACTCAAGAGTTCAATTCAATCATGAGTTTTAAGGGGGTTCCAAAAAAACCGCCTCCCAAAGTTCAATTCTCATGACTTTTAGGGGGGGTTTTGACAAACTGCCACCAAAAGTTATGAGAATTGGGCTTTTAGGGGGGGTTTTCAAACAACCGCCTCCAAAAGTTCAATTCTCATGACTTTTAGGGGGGGTTCCCAAAACACCGCCTCCAAAAGTTCAATTCTCATGACTTTTAGGGGGGTTTTTGACAAACCGCCCCCAAAAGTTATGAGAATTGGGCTTTTAGGGGGGGGTTTCCCAAAACTGCCCCCAAAAGTAAAATTTCAGGACTTTTAAGGGGGGTTCCAAAACAACCGCCTCCAAAAGTTCAATTCTCATGACTTTTAGGGGGGTTTTGACAAACTGCCCCCAAAAGTTATGAGAATTGGGCTTTTAGGGGGGGTTTTCCCAAAACCGCCCCCAAAAGTCCAATTTCCATGACTTTTAGGGGCGGTTTTAGAAGACCGCCTCCAAATGTCTGAAAAAACTTTTAGGGGGGGTTTTACAAAAACCCCCACAAGACAAAACCGCCCCTAAAGGGATATTTTGTTGTAGTGATTTAACCATTCCACCGATCCAGGCTCTCCTGGAAAGACGAGAGGTAAGTCTTATGGAGTATAAGTTTGTGCCTCTTCACCCTGCGGGGGATGGGAGGCAGGTGAATCTGGAGGAAACATATGTGCTCCAACATTCAAAGTAGGGTTTTCTACTTTAGGTGACACGACCATGGCTTGTGGGTCCATCCTTACCCTCGAAATTACCTCCTAGTTAAGGGGATATTTGGGTGGCAAGTTCTGAATCCTAAGGGACCTTCTCCAAGGAAAGTTAGCCAGAGTGACTAAAACAATAGTTTCTCCTAAGGCAAGCTAAACAAAAGAAAAGCAATCCAGAAAAATTCTACACAAACTAAGGCTGCAAGCAAACTTATGTGATAGGAGTGGATTCAAAAGTATGAAACCTCATAAGATTGTCAAGGCTTTGCAAATCGCTATATACTGCAGGGTCTAATAGCAAAACGCGACAAGGATGATTGGGACCGTACCCTTGCCTGAATACCTGATTACCTGGACGGTACGTGCGTATTAATCTCCCCGAGTGTTGTTCTTGATGTATTGCTCTTCCAAGACGGCCAAATGGTTGACTCAGTTGGTTTTAGGAATCCTAATGGTGTCTCCCAATGTACGCAAGTTACGTGGGAGCCCAAATCCATAGTGGTGTTGTTTGATGCACAACCGAATGGCACAAGACCTTCTTATATACTACCGAGTATGTGAAACACCTTTCTATATATTCCAAGTATGTGAAACACCTTTCGATATACACCAAGTACACGAAGTACTTGGTGGGTACGTGAAAGAGCTTCAATATACCTGGTTGGTACGTGAAAGAGCTTTGATATACCAATAAGTACGTGGAAGACTGCAATACCCCAAGAATACAATGCTGGCAAGTAACGATAGCTACCACGTTTTACGACGCTGAAACACGTCTCTAACTTAACACACAAGTTACTAAAAATTTTACCTTAGTTCTACCGTTAATTTATCTGGACGGTTAGATGAATGCATGAGGTGAGTACATAATTGTAAACATAATGCAGGCCCTAACTACATGCAAAAAGTATTCTTTTCTTTTGATGAACTCTATGTATGGGAAGGAGAAATTTCTTTCGAAATGATTTTACCAAAGCAACACAATGCAACACAATCCCAAAATCTACCAAATTTGATAAAAATACCCTTTTCATTTTCCATTTTTTACAAGCAAAACTCACAAAATCAACAAGAATGACAACTAAATCCAAACATTTTCTTTTGCCTTTTCGAATCAAAACTTTAAGAGGTGAAAAGAGAGAAATTTCCTATCTAGAGCACTCTAACTTTTCAATTTCACTACAATGGCTTAAAAGCATAAAAAATCAAGAATGCATACGATTTTTTCAAACATGGAAATACTTTTTATAAAAACTTGATCTCATCCGAATTTTTCAAGAAAATGAATGATTCATAATTCACGAAAAAGCACAAATGATTAATTTTTCTCAAACTTTTGCAAAAGATTAATGATTGATGATTTCCAATATATGAAGGAAATTCTACAATAATTTTCAAATGTACTTGAAAACAGTAAAATGATGCACCTTCAATTTTCCAATCATATACCAAGATAATAACTTGATGATAATGATATTTCTAAGCAGGAAAATTGAAAAGAAAGTTGATTTGCAGCACTCTAAACACTCGGGAAATCTCAAGCAAAAGGAAAGCACTCAAATGGACTGAAAACACTTCAAAACACTCAAAACACTCAATAAAGCAATTGAAAGCAAACAAAGTTAAATGACAAATGCAAAAAGAATTTTGGGATCATATCCAATGCAAGGATCAGGTTAGGTGAGGAGAGGGGTGATGACAAGGCTAAGTGGATGAAGATGGGGGAACCAAGGTGTCCACCACTACCAAACTTAAGTTTGTCAAGAAATGAGGGCCAACACAACCCACACAATAAACCAAACAAATTCAACACACTGATCAAAAGGGTCTCTGACTGGATCTTGCACCACAGAGAGGTCTGCACAACAAACGAAAACTCAAATCAAAAAGATGGAGGGGGATGCCCACATGTCAATTTTTACATATCGGCGCAGTCTGTGTGTATACACAGAGCGACCGTCACAGGTCACTAGTATGGGAAAAGTGGCGATGTCGCAGTACACCAGTGAATGGGTTGCGATGACAGGCCAAAAGACAGAAAAACAAAGGTCAAATCAATGCTCTGGTTGCACTGCCCAGGTGTGATGGGCAAGATCCAAGTTCAAAAATGAACAAATCTCCAAACAATGAGCAATAAAATAGTTTGAAAATAGTGATTACAGACTCATAGGAGGACTATAGACTCTTCAAGGTGAAGATATGATATTGAAAAAGACTTAGGAGGAAAATTAAGATGGTTTGCAAAAGAAATCAAATGAAAAATGGCATTCAAATGAAAACTAAACAATGTCTTCCCCAATATGGTCACCAGATTTGTTTGACGGACAATCTACCAATAGCAGACTCGAATCCTGATCTCCCTAGCTCAACGTGAGTCTAGAACAAATAAAGACAGAACATAAATAACTCTCCTAGATCTAATTAGAGATCAAGGAACTAGATGCTCTTACCCTTTAGATCGCTAATACTTTTTCCTTGAATGCTGCTCCAAGCTTAATGGTCTTCAGATCCAAGCTACAAAACCTGTCAAGACAACACAACAAACCAAGTAGTAAAATGCACCTACACAATAATAGATCTAAGTAAGCAGTTAAGTAAGCAAACTACACAATATATCATTAACACAATCAGATTGGTGGAAAGCATTTATATTACTATATTAAAAGGGAAATACATAGGATGAAGAGATTACAACCAATGACTTAACGTAGCAATCCTTCTCCAATCAAGCCAATGCCAAATCCTCCAAAGGGATGATGGATCTCTCAAGGATGAGTAGAGATCTCTCCTAAGCTAATTTCACCAGCAATTAGATACTATAGACTTCCTCCCTTTGGGATGGGAGTGAGCTTCACTTATATAGGACTAAGTGGATATGGTAGGTTGAGATATGGTAGGAGAGAGATAGGGGATCCTTCCAAGAGGTTGGGAACCGAATGCCAGCTTCCCCAAAGGCTAGGGATAGGTATAAACATCAACTAGCTTCGAGAATGGGCTCGAAGAATCTATTTTATTCCATTAACTTACATCATCCCGGTCTGTAAGAGGACAACCTGCGACGTCGCAGGTTGCATGAGGAAAACCTGCGACGACCTCTCAAAACCTAGTATAAAAGGGTTTGCATCTCTTCCAGGTTAATGACTTAATCAAGGAAACTTTATGGATGTTTACAATAAGTCTCATGATGGTAATATTTAGGTGTAACAAGGAGGTTCCTCATCATGTAGGAACGTTAAAATCATATTTATTTAATTTTCAACTACTAGTATCTTTATTTTGTACTTTGATTGATATATTTTTTATTTGTCTGTCAAGGGTTGATCCTGCTTCTCCACCTCCTTAGGAGGATTAGACCACAAGGATCATAGTCGAGGAGATCGCATCCCAACATGATTGGTTTTGCACCCAGTTAGGGGCCATGCACTCGGATTTCCCTCTAGATGGTCAATGCGCATGATGATTGATGTGGTAAATGGGTTGTTAGAGGTCTAACAGAGGGTGGGGCCTCTTAGTAACATTTGGAATACTACTTTCCAAAGGAGGAGGGACCAGGTATTGGGTCCTGACAAATGGGAGGCTTTGAAATCTACAAAATGAGGAAAGGAAGTCAAGGCCAATTTGTTTGACATCCCTCCTAGTCAGGATCTTGGATAGCCACTCTGATTGTGAGAGTTTAGACTTGAGTTTATTGCACCTCACATTTATGATAGGTTTATTAGAGAATGGGGCATGTCCCCCACCATGACTAGGTCCCATTGTGCTTTGCTAAAAATGCATATGTAGAGTTTTGGATACACATGCGTCTTATTTACACAAGTATGTTGTTGTATTTATATGGTGTTGGGAGGGGACATAGTTATGAGCATCCTAGGTTAACAGAGACCCTGATCCTGCACCACTCCCTCCTCAAATAGTTCCCATTCATAAATTTGAGTTTCATGTGCATGCATATTGCTAACATAGTATTGTTGCTCCACTTACCTTGAGTAATTCTAGCCAAGCCCAAATTTTTCATTCCTAATTCCAATTCATAGTAATAATATCAATGCTCTCTTATATTTTTTCCTTCCCTATAGTCAGTATTGCCCCAAAAGTAACTTTACCTAGACTTGTGAGAACTCTCAGTCCTGCAATGAAATCCATTCCAACTCCACTTGGGGTCATGTTTCAAATTTTATTCTATTTTTCTAGCCATGCCATTTGAATTCTAATACACTTTTCACTTGTGTGATCTCTTCATAGTTCTATTCTAGATATCATTATAATATATTATTTCCTTTCATTTTATGTCCATATCTCTTTCCATGTTAGAATTGGATTTTTTGTCCATATCTATATACTTATATTTCAATAATTTATCATGTAACGTATAGACAAAAAAAAAGTAAACATGTCCCTATGACCTAGCTTCCTTCCACTTATATTGTAATGTTCCTTCCAAAGGCTCTCATGTCGATTGTTGTGAACCCATTGAAAGCATCGACCCGTTAAGGTAACAAATGATCGGTTATAACGAAGGGAACTGGGACAGTATCGACAACCAACAAAATCCAATCCAGGTACCTTCGGCATCCCCATTAGTAATGTATATGGTAGACATCCTATGTTTTGGCCACTAAGAACCTATGTCAAGTGGGGGGAAAGAAGTTATCCCTCAAATGGTATTGTGTCACCTCTTTTAAAAAGGTGGTGGATAGCCCCCTTTCATAAAATAGAAACATCTTACCTCAGGTTTAACCTCCTCCGACATGACCCCTCTTTCCCTAGTAATTCTTTTCCACTTGATGATGAAGGGTTTTCAAATTTTACTTATAGACAACAACTATATTTCATATGAGAAATGATTGATGGGAATTATTTCGATGCACAGCCCAACAATCCTACCTTATACTAACAAATTATTTTGTGCCCTCCTATGGAGAAATTATGTTGGTTGGATTAATTTGTTCTGGTTGAGTTTTTAACGGCTTTCTTCGCTTAGTAGAGTGAGACACTGAGAAGGGGAGATCATTACTAAAAAATAATCCATTTAATTTAAATTATATCTATTATATGCACGTACATGTTAAATAATAACTAAATATGACATGAACTTATTAAAAACATGTCAAAAGAGTGACTAAGCATATTTATACTTGCGTGATAAAAAACATGGTATTTACAAAGTTTAAATTTAAAATATATATATATATATATTTCATATCCAAGCATCATTCATGACTCCATTATACCAAGCATTATAAAGCCATACAACCTCACTTATGCTATATGGATATAAAAAAATTCAATGTTAATTGATTTATTTAATACATGTGCACTTTCAATTTAAGATTGTGCAATAACATAAGTGGAATTTTAATGTAATAATTTATGAACATACATGACAATACAAATTCCTACTTTCTACATTTTAAAATAATAAAATTTAGTACTCTACACTAGATTCTTCTTGATTATGTTAACTATGCTTTGAATTTTAATTGAAAAATATCAAATTTAATTGACATCAAAATATAAAAAATTTAAAACATGGAAGATATATCACTCCAAATCTTAACTTACACATTGAACTATTGAAACTTATAAATTAAATGACAAAAATCACTCTAAATCTAATATCTAAAAACTATACAATTTTTCTATTCATTATTTTGATATATATATATATATATATATATATATATATATATATATATATATATATATATATATAAACTAAACAATTTTTCTATTCTATTTTAAATTAAATAGAAATTAAGAGTAAGGTTTTAAGTGAAAATGAAATTACCCCATTTATTAAATATGATTTTCTTATATCTTAAGAGGTCCTAATTTACTACCTATGGTACATTTTAAAAGGAGATGTGTGCCCTGTATATATAACAATTTTACAATACCGAGTGTACATGGAGTATTCACGGGGTCTTCACTTAATGAAACCATGCCATAGCTCCTCCGTTCATGGGATATTAAATAATACACCTAATTTCACTAGATATTGATAAATATCTACCAAAATCCTTTTGTTGACGCCCCCCTCCCAATACATATTTCCAATTTTAAAAAAATGTATTTTAATGAGATATTCACTATTTTTACTAGATATCCCTTTATATACCCCTACCAATACCTATAAACCCCCCATACCCTACTTCTCATCCCCCCCATTACCTACAATATATTGACCTTGTGTTTCACAATTTAAAAACCCCCCTTTATGAATGAACGTGATAAGATATTGGTGAACAAGGTGAATCCCCCGTGGGAGTATTACACATCTAAAATTCACATGAACTTTGTGGAGGCTCTATAAAATGGAAACTAAGGATATTTTCAAGGTTTACAAATGGGCCCACAAACCTATGTACTAAGTTTTTCAATCATTTATTTTTAAATTTATGTACTAATTTTTTAATCTAAAATTTAAGTGTATTCTCACATTTTGTTCCAGCATCCATCCCAAGTAAGTAATTTACAATACACGTCTCATGATCCATCATGTTACGTGTGAAATTTCATGCACAATACCTCTAGTTTAATGATGAATCATGGACATAAATAAATATTTGCAAGGTAATTCTAACTTATTATTTTTTTCACATATATATTTGAATTTAAGTTGTTCTAAAGTGCTCATAGCTATGAATATTAGATTATCAATTTCGTTATGATATTTGAAGTCTTATCAAAACCAACCACGAGGAATAAAGTTTAACGCTACATGGAAATTTTGAGAACACACAAATTTTTTCTATAAATATTGATACTAGTTATAGTACCATGCAATAATATTCTCTAATAACACCCAATACATTCATGAACATTTCACTACACTATATAAAAATTACTTGTGATAAAAAATAAATAAGGTAAATTATCTCTCTCTCTCTCTCTCTCTCTCTCTCTCTCTCTCTCTATATATATATATATATATATATATTGGAAATCCAATGACTACTAATGAATCAACGTAATAATTTCGTAACTAATTTCAACATGATAATTGTAATTAATTTTGAAACATGATAATAGAAATAATGGGATAAGAGGTGAGTAATTGGAAAAGAGTGATGGAAACCCTAGCCTTGTCCAGTTTTGCAACTGCCGCTGGAGTTTCCTTGTCGAAAAATACAATAGGAAATAAGCGATTGAGGGCTTTACTATGAGCATTGACCAAACCATCCTACAAATTATAGCGTGATCTCTTCATCATTCAATGAAACAAGTCTAGGGAAAGGGGGATTTTCTCGATAGCATCCTCTTCCTAGACTCGCTCGGTTAATGACAGGTTTTCTACCTTCGTGAGGCCATTCTTAGGTGCCTCGATTTGCTTGTAGGTGTAGGCCTTAGACCCATTGTTGTCAATCTTAAAATCTCGTATCTCTTAGGTGACGAGGATACCCATTCAGTTCCAATGTCTCAACTTCGAAGGGAGGGAGCTCCAGGAAGGGTCTTTGCTTCAAGACTTAGGTGTTTTCAAAGACGCTTCCATTTTGTTGGTTTTGAGCCTTTGTGGAGGTGCGAAAGGTTTCAATGTACCCTCCTCCTCTAAGCCACACTCCTCTTAAAACATGGTGAACTCGGGACTTTCCATTCCATTGGAGTCCAAAGTTACAGCAAGTGTTGATGGTGCTGGGAAAAAGGAACTCTCCAGCTTAGTATTCATTGCATAACATTCTGAAGACACCCCATTTTTCAAAGTTGAAGACCCTCTTTTCTATGTCTATGCAATGGTATATAGTCAATAGGCTCTCATCTACATGTTTAATGGGCTTTGGCCATTGAATTCAACACTGAGGGAATGGATAGAACAAACTTGGGATAAGAGTTATGATATTTTCCTATGCTCCAAGGGTTTCTTCATAGTCCATTTTAATAAGGAAGAGGACTATCAAAGAGTCATTGATCAAGGGTTGTGGTTCTAGGGACACCGAGGCCTCTCTATTCAAAGATGGTTCTTTGATTTCAATCCTATAACCATGACATCCATGGTTACTCCTATCTGGGTAAGCATATCGAATTTACCCCTACATTATTAAGCTCTAGAGTATTTAGCTTCCATTGGAAACTCTTTGGGACGGTATGTTAATATTGATACAGAAGGGACATCAAAAGGTTTCTTCTCCTGTGATCATATTTGAGTCAAACTATATCTTAGCTGTGGGATTCTTGCTAACATCCTCCTTGATGGGATCAATGATGAGCTATATGTGCATCCCATTGAGTATGAGAACATTGGTTTTCGTTGCATACCCTATCAACAAACATGAAACCTTTAGGAAACATGTCCTTTCCAAGCTCCCATTCTAAAGCTAGGCGTGAGGAAAAGGGAAAATGGTTAGCAAGAAACCACTTGCCAAAAGAGTAGGTTGAACCCCCAGGATGAGAACAAGTATCATATTCATGATTTTTCATCCAAATAACCTCTCTCAGCTTCTCCGTAGCCTCCATCTATCCCGCCACATCCTTCTCCAAGTCCTCTTTATCCCCCAATATCAAATTTTCTCTCTGAAGATCCCCATATTCTTGAAGCCGTGAATGATATGGTTATGGATATGGCCCCACTCTCAGGAAGTCATAAACATCCTCATGAATCATATAACTCATATAGTGACAAGGAAGAAAACTTATTTCATGAGTAGAGTTTTTTAGAAATTCTTCGAATAAGTTGGCCATTATCTCAAATTCACCTACTCCTGAAAATTCACTAGGTTAGATTGACGTTTGTATGAAAAGAAATGACTCTCGCTGATCAACTCAATGATTGGGCCTCTTTCTTCAGGGTTTAGTTTATGATAGTTAGTTTTATTAGTTTCTTTATGATGGATAACTTGTTATCGGTTGACGAAGTTCTCTTTTGGAAAAATGATCTACTTTTCTTTGTATCATAATGTACATTTTCTTGATGAATTGAAGGATTCTCTCATCTTACTTACAAAAATATGAATGGGGTGAGAGGTAAGAATTAAGAAACTTGTTTAAAATAATTAGCATTTTGATAATGAAGTAATAAAAATACCAATATCACCCTCAATTGGATCTAGATCCACCGAAGTTGACCTGCATCCTCTTCTGGTTGCTTTCTTAATGACGGTGTCATCACCTCATGCTTTCTTTGGTATTTTCTTTTATTTCTTCTTCATTAATTTGATCACGATCATGTTTCTTGATTCGACGTTTCTTGTTTCCCAGGTTTATTGGTGAATAAGAAACGAAAATGTCCAATTTCCTTTGAAAGAATATATATCTCTATGTGGAAAATCTTTTAAAAAATGTACATCGTGGGACACTCAATCCTGCTTAAAATCATGTTACAATTGATCAATTTGAATTTATATTTTTGTGTTTTATAGAATATTTTTGCAATTGTGTTCATCAAATGCAAAAGGTTGGTAGGTAATTTCTGCTTTTAGTTAGAGGGAAGGAAGTGAAGATGAGAAGAACCTGCAACAATTAATTGATGAATACACAATATATCAGATCATAGAATATTTTTATTGATCGCAGGCCACTTAGAGGGGGCAACCCCCTTTGAGCAAGCTCAATACAAAATAACTTCATGGTGCCTTCATTGGCTTCAACACAAACTTATATAATAAGTCTAAGCACCAATACTATGGGTCAAAACCATGGGTAGTACAAACTATGGATCAACAAATACTACGGGACGACTTACAAAGCATATGCGTCCAACAACAATAATACAAACTATGGATCAACAAATACTATGGGACGACTTACAAAGCATATGCATCCAAGAACAATATACTAACAAAGTAAAGAGGAGGGTTGACATGGGTTCCTAGCATCCCCTCCCCCTTAGAAAAAGCTTTGTCCTCAAAGCTTTAGATGTGGAAATTGTTGCTGAATCTGAAGGAGTGGTTCCCATGTAGCATCCTCTGGTTGCATTCTGTGCCACTGAATTAAGACCTCTGTGATAGAGCGAGAGAGAAGCTGTCGAGTGTGCTCATTGAGGATGGCCTCCGACTCCAAAAGGATGGATCCTTCATTATCCAATTCTGGTAAAATAGTTTGTCCTCTAATGTTGGTGCCAAGAACTTTCTTCAGACAAGATACATGAAATACTGGATGAATGTGGGAAGAAGGAGGAAGTTCCAATTTATATGCAATGGACCCAATCTTCTGAAGAATCCTATATGGCCCATAGAACTTTGGAGCGAGCTTATGACACCCTTTGAGTTTCAGGGAGGATTGCTTGTAAGACTGGAGACGAAGAAAAACCATATCACCTGCTTCAAAAGTGCACTCGGAACGGTGCTGATCAGCTTGTTGCTTCATGCGATTTCTTGCCATGGGAAGATTTTCCCGCAAAATGCGAAGAATATGATCGCGGTTTCGAAGGACTGTGTCAACTTCCTGAACTGGTGAACTACTGGGGGTGTATGGAAGAAGAACTGGCAGTGCCTGACCATAAACTACTTCATATGGAGTCATTTTAGAGGCAATGTGGTAAGAGGTATTGTACCACCATTCAGCAAGAGGGAGACACTTTTCCCACTGATGTTGTTGTTCAAAGGTGAAGCAACGAAGATAGGTTTCCAATCCTTTATTGATAATTTCATTCTGACAATTTGTTTGTGGGTGATACCCAGAACTCATCTTCAGTTTGGTGCTAGTGTGGCGAAATAGTTCTGTCCAAAAATGACTGGTAAAAGTCGCATCATGATCTGAGACGATGGAAGAAGGGATTCCATGAAGATGAAAGATTTGGTCCAGGAAAATTTGAGCAATTGATGAGGCTGTATAGGGATGGATGAGAGCACAAAAATGACTATATTTGGAGAGGCAATCAACCACAACCAAAATCACTGTCTTCCCTCCAAATTTAGGGAGCCCTTCAATGAAATCCATAGAAATATCTGTCCAAATCCATGTACGTATGGGAAAGGGTTTGAGCAATCCCGGAAGGAGTGTCGTTTCACCCTTATTGCGTTGGAAGGTATCACATTCAGCCAACATCTATTGAATTGTCCTTTTCATGCCCTGCCAAAAGAAGTTACGCCGTACCCGCTCATACGTTTTGAGGAACCTAGAGTGCCCTGCTGATGAAGAAGCATAGAGTTCATAGAAGACAGCCTGTTGAAGATCTATGCTCTGGGGAATCACTAGATGACCCTTGTATCTCAGGGAAGCACCATCCCAAGAGTAATGTGGTACAACAAAAGGGTTGTTGGCCAAGCATTGGATGATTTGGGATAATGAAGATTCATTGACATAGCCCTGTTGAACAGATTGCAACCAGTTTGGAACATACATTGAAATAGCTAAAAGAGAACCTTGGTCACCAAATGTGCGAGAAAGAGAATCCGCCACAATATTGTCCTTACCCTTCTTGTAAGTGATCTCATAGTCATAACCCATGAGTTTTCTAACCCATTTTTTTTGTGCTAGGGAGGATACATGTTGTTCCAAGAAATATTTCAGACTCTGGTGATCAGTCTTGATGCAGAAATTATTCCCTAACAAGTATGGTCACCACTTCTGTACTGCATGCAAAATAGCCATCATTTCCTTCTCATATGTACAGACAGCTAAATTCTTACCTGGGTGAATGCAATGGGGTGTTCACCTTGAAGGAGAACAACACCAAGTCCATTGTCGCAAGAATCACTCTCAATAGTGAAGCGCTTGAAAAAATTAGGCATAGCTAGAACAGGTGTAGTACACATAGCTTATTTTAGTTTGTCAAATGTAGACTCAGTAGCATGTGTCCATGTAAAAGCATCCTTTTTCAATAGAGTAGTTAATGGAGCTGCAATATTCCCATAATCCTTGATAAACTTGCGGTAGTAGCCAGTCAACCCCAAAAAACCACGAAAGCTCTTGAGTGTCTGTGGATGCGGCCAATTGTTCATGGCAACAATTTTGGCAGGATCCACAGGAACCCCTTGTACTGAGATAATGTGCCTGAGATACTCAACTTCCTTTTGTCCAAAACCACATTTAGACTGTTTGGAATGGAGATGATGATCAGACAAAAGTTGCATTACAAGATCCAAATGTTGGAGATGTTCAGCCCATGTTTTACTGAAGATGAGGATATCATCAAGGAATACCAAAATGAATTTCCGCAAGTAGAGCTGGAATATTTTATTCATCAAGGCCTGGAATGTGGAAGCAGCTCTAGTGAGGCCAAAGGGCATGATGCAGTGAATGCATCCGTTCACTAAGTTAACCGTGTCCGGTTAAGGGTTAAGAAGCGAGACCGTCTTCCATATTTGAGATAAAAGATAATAATATATTGATTGATGATAGAAAAAGATACAATAAGCTCACCTTTATAGGGCTTGAGCAAGAATAGTGAAGGGTTACACCCTTTCACTTATTAACTTAATAATCTATTTAATATATAAATAATAATATTAATTAAATATTCACAACATTGCCTTCCTGTTTTGGAAAGCTTTGTCCTCGAAGCTTGGGTATTTTCCTAATGTCGTCCTTCATTCAGATTCAGTGTCGGTATTAGAATCGGACGTGATTTTTTGTGTAGAGACTTGCACTTCCTTTCCATTGATGATTTTGCACTGTATTGTCAGATTGTTCCTACATTTATGGCCTGGGATCCAATCATTACCGCATCGACGACATATGTTTTTCTTCTTTTTTCTATTATCAGAGTAACTGTTAGATGACTTTGATCTATTTTCCATTTCATAGGCATATGATTGAGTTTTGTGGCATTGATGGCCGGGTGACCAAGTATCTGCACAGTACCTACATTGTGTCTCTTTTTCTTGTCGATAATGGTTATCACCTCTTGTTTTTATTCCTTCCAGTTTGCGTTCTGCGGCTTTTGCTTTATGTCTTGCTACCTCTATGTTAGGTATGTCATGTAACTTTAACTCTTTTTGGAGGTACGGTTTAAGACCTCCTGAATAGGTTTCGAGTCTTTGTTTGTCTGACAACCCAAATACTCGTGTCGATAAGGATTCCCACTGATGTGTGAATTCCTCAATGCTTCCAACCTGTTGTAATCTGGTAAGTTTACTGAAAAATTCATCTTCTTTGATACCTTGAAACCTATTAAAAAAATCATTTTTGAACAAGTTCCAGGTGTAGTTAAAAATGTCTCTCTTCCACCATAAGTACCAATTATAGGCGTACCCTTCCATATGCATTGACGCATATTTCACCTTCTCCTCATTAGATTGAATATTGTAAACGTCGAAGTATTCTTCTGCTTTGTTTAGCCAAGCAACGCATTGGTCTTCACTTCCATTGTATTTCGACAACTCTATTTTTGCCTTATGTGGGTACATTATGTAAGGGTGATATTGATTCCCTTTTGCTTTATGGTTTGATGGTGGATCAGAACTATTGGATGATGTAAGTGACATATTTGAACTGCTTCATTGTTGGCGGTGATTTTTATCTTTTTTATTCTCTACTATCTTACTGGTAGCTTCTATTTGGCTGTTTAATCATGCCTCCATATTTGGCAGTACTTTTGTTTCTATCTCTTGCTTAAGCGTCGCATTGTTAATATTTATTTCTTTTTGCAATTCTTCTTGATTCTTGGCAAGTGCTTCCTGTGTGAAAATATGAAATGAGGCATCTAGCATGTCTGGACTGCTGACTTGGTTTGTCTTAGGCATTAGTCTTTGTAACACCTCCATTAATATATTATGGTTCTGTGTCATGGTGCTCAAGTTCTGGGTTATTGTGTTTATGTTTTGAGTCATAGCACTCATTTTGTCATCCAAGTCTTTTTGTTTTTAATTCAGAGTGTCAAATTTTTCACTCAACCTTCTTTCTAGTACCAGAACAACTTCATCTTTGATTTCTTTTTTAAGCATGGCATTGTTATTTTTCATCTCTTCCTTTAAATCTTCTCGAAACACTTTCTCAAGTTCGTCCATTCTGGAGTTTAGACCTTCGACGATTTTTAAATCTCTAATTTGGTCTTTTTCTAATTTTTCTAGTCGGTCTTGTAACTCGGCCATGGTTCTTGACTTGGTGTGGGGAGGTGAATATTTGGAATCAATCTTGGAGTAAGGATGAGGGTTAGGGTTAGGGATAAATTAATAATACAATAAATATTATTAAATTATAACAATAATTTATTATATATATTAAAAATAATAACACAATAATTATTATTCAAATTATAATAATTTTATTATGTATGAAAAAAAATATAATAATAAAAAAAATTATTATTAATTTATTTTTTTTGAATATATGCAGGTCGTTGGGAATGGCGGGAGATGATGGCGGAATGGTGGGAGATGATGGTGGGGAGGCGGTGGTGGAAGAGTGGAGAGGGAGGGATAGCGCAGCAATGGGAGGGCACCGATAGTGTGGGAGGTACGACGGATGGGAGTGGCAGGGAGAATCATGGGCAAAGGTGGAGAGCTAGGGAGATGGTCACTGCGGTGGGAGGAGGAGGCTACTGGCGGTGAGGGAGAATCGTGCAGGGAGGAGTGTGAGCTAAGGAGGAGCAGATGGAAGCTAGTCGTGGTGGAGGGCGCAGCGTGAGGCTGAGAGGTAGGTGGAAGATAGGGTGTGGGTGCAGTATGTGGGGGCGGTGAGGAGCGGAACAAGAGTTGAGGAGCGAAAGGGATAGATGATAGTGTGCATGGGAATGAAGGATATATGGAAGAAGCAAAGAGGAGGAATGGAGGGAGAGGTGAGGTGAAATGCCCAAAGATGGGAAAAGAGGTGAGAGTGGGAGCGTGAACGAATGGAAAGAAGCTAGAGGTGGCAAGGGAACGGCAATGGAGATGTAGAATGGTGATGAAGAATGTGAGGGATGTAGCAGAATGGTGGTGAGTGGAGTGGTTGGGCGTGAGTGCAGTGAACAGGAGAGAGTTAGAATAAGCCGAATCCGGTCGAAGGAGCGAGTCCGCTTTGTGAGAGAGGAGCCAAAACTGAGCTCAGTGCTAGAGGAGTGAATCCGCTCTGATACCAAATGCAGTGAACGTATCTGTTCACTAAGTTAACCGTGTCCGGTTAAGGGTTAAGAAGCGAGACCGTCTTCCATATTTGAGATAAAAGATAATAATATATTGATTGATGATAGAAAAAGATACAATAAGCTCGCCTTTATAGGGCTTGAGCAAGAATAGTGAAGGGTTACACCCTTTCACTTATTAACTTAATAATCTATTTAATATATAAATAATTGTATTAATTAAATATTCACAGCACATGACCAAAAACTCATAGTGGCCATCATCTGTGCTGAAAGCTATTTTAGGGATATCATCCTCATGAACCCGAATTTGATGATACCCAGAACGAAGATCCAACTTGGAGAAAAATTGAGCACCATGAAACTCATCAAGAAGCTCATCAACAACAAGAATTGGAACTTATACTTGATGGTGAGGTGATTAAGCACTCAGAAGTCAATGCAGAGGTGCCATGAAACATATTTTTTTCGGACTAGAAGAACTGGTGAAGAAAAGGAACTAGTGCTTGGGTGAATAATACCTTGCCTCAGTAAGTCCCGAACGAGCATTTCAATCTCTGGTTTTTGGTGAAATGGGTAGCGATAGGGCTTGATGTTGGGAGGAACGCTTCCAGGAAGGAGTTGAATATGATGGTCCTCTCGCCTTGAAGGTGGCAATCGCACTGGTTCAGCAAAGACACCTATATATCAATCCAGAATTTGTTGTAGATCCAAAGGAGTAGTGGAGACCATTGATGGTTACATCTGAATGGAATGGATCTGAGCGATGACACCATGTGAATTATTCTTAACGAGATTTTCCATGCGATGTGAGCTAATGATACTGAGAGACCCTGGTTGTAAGCCTGTCAATGTGTGTTTTTTTCCATTGGGGGAAAACTGCATCCAAAGTTCAGCAAAAACCCATAAGATGGGGCCAATTGTGCGTATAAATTGAGCGCCCAAAACCACATCACATCTGCCTAAGCTCAAGGAAAACATGTCAGAGCGTAGGTTATAATATCCCATAGAGATATGCACATTACAACACTTCCCTTTGCAAGGTGAGGTGCCCCCATTGGAAACCATGACTTCAAAGTTGGAGCAAGGATGGACAAAACAATCATCCTGTTTGGCGATCCGAGGGTCAATGAAATTATGAGTGCTACCAGAATCAATGAGTATTGCAAGAGGAAGATTCTTGAAGTAACGCCTAACTCGCATTGTTTGGGGGGTGGTGATTCCAGCTAAAGAATGGAGAGATATCTCTATTTGGTCGTCCTGAGATGGAGGGTTAATAGGCGGCTCATGAATGTCGACCGGAGCTTCCATTGTATCTGGAGCTTCTTCACCAATTTCAGAGACAGGCGGAGAATCCATATCCAAGCGATAGAGCTTTTACTGGAGACATCTATGTCCCCGAGTGAATTTCTCATCACAATTGTAATAAAGCCCTTTTTCTCTATGTGCCTGCATCTCTGTTTCAGACAAATGCTTAATAGGAGTTGGTCGAGGAGTTGGCGGGATGGGAGGTCGTTAAGAACCCATATTTTGGAAGGGAACAAAAGTGGGTTGGAACATTGTTGGGCCACAATATTGTCTTCTTCCAACTTATCCAACCCTAAGGCTTCCATCATTGTGTTGGGACAGAACATTTTGACCTCAGAGCGGATTGCATCCTTTAGACCACTGATAAAACAACTCCGATAGAAGTCATCCGGCAATCCTTCGGTGTGGTTGGCTAGTTTCTCAAATTCAATTTCATACTCTCTCATAGTGCCAATTTGGTGAAGTTTAGTGAGGGATCCTATGAAGTCATCAAAAGCACTAGGACCAAATCGTTGCAAAAGGAGCTGGCAAAAACCTGGCCATTTTGGCTCTTCATGAGCCTTGATGTACCAACGGTACCATTGAAGAGCTTCCTGTTCCAAATGAAAGGATGCAAATGGAACTTTGTTGACGTCAAAAGTATTATGCAGACTGAAAAATTGTTCTGCAGAGATAGATCCATCCAGTCGGATCAGTACCATTGAAACGAGGAAAATCAAGCGTCGGACCACGAAAATTGTTGGAAGAAGAGAACCCATTGTCTGATGAAGACTCGGACTGTCGTTTGTTGTTCATGGCTGAATGCTCAAGATGGCGGCCAAGAAATTTTTCATCCAGATCCTGGAGTTTGGCTTGGATGGCCGCAAGTGCTTCTTCCATGGTTTTTTCTCCTGCACGGGTGACAACCATAACCAGGAGTTTTTTTTTTTGAGTGGGTAGAAAAACGAAAACAAAAACTGTTTCGGTAAAGGAAAATCTGGATTTGGGAAAAAATATGAAGGGTAATTTGGGTTTGACTAGGTTTTGTACATTATCCAATGGACAGGGAAGCAGAAAAGGAGGATTTAAGAAGCGGGGCAAGAGAATGAGAAAATTTGGCAGAGAGGGACAAAGAAGCAAAATTAGGAAAGAAACTCTGTGGTAAAATTTGAAGGTGATTGGGTGAAATCCGAAGAAGTTATGGAAAATGCTAAAAATAGACAAATGTGGGATTTTTGGCTTTGGGAAGTGGAATTTGGGATAGGGTCCTCAAGAATGAAATATGCAGAATGAAATTACAGGGGTGGCAGGGAAGTTTCAAGGGAAATGGAGTGAAAACAAGGGAGATATGAAGAAAAAATAGATTTTTTTTTAGAAACAGATAGATCTGCAACGGCGTATAAGGGATCGGAAACAGATAGATCTACAATGGCATGAAAGTGATCAGAAACAGAGGGAACTGCAACGGTGCGGAAGTGATCCGCAACAAATGGATCTACGACGGCGCGGAAGTGATCGGCAATAGTTCTAGATAGAGGAAATCTGCAATTTTGTAGCTGAAAAATAGATATGGACCCCATGTATGCTCGGCTTCCTAACGGTTCAGGGGATTCACTCGGCCACCAATGATATCTGACGGCTTACGTATTGGGGAAATACCCCTCACTCCATGGCTCAGGTAAAACTGATAACCACTTTGCCACAAACGACAACTCTTGGTTTACCTCACGAGTGGGAACTAGTCAATCAGGTAGGGATCGTTGACCTTTTCACTGGCAGGTCCTCTCAATACGCCAGCTACTTCAGGATTCCTGTGGTACTCCTCACAATGAGTTTTAGAGCTTATGCCCAAGTACTTCCCACAATTAAGCGGATAGGTATTATTCCCAAATCCGAACCTGCAATAGATGCGAAAAACAAATTTGGAAGAAATTTCACTCAACGAACCCAAGAAAGTGCTCTGATGCCAGACGAGAAGAACTTGCAACAATTAAGTGATTAATACATGATATATCAGATCACAGAATATTTTTATTGATCGCAGGCCACTTCGAGGGGGCAACCTCCTTTGAGCAAGCTCAATACAAAATAACTTCACGGTGCCTTCATTGGCCTCAACACAAACTTATATACTAAGTCTAGGCGCCAATACTATGGGTCGAAACCATGGGCCAGTACAAACTATGGATCAACAAATACTATGGGGTGACTTACAAAGCATATGCGTCCAACAACAATAATACAAATTATGGATCAACAAATACTACGGGACGACTTACAAATCATATGCGTCCAACAACAATATACTAACAAACTAAAGAGAAGGGGTCACATGGGTTCCTAACAGAAGCAAAATCAATGGAAAAGGGTGGTAGACAAAAGCTAAATTGAGCTAATAGCGTGATCAATATTTTGGCTTAAGCACACATAAAACCTCGATTGGGGTATTTAAAAAATGCATGTAAAACCTTGATTGAGGGTTTTAAAAAGCTTGATCAAACTAATAGCCCAATCAAGGTCTTTAAAATAGGATTTCGACCCCTTTTCTACAAATTTAATTTTACTGCACTCTTTTTGGGCCTAAACCCTATCCTGGGATGCACCTTAGGTGGTGGATTTCATACCAATGGATTCGTCAATTTCCTATCCATTTACATATAATTAATGGGTTTCTGAGTTCTTATGATTTTTGTTTTCTTTTCAACTTAGAAAACCATGTCCACAACTTCGAATCAATGCAAAGAAAAATCAACAACATAAAAAGTACACAAACTTCAAAATTATATATGCCCCGCATCAATACATCCTCTTCAATAGGGTATTTTTTGTTTTATTTTTTATTTTTGTAACGAGTAAAAAAAAATTATGTGCACACACGTGTACAAAATGCGATTAAAATTTTCAATGGTTTCAAAAATTAATAAAAAATATAATTTTCCAACATAAATTAAAAAAACAATTATGTGTGCCCCACTGCATTTTTTGTAAATTATGTTCATATATTTATTTTTCAAAAATTATGCATTTATCACTTATATATTTTGCATACACACAAGCCACTTGTTAAATTTTCCTGAAATTTACAAGAACAAACCGATCGTCAAATGCAATTTTGGCATATTAAATATTATTACTATTTTTAAAAACTTATATAGGTGGAAAGACAACATAATTCCCAATAATTTGTTTTTTTTGTTGCATGCCAGAAATCACAAGGAATATATGAGTTTTGAGGGCTTCAGTTTAACAAATGTGTAAAATATCATATTTTTACCGTCACTTGACCAAAAAGTGTTACCCATCTTCATGGATTCACCTGTAAATAACTTTAATTCCCAAACTTTTCCTAAGTTGATTTTTTCAACTATTTTTTTTTCAAATTATTTAAATTTTAATTATCATATTTAATAAATTAATTTATTAATCTATTTCAATTTTATTAAAACAAACCTTTGTAATATATATATCCCATTTTTATAAAAATAATTAATAGGGAAATTAATTTTATTTTATTTTAATTATTCAAATAGAGTTCAAGATTGTAGCAATTGGTCTAGTGGTTATATGTATTGGGAAGTTCCAATATGACATTTGGTAATTAGGAAAAGATCAAAGTTTTTGTTATTATATTAGCTCTCCTTAAATTTCCAAGTATTCAAGGGGGGATATCTAATGGGTTTTAATCTATATTGTTTATCAAAATGTCAAAAAATCAACAATTGTTTTAAACCTAGTTGAACTAGTCAAAGTCAATTTATTTATTGGTCAAGACTATTATAATGGTCCAATTTGATCTAACCTCACAAAATTTGGAATTGTGACGTTGAAAGTTCATAGTTTCAATGTAGTGAAGGTATCATCAGAATTGCGATGATAATTGGTGACAAAAGGGAAAAGATTGTACTTTTAAATCATTTAAAAAAAATCAACGTTACAATGGATTTTTGCAAACAACGTCAAATTTTACCTCGATATAGTAGTTTCCTTGATTTCTTCCACTACCTTTACCTGATGTACTACCTTCCATTTATTATCCTTTCATGCAATATTTTCTTTTCCTCACATTACTAACACATAAGCTCCTTCCACTACATTGATATTTTCACTACTACATATGGGCGGATTGTTTCATGAAAATTTTCCACGTTTTCAACATTCGTGGGTTAAAAAAATGATTTTTTAACCTTTTTTTGTCAGGGCGAAAAAACCGTGGCAATATCCACATTTTTTAAAGTTCCACGAACATTCGTCGATATAGGGACGAAATGTCTAGGTTTCAATTTTCGTGGCAACAAGGACAAATGTCAAGCTAGATAAACTACACACTCTCACCATGATTTTCACATTTTCTTTTCTTGCGGCACATTGAGCACGGATTTTGGATTTGTGGGGTGATTGTATGAGCTTGGATATTCTGCATAGATCTGATTTTGAACTTGCAAGGTTAGAAATGTGTAATTTTTTGTCTATATTTTTATAAGGGTTAGATTTTAATATTGTTAAGTAATGAGGCTTAGGTCATGTTAACTTTCTTTTTTTCCTTTCTAATATTTTTTTCAAGAAATTGCTATCATTTTCATTTAACTTGCTATATTTTTTTCAAGAACTTGTTTTTTTTGGCTTAGGTCATGTTAACTTGCTTTTTGAAAATGGCATCTTTGAAAATGTTTTCTCTTGCAATTGATACTATCTCTAGTGTGTATATGGTCCTATATAACATTTGATATACATAATGCTTGGGATCTATTACAATCCTTTCTTCCTTTTGCTTTGCATATTCAATGTCTATATGGATCCAATTTTTTTATGGCTTGACCTCATCAAGATTAGCTACTTACCTAATTACTAGTCTTCAACTATTGCAATGGATTGACTAAATACTAGAGGATTTTCAATAGTTGACCTTTAACCAACTCATTTCTTAGCTCTTGTGTGCACTTCTTAACATCATTGATTTTCTCTATCGTACCTTGAACCATTATTACCTCGAACCTATAAAGTATGATTATGGACTCACACCCTTCACTGTCAACAAACTAGTTAATGTTTCCAACCAAATTTGAACTTCCCAAGGTGATATTCCATGTCATGTGGGTGAAATACATCTACAATATTGGTTAAGAGCCTACCCTCTTTGGTGGTCAAACTATATGATCAGGTCTTCAAACTATACAAGTAGTTATCAATTTTCCAATATTTTTGGTTCCTTAACATTTGACATTTACCATTTTTTCTAATAACCAACCAGAACCACTTCTAATTTTAGTGCTCCTGATACAATGCATTCCTAAAAATATGGAAAGAATATTTATTTAAAATCCCAACCACTGCATGGGTACAATCTCCCTCCAAGTGTTCACATTAAACGTTAGATTATATTAACTTACCATCTTTCCATTCTCAATTCATTTTCTCACAACCAACTTATAACCATCTTTCCATTCATATTAACTTTAGTCTTCATGTTTTTATTTATAAATATAGAAAATATTGGATTATACTATACTATATTCAGAAATGTACTTATAATATCTAATGTAATTGACAAGTTATTGTTTTGTATGGTGTAGGTAAGACAATTACTTGTACCACTACCAGTATTTGTCACTATGAATGAAAATGTAAGGAAGCTTGCTCAGTTTAGAGCTGCATTAGAGGTGAGAGGAGATGGAAAATGTTATTGTCCTTACTTTGATTGTAGGGGCTTGCAAAAAAGAAGACTTTTAATAGAAACAACTGAAAGACATTGTAGGGAGAAGGGGCATGCCAAAGGGGGTTATGAATATCGTCCGTTGGTAAGACTATTTTTGGGGTTCAATTTTTAATATATTCATTGTAATATTCATCATGTTTGCATGAATTTTAGTAAAATGTCTTATTTTTTTACTATATGTTCTATACAAACTAATTTTTCTATGATGTTTGTAAATATATAGACAATGCCCCCCAAAATGTCGCGTTCCAGAGAGTTATTTGCCAAGTACTAGTAGAAATACTCATTCACAACCCGACAAACTTCTACATTAGAATATTGAAGATGATCAAGTAGTTATTTCTGATGATATAATGGATAATGGAGGTAGATGACATTAGTGACACAAATCAGGAAGATAAGATACATAGATTGATCCAAGACACATTTGCTCCAATGGATGAGGACAGCCAAGATGATAGTGATGATGTTGATCCTCTACTTGAGAAGTCACGTCAACCTCTTTATGAAGGCTCAAAAACAAATCTTTTATATTCTATATTGTTGTTAGTGAACTTGAAGGTTTTGAATGGGTTATCAAACACCCGTATGACACAGATACTAAGGTATGTAATTTGTTTTTTTTTATTTTTGTCTGCATGTTCATAATATCTATATATAGAAAGGGTTGACTTTTTTCCTATATTGTTGCTATTGTTATCTAATGTGTAAAGTTTGGATGCGATATTGATGATTAACATTGTTTTCATTGATTTATTCTTTTGAATTTTGTAGATTGTTAGGTGAATTTCTATTACCAACTTCAAATATTTTACCACGCACATATCGAGGGATATATGTCATTATGAAAGCATTTGGTATGGAGTATCAAGCTATTGATGCATGTCCTAATGATCATATCATATACTATGGACAATATGCATTAGAAAATGAATGCTTGCAATGTCAAACAAGTAGGTATCGAACCGATAAAGTGACAAAAAAAGTGCCTCTAAAAGTTCTTCGTTATATTCCGATAATCCCACGTTTCCAGTGGTTGTTCAGGCCTCAAAGTATAGCACAGTTTATGGATTTCCATGCAAAGAAAAGAAGTCGCGACGATGTTCTTCGAATGCCTGCAAATGGTTCTGCATTGAGTTACATTGAAGAAAAGTGGCCAATTTTTAAAGAATATCCTCTTAATGTTAAACTTTCTTTGGCAGCTGATGGTGTCAATCCATTTGGAGAGCTTCATTCTACCTACTCAGTGTGGCCTGTTTTGTTATAAACAATAACCTTCCTCCTCGGATGTCGATCAAGAGAGAGCACACAATGTTGGCAATGATTGTTCCAAGTATTTAATTAATAGGTATTTTTTTAATTGAAATTTTAATAGGTATTTAATGATTGTTCCTACATCCACCAGGGTTAGGCATGTCCCTCCTAAGCCTCAGATTTGAGGGAAGTAACTGTGTACTTTCAAAGAAGAGAGAAAGGACCGTCTTGTTTATTCTTGTTTTATGGAGTGTAGGTACCACCAAATAGGTATCTGTCAGATCTATCTTCCTCAAGTGATGATGAAGATATACTTGGAGAGGTTGAAAGTGAGATGAGTTGTACTAGATCTATCGGTTTTATATCAACTAGATCTGAAAAGATAAGGAAAAGATTTCATAGACGCATGAAATATTTTATTGCCAATGGTGGGTCGTGTAATTATGATGTTGAGAGCATAGGAGACATGGATTTTCCATTGAGGTATAAACACCTAGTGCAACAATGGGTACCTAATATGCTACCTCAAGTGGACACAGATTTCCTCATCAAAGGGAGGATGTATCACATCGCTCCTTCATCCTTACATGGATTGGGGCTATTTTCCATGGATGGAATAACGGTCCGCTATGGAACTGTAACTGAATTGATGGAGTATGTAGTACCACTATACAGATACAATAACTGGTTGATCTTGGTCCAATATACTCGAAGCATGCGGAGATACGAAGTTGTCGCGAATTATATTCAAATAGCAGAAAAAAAATAAAAACAAAGGAGCAACTATGTATATTGATGCGAGACCAAAAGCGTCTGGAAATGTTGTTGGCTTTATAAATAGTACACAACCAGTGACAACAAATAAGAAACCTAATTGCGAATTCGAGGCACATGAACATCATCGTATATTTGTATGTGCAATAAAAACAATACTTGCAGGTGAAGAGTTGTTGATCGATTACAACATAAATAGAATAGATGTGTCTTCCGCAGTCCAAGGGAATCGTGGACCGTCAGAAAATATGCCTCAAAAGGTAAATGCTAAAAAGTAGTAACTAAACATGACTACAATAACTAAATGTTTCATTTTTTTCTATTAACATTCGATTTCCACTGTTTCCATTTGCTTTATTCATGCTTATTATGAATATTTCCATGTGATTACATGGTAATTACATTGCTATGAATATCTCTTTTTTTTTTGATGCAATTATTGACTATTGAATTTTTTTTTAGGGTGGTGGCAGCGGAAAAGCACATGCCTCTTCCATGGTCCAGGGCGACCGTGGAAGGTCAGCATCTAGGCCTCGTCAGGTAGATGTTAAATATAGTAAATAAATATGACTACAATAACAAGATGTTCTGATTTTCACTGTTAGCATTCGCTTTTTCCGTGCTTATTGTTAATATTTCCATATGAAAGCATGCTTATTAAACTGTGGCAGGAGTCTTCTCATGGCCATGGACCAGAACATGTATCTTCTACTTCTGAGGTAAAAATTAATATTAATGCAATATCTCATTTTTCTTTATGTTACAATTATTTAGCCTGAGGTAAACGTTTATTTATTGATTTATTGTGTCGGTGTGGCGCCATTGGAAAGGCACATGCTGCTTCCATGGTCGAGGGTGACCTTGGAAGGTCACACTCTGTGGCACATCAGGTAATTGTTTAGTAAAATAACTAAATGTTTTGATTTAGTACATTCACATTTTTCTAAGCTTATGATGGATTACTGGTTCATTTTTTTGACATTATGATGGATTACTGGTTCATTCAGGACCGTGGAAAGGCACCTGCTGCTTCCATGGCGATGGTTCGTCATGGACACTCACCGGTCATAACACTGCATTAGGTAAGTGTTAGTGCATAATAGTAACTTAATCTTCATTACAATATCAATATTTGAATGATGTTAAAATTATATTGCTTAATTTAATTTATTGTTTGATGAATTTAGTCACGTTCACACACTCTGGGTGATGAGGGGTTTGAGGAAGAGATTTTTTATTCCACTGACCCAATGCACACTTTTAGAGTAGCCTTGAAAAAGGAAAATTGTGAAATGCTTTCCTTGGCTCGCCAAAGGCCCTTGTCACAGGAGAACAAGGCAAAAATTCTAGAGCTGCAAGAGCTTATAAAGTCTTATGGAGTAAGTAGCATCTTCACAATTTCTTTTAAGCTATGTTGTGATTTCATATCTGATATTATGTTTTTTATCATTCCAAGTGATCTGATAAAGTAAAGTTTATTGTTTGTAGGATTTTTTAAAACCCGTGACTACAGAACCTACCGTGACAGGTATAGGTAGCAGTGATGGTCCAATGCAACAAAAAAGAAGCAATGTACCAAAGAGGCTTTTTGGCACTCCTGCAGTTGGCCTCGATTCCATTGATGACGACACTGGTGAGAGAGAGCATGATGCCATGCCGTAGCATGATGAGACGGATCCTAGGACTCCACATGACTCTGGAGATGAACGTAATGTAGACAACCAAGAAACGTTTCCTGGTGCAACACAAGTTAAAAGCACCGAAAAACTAGATCTCACCTTTCTGGTGGATGACTCTTGTGTTCCTATCAAGATCCAGAAAATTGCCGGTATTTATCCATTAATTTTTTTATTTTAATCATGAAATTGAAATAGACATACGTTGAAATTATTATAAATTAATGGATTACATGCTTCTGCAGGAAACAATGTCTTCTACAGGCATTTGAATGACAAAGCTTTGGAGTTGTTTGGCCCCACCATTTGCACATGGTGGAATAGCCAAGATAGCACTAAGAGAGATGAATTGATTGACCACATGGTCAACTTGTTCGGCAATACTTTCAACAGGAAAGTTGTTGCAAGGTTAGCCGGTGAGAATTTGAAATATACCAGGGCCCAATATAGGGAAAGATTGCAAGCTAACCTCAGGCTTGAGCGCCCTCCCATGGTTCCTGAGAAAGAGTGGAAGGCGTTGATAGATGATGCAAAGGAGAACTTGCAAAAAAGACAAGGAAAACAACCACGGCCTGGTAAAGCAAGGTACAACATATATCATCTTTTTACTAAAATAAGCTCAATTGTTTTTTTCTTTTTTGTTTTAAGTAATATTTTTGATATCTAAGGTTTTTGAAAATTTTCATATATAGGCTACCTGACACCTCCAAAGCAACCAAGGCTAGAATGGAAAAGCACGGGCAACATAGACTGGGCCTGGGTGGCTATAGAAAACTAAAAGCAAGAATTGTAAGTATTAAATGACTAATTATTGGGAATATTTATTTAACAGTACCGAACAAATATCTGATTTTGATACTGGAAATTTTAAAATGTGTTATCATGCATTGCAGGGAAATACGTTCCAAGCTGTTGCCACTGACGAAGACCTAAATCTTGGTTTCGAGTTTGGTTTTAAAAGTGTGGTTGAACATTGGAAAAGCTTGGGGCAGACTCCAATCTCCCCAATGACGCAGATGCAGTATATCACCAATTGTAGTATACTATTAAATTCTATTTAGTACTTATGATTATATCACCCATAACTAAAAATTTATGTTTTTTTTTAAGCAACAATGCAACCGCAGCAGTGAATCTAGCAGTACTCAGCAAGTACAAGTTGATGTTGGGGTGAACATGTCCCATGATAGTGTGGAGCATAGTGTCCATTCTGGTATGTATGCTTTGGAAATAGAAAAGTATACTGGTATTAAATATATATATATCCTGACCTAAACTTATAAATTTTCTTCTTTCAATGGAAGACCATGCAGCTCAGGAGCATGAACTGCAAGGGGAAGCAACTATACCTTCAATTAACACCCCAGTTGTCACATCTACAGAGACTGGTAAAGAGAAATATTGTAATTTTAATCAAAATAATTAAACATTTATTTCAATAATAATTCAACGTCATATATATATGCACCTCATTTATGTTGTTGCAGTTCATACCCCTACAGAACTACCTCCACGCCCTACTCAGCGACGTACAAGAAGTGACATAAATGAGAGCATGGAAACACAAACAATAATAGGAGATATCGTAGTAAATACTGCGCCAATTGATGATTGTGATACCATACTCGCAAGTTTTTTCAATGCAAAAAAATAGAAATCAACAAAAAAGTAGTTCATGACTTGTATTTTGATGGATATCGATGTTGTTAGTATGAAACATTGTTAGTATGTAACATAGATAACTTTTATTTGGTTTAGTTACGAGGTACTTATCTTTTATGTGATGCTCTTAGCAATTTTCCCATTTATATCTTTTATTTTCGTAGAATTTGAATTTTAAATTTAAATGTCATCACAAGTCATTGTATGCGTGTTTATAGTTATTTTGTATTTTAATATTAAAATTCTGTGTTTTCTAACACATCATCACTCCTGTATGTGTTGCATGTAGATATATTAGTCTGAAAAATTGATTCTCTTTATATTAGATATATTAGATATGTTCGTCATGACTTCGATGATCATCACTCTTTATAATTTGATTACTGCCCAATACATCTCGAGGACCAACTTCAGCACAGGGACAACAGAGGAGCGCTGAAGTTGATAGAGATCAAATTTATGTTGTAAAATATTTTGCTGTTGCTTTAGCACTATTTATAAATAGTACCACACTTCAGATCTGATTTTTTGTTAAATGTTGACGTGGAGATCTTCAACTATACCTCTGTTATTGTTATATGATCAATATGTTTATTTTGTCAACTGTTAGTGAAAGAGATGAAAATTATGTTATAAGATTACTTCCCATTACATCTCGAGGACCAACTTCAGCACAGGGACCATAGAGGAGTGCTGCAATTGATAGAGATCAAAATTATGTTAACACATGTGGATTTTATTTTCTATAGTACAAGGTACTTATCTATTATGTGATGCTTCCAGGATTGCATAGAGAAAAATGAGGGATATTTTTATTTGGTATCCCACTACCCTTCCTCATACTGTGATGATGAACTTTTAGGTTACATAGAACGGATTTGAGAGAGATATGACTGGTTTTACCTTCCCCACCTTGACTGAGCTATGATTGGTCTTGTGGTACATTATCTTTCATTGGTGTTTAATGGGGTCATTTAACCTCCTTGAGTAACTTTTTTAAAACCACCTTGTTGAAGTTTTGCTCTTACAGAGTACTATGGTTGTTTGGCCACATTTGGAGCATACCCTTGGTTTTAAGGGTCATGGGTCTTCTACTACCCACACCTATGTTATGACCATCTTTTATATTTTCTTATTTTATGACCATTGTTTATATTTGTACCCACACTTCATATCTCATTTTTGGTTTAATGTACCTTCCCCACCTTGATTGAGTTATTATTGGACTTGTGGTACCTTGTCTTTGACTTGTGGTTAATGCGGTCATTTACCCTCCTTCATTATTTATATGCCACCTTGTTGAATTTTTGGTCTTATAGAGAAGTTGACTTTGATCACCTACAATCAGTTGTGGTGTGTTGATAATCACTTCTTTTCTATTGAGACTTGGTTGAAGTTTATACTTTTTGTAACTTTGTTTATGTTGACTTCATTGACCTAATCAACTCCAGTCAACTCTCTCTCTCTGGTTTGTACAAACCCTCTTGAAGGGTCAGCTGGTTCCTAGAGAAGACTGGCCTCTCCGAGGCACACACAGTCTTTTATGAAAGTAACACTTCTGAGTATATTTTCAAGAATGGTTTCACACCGAGGTTGGTATCTTCAACTAAATCTCTCTTTTTTTATATGATATATATGTTTATTTTATTACATGTTATTGAATATTTTTGTATCGTTTTAGTTTGCTTGTCAGTGTAACTCATTATAATCTGTTGATATGGCAGTTTTGAATTTACCAAAGAGCCTGTGTTAAGAACTTACTGGTTGTACATTTGGAGTTTGAAGGAGACATTAGCAGTCACCTATAGGACTTATTCTACACAGTTGAGTATTCACTACTTCATTAATATCAAATTGTGGTCTTTTATGAACAATCTGGGCATTGTGGTCTTTTACAAATTGAAAGCTACGGAAATTCTAGTGGTTATCGAAAGTTTTAGTTTCGATGGCGATTGGGAAACCCAAATTTGGAATGTGGCACACTCCAACTTTGGAACCTTCCTTTAGACAAGCCTCGTAAGATAGTATAGAAGCCTTCACACACCAAAAATCACCACATGAAACCACTCAAGAATATGATAACGTCTCACTTGTGACAGTGATCTTCATTCTTCCTCGCTCGACACCCAATTGATTACCTGGTCTTTTCCATTGACAGGAAATTGGGATCATCTCCATTTAGGGAATCTTCTAGTAGTGATTCCCCTAAGGGGTCTGCAAGTGATGTGCCCACTGGTAATGAACCAGATCTTTGCTTCCAATTGAGGGAAGATGGTCCATTTGAAGATAGAAGGATTCCTCTAATTGTATCATGCCTTGGCCTTAAGACAGGAAATTCAATGAAATTGGGAGTCCTTGATTGAGACTAAACCATTTTAGTGGAGAGATTTCATCTAGAACTGATCATAGAATGAGATATAGAAACTGTGGGAAAACACGTGATGATGTTGATTTGTGTGTGATTGCATATGCAGCTAGAAAATATATAGAAGGTGGCATGAAATCAAATGAAATTCTGGGTAACATCAAGTGCAGAGAAGTTTCATGTGTGACATAAGATGATGGCAATAGATTATGGAGAAAATCCCATCTCCATGATGTGTTGTATGGATTCAGAAATATTTGCATGGGAGATGTAAACATGGTTGTGCTACATGTAAAATTGTGTAATTTGTCTTTGTTTGAAGTTGTTTGGTCTTAAGTGAATACATCTTCCTATTTGAGTGCATGGTAATTGCATTGTTTGCATGTGGTGCCTATGTAGTTCTATGGTATTTTTGGCAAATTCTCTTACATAAAGTGCACTTGACAGTGAAAATTTATGCAACTCATCAAAATTTGCAATTGGGATCTTTATTTGTTTTGGTTTTTGTTGGGTTGGTGCATTCATCGGATCAGGTGGCCTCTAACATGGAAGCTAAGTTGGGCTCTTCTATTGTGCCCTAGCTCAAGTATTTTCCAAGTTTTTTATCTTGTGGCGTCATGTAGTTTTGAGGTTCTGCATTCAACCTGCACATGCCTTCTCTGTGCATTCTTTTTGGTGCGTTGCTTCCCACCTTTTTCATATCCGCACAAGTTAGAATTTATTTTGGTTGGATTCCTTTGTTGTAACTTAAATAATTGTTTGTTGCTACATGCTTAGTGTGCTTCTAGGAGACTTGGTCAACAAGGGCTTTGGTAGAGGTAAGATTGATTATATCAATTGACTTCAAAGTTTATTTAGAAATATTTCCAACCATTGGTTCCACTCTATTTATTTTCTATTCAATAAGCCTACAAAGAGTTGCTTGTTCAAAAATGCAATGAGTGTTGAGAATAGAAAACCGTACCATTGCAAACTTCAAATGATAGAATTTGTGGAACAATTGTTTCCTATAGGGTATTCATGACAAGTAGAATTGTGATCTTATTTCCTTGTAGGGGTTTAAAGTAAAACTTTATCATGTCATTGCTTTAATGCAAGATACTGGGGCTTACAATTCAACTGCTATCCACATGTGCTTAAGACTGGGGCTTACAATTCTTCATGTTTATACATTTAGTTCAAGTTCTTGAGATATCTATCTAGGACTATGTTTATTGTTTACAAGCTCATGAAAAGTTTGATGATAAATGAATCTGAGAAAGTTTTACTAAGCATCTAAATATATACCATTATAGAAGAATATAGAAATTCTTAAGAAGTGAATAGAGCTAAGGTATAATTCTTTGTAACATCGAGCTCATACATTGCAAAACGTTGTTTAAGCCTTGTGATTATTCAAAGGACACAAGGATGTGAAATCTGAGCTTGAAGAAGAACAATTTGCAAAGCATTGAAACATATTGATAGCATATTTGAAGGACTTGTGTTATAACTTGAAGACTGAGCATATTCTTTGTGACCAAATTGAAGTTGAGTTTGAATAGTGTTATGGGAGAACATCAGTGATAACTTGAAGACCGAGACTATTCTTTGTGACCAAATTGAGTTTGAGTTTGAATATTTGTGCCATTAAAAGACAAAACTTGAAGTTGAAGAATTGATTGTTGAAAAGGGATAAGTATGAAAACTACTTGAACAAATTTTATTTGTGTTACTACATATCATAAAGACTTGGTAACTACTTTAAGGAATACAATGAAAGATTATTTGTTTGATGAAGTTTGCAGATTAACTACTTGTTTGCAGATCTAAAAGGAATCATTGATAAGGATTTGATTGTAGATGTAAGAGCTAGTTCATGAGAAGTGCTTTTAGTCTATCTGAAGCAAATCTATGACTATATCGTCGCATTCAAAAAAATAAATTTTAACACTTCCAGGTATCGTCTCTATATCGACGAACATCAATGTAGGCTATAGAAAATGTTTCCACGCAGTTGCTGAACCTGCCACGAAAGTTTGTGAATGCCTACGTGGATACTGCGACAATGTTTCGTGGAACTATAAAATATCTTCCACGCAGGTGCTAAACCTGCTACGAAAGTTTGGGAATCCATGCGTGGCTACTGCGACGATGATTCGTGGAACTATAAAATATCTTCCACGCAGGTGTTGAACCTACCACGAAAGATTGTGAATGAATGCGTGGATACTGGAACGAACATTCGTGGAAGGTTCAGCACCTGCATGGAAATTTATAGGAGTTGAGCGTCGATATAGTGACGAAATTTCGTGGCAGGATTCATTTTCCATAGATATGAGAACTGTTGTGTTGTTAACACATGGCAACAACAAAGCGTTGTTATTTCCACAATGCTGAAATTTCGTCCCTATATCCATGAATCACTTTCCACAAAAAAAAAACCCCAATCGTTGCAACAGGGACAAAAATTCGTGCCTATTACAACGAAATTTCGTGGCAACTTAGACCATATGTAGTAGTGGTTGATGTCTCATTTTAGATTAGACTAAAAACATTACCCCATTCAAATACCTGGAGACTCTTTAGTTATTTTCCTCATCTTCACCTATGTGGATGGAAATCCAATAAAATTCATTTATATATTCATGCACACTATGATATCTCTATTGAAACTACATTTTTCTTCAAACCACCTATTTGCAATCTAGTAAATAAAATATATCTCTTATCTTATACCTATTCTTCAACTCCTTCATCTTCTCCGTATTTTTTGTGAACTCACCCACATTTCACAAAATCCTACCAAATAGAAGCATTCCCCACTCAATTTGGCAATGAAAAAATTCACCTTATCTAGTTCCTCACTCTTTTCATTATGCTCAAAGTGCATTTCCATATCACTTATCCAACCTATCACTGGATATACTTTCAATTTTCCACTATATTGCAAGAATTTCTCTTTGGCTCCTTTTTTTCAATCATTCAATAGCTCCACTACAACAATTCCTTCCTACTCATTCCCTTTTTCTTATTCTATTCTTGTCTTACTGCCATATTGAACACCCCATAACACATACCTTGTCCTTGGAAATTGTGTGGAAATTGTAATGGTGCACATAACTCCACTTAGAGGTCAAATACCGTCTCAAAATTTATGTTCTTTGTTTCAAGGTATTATTCTTGGGTGTTGGTTCCTGTAACGTTCATGTATGGCCTAAAAATTGCATGTTCTTCCTCGATCATATCTAGGACTCAAAAACCTATTCCAAGTACCAAAAATTACGAATATCGTCAATATCCCCGCTCATAGGGGAAGTATATGTTTAATAGGTCATGTGTGGTATACCAAGGTGTTTTTCATGAACCTCAATGCTTATAATATTCATCTATGGTGTAAGGACTAGGTTTCATCCTCCAACCATCTCCACTGCCTAAAAACTCATGTCCATAGAACAAAAATCTCCTAATGGCACATATATCCCTACTCAAAGGAAAGGATGACATTTAGAGGTCGTCTGCGATGTTTCAAGGCGTTTTTCATAGCCATGTGTTCCCAAAATATCGCATTAGGGTTTAATCACCATGCTTCCTCCCATCACCATTTCAAGGGCCACAAGACTCACAAATAGTGTTCAAAATATTATAACAATGTATATATGTTAGGAACCAATGTCAACCCTTCTATTTACGTTGTTAGTATATTGTTGTTGGACGCATATTCCTTGTAAGTCGCCCCATAGTATTATATGTTGATCCATAGTTTGTATTAGCCCATAGTATTGGACGCATATGCTTTGTAATTCGTCCCATAGTATTATATGACCCATGGTATTGACCCATAGTATTTCCGCATAGAGTAGCATATAAGTTTGTGTTGAGGCCAATGAAGGCACCGTGAAGTTATTTGTATTGAGTTTGCTCAAAGGAGGTTTCCCCCTTGAAGTGGCCCGCAATCAATAAAAGTATTATGTGATCTAATATATCTTGCATTCTATCAATTAATTGTTGCAGGTTCCTCACAATATATCCTTGATTGGAAGAAAAGGATTCCCTTGTGATGTCATATGCAATAGTTTGGGTAACTATTATACACCCTTTATCCTTAGAATATTCCTCTATGGGAAATTCCTGACAATCCTCTCAAAAAAATTTCTAATGCCCTAAGTCTAATATCCTAGTGTTGAAATCCTTCTAATGCCACTAATATCCCCATTCATAGGCCAAGGATTTTATTGGGAAGCCATGTGTGGTGATTTGAGGTGTTTCTCTTGGCCATTGATACACATATACATTTGGCTAAAAAAAGTGATGATGTTTATGATGTATCATTGTCTTTAAAGAGACAAACTACAAAAAATCAAATAATTTTATTTTTTTTAAATATATTTTCATCGAAACAATCATTTCCTTTTCGACTAAATAGTTAAGCCACATGTCATGTTTCCATTCATTTTATGCTCTCTCTTTACATATAATTGTGACGTTTTAGTGATAAACGTGTGGACCACGAGACTAATAATATAGAGACATAAAGATAAAATTGTAGTTTCTTTATATGTCAAATGTGCAATGTTTTAGTGATAAACCTATGTCTCAAGAGTGACAATATTTCATTTGTTATCACATTCATGGATCATCAATAAGGTGTTGAAAGACTAACATGAAATATATTTAGAAAAAATGAAGCATCTAGATTGATGAGAGTGAGTAGTTCCCTCTTTCTTCAACCTCACTTCCAAGATATGATTGATTCTTCAATATGTCAAATGGAAACAATCAAGCTTACTTCTCGTGCTAAATATTAGAAAGAATCCATCCTCTTTGTTACTTTTAATATAAACTTTGAAATGATAATAAAAAATGAAGCTGTAAAATTAGGGGAATTATAAGAAGACAATATATTACAACTCACTCATCCTCATAATTTACAAGCATTATATCTATCTAATATTATGAGAGAAGATTTTAACATAAATTTTACCGCAACATAGGTGTTTGATCCTAGATTTTACTTGACACAAGAAATGTTTTTTTCCATGTCAATATTGAGAACACTTTTATTTGAATCTCTAATTGACCTTTTGTGCTAACTCACATCCCTTCAAGATCAATATCTATTTGCAAAATCTTAATTTATCAAAAAGTACGGGTGTTACCACCTTATGGCTCTTTCTTGTTAGAAAAATGCAATGTCATTTTTTAATATTTGTAAATTTTTTAATATTTGTAATTTTTTAATGTTAAATGTTATATGTTTTTTTATCAATAAAAATATACGAAACTAAAAATTGATTCTTTATACTTTCAATTTTCTTTCAAATTTTGATTTTATTATTTTAGCAACCCTAGTTTTAATTTGTTTTCATTTCATTACATAAAATATAATTTTATTTTACTTTCAACCCACTCAAAATAAAAGATAACATTACAAAATATTTATTCTAAAAGATAACATTAAAAAATATTTATTCTAATTCTCATCTTGGAAAATATTTAATCTCATTCACTTTATCTTTTCACACCCATGAGAATTTATTAAGAGGGAAAATGCATGTCATTATCATCATATAATTGTGAAAACAATAATTAACATCATTAAGTGCGCACTTAAGTGATGTGCACCATGTTTAATAACCAACATTATTAAGTGGAGAATTAAACATTGAAACCATTTTTTATACCAAAATGATGTTCATGACATAATATTTGGATAAATGATTATTGCATTATCCACTAAAAGAGTTAAACTTGTTAGTTTATTAATGTTAAAGAGTGAAAGGAAATTTAATTGAATAATGTATAAGATATAATATTTGATAAGGATTTGCAAATGAGATAGCAGATTAACAGATTAAGTGTGCATGATAATTATGGGAAAAGCTCCATAGTTAAGTACACTTGAGCCAAAAGAGTCTTGGGATTGGTGACCTCTTGGGAAGTTTTAGTTACTCAATATAGACTTTGAAAAGAAATCATGGCTGAGTTTACTAGGGAGAAGCATCCCTGAATTTCTTCACTGTATTTTCTTAGTTTTTTAACAAAGCATCTCTCTCTCTCTCCCTCTCTCTCTCCCTCTCTCTCTATATATATATATCCCTAGACCCTTATGTTGGTCCAAATTAAGGACTTGTTTCCTCAATATTTCTATCTCACTACTAGAATATATTAGTATAGATAGAGACTATTATTTTCGCCTTTTTCTATTATTTTCATAAAAATACATTTAATTTTTGGAAAAGTGTAAAATGCAACTAAAGTTTTGGTTATTTTTTATATTTATTTTAATTTCTATTGGTATTTTTTCAAAAGTAGATTGTGTTATACCATAGAAATAAAAATTAAATAAATAAAGAAAAAATAAAGTCATGCATGGAGCCAAGGAAGGAAGGAAGTTTTGGTTTTTTCTTTTTGCATAATATTGTTCAATTTGGAGCATTCCTTCCACTTTGGGATAGGATCCCATACTTCCTATTGGAAACATCCATGATGACTATATCATGGCATCTATATAAAATTATTTTGGTATTTTTTATTAAAAAGGTAATAGTTCAAATAACCATATTTACAAAACTATTTATTATTCTTAAAATTTTATATTCTAATAAACATCATGTGCTATTTATTTTTATTTTTATATACTTTGAAAACATTAGAGTGATAATGTCAAAGATATCCTATTTTTTCCAAGCGAATGTGAAGGGTTTATAGCCTATTAAGAATCAATAAAAAAACATTTATACATGTAAAAAGGGGTTTAGATATAGTTATCAAAATTGTCTAGCTCATGCAATGCTCTCACTCTCACACCACATATGATGTGGAACAATAAAATTCTCTATGCATATTTGAATCTCTATGAATTGACCTCTTGTGCTACCTCACATCCTTTGAAGATCAATATCTATTTACAAAATCTCAAATTACGAAAATATAGGGACATTGCCACCTTATAGTTCTTGCTTGTTAGAAAAATGTAATGGAGTTCATGTTCTTATCATTTTTTAATGTGTACTTTTTTAATATTAAATGATATAGATTTTTTTAACTAGCATCAATGAAAGACATACAAAACTAAAAATCGATTTTTTATACTTCCATTTTTTTCCAAATTTTGATTTTGTTATTTTTTCAAACAAAAAGACTTTATTACTCACCACCTTTGTTCAATTTGGTTCAATTGCATTCTATCTTCCTATGTGACATAATGCATTGCATGTTATAACTTATAACTATCAATACTAATATGAAATATGCATAACTAATTATACCAATTTACAACAAGCTGGAATATAATTTTTTCTTGTTTCATATTTATGTTTTAATGAACGATCTTAATAACTAATATTAATATTATTAGTAAATGTACGGATAATATTCTACTAAATCTATTGACTATATATATTATGGATATAAACTATTCATTAATTTGACACTCATGGTCTTATGTATATTGAGAAGCTCTTTTAAAAGGTCTTTTAATGACGAGGAAATTGGCCAGAATTTTGAATCCATGGCCGGGTCTTAAATCTAGTATATTAATTAAATTAAAATTTTAATTTAACAAGAAAATGATTTTAATAGGCATATTATATTAATAATAATAATAAATAGATATCTCTATACAAATTATTATGATCATTACTAACAAGATAAAAATCTGCAAGGAAGCTAACTCCCTACTAATGGCAGTAAGGAGTAAAACACAGAAGTCGCATGAGGGAACATAAGACAAACAGAGCACCCCAATGTTAACAAGATCAAAAGCTGCAGGGAAGCTAATTCCCTACTAATGGTAGGAAGGGATATAACACAGAAGCTACACGAGGGAGCATAAGACAAACAGAGCATGGGGGCATAAGATATAAGCTCTGGAAAAACACCAGGGTTAGCGTGAAAAAGCAAGTTGTGGGAAGATAAGTATCAACGCACCTAGAAAAGGAGGGCATATATGGTTTGATTTAACGACGGAAAAATAATCATTGGGAAAATCATCATTAAGGCTTTGAGAAAAAGGTAGGGGTTGGCGTGAAAAAAAACCTGTGGAACCTTAAGACACAATTGTTCGAGTGAACTGCAGGGAAGTGACAAATTCTGCTCTAAGTTGAAGCTTCACTTTCACACATCGAGATCCCATATATAGGGAAACTGTCCAGATTGACAGAGTCCATATGAATGATCTCTTCCGCTCTCACAGTGGTTATTCAAGGGAAAATCACACTGCACAGTCAATTAAATAAAAAAATAACTATGCAGTAAATATGTATAAATTAACTAGGCCTAAATTTACTTCGCATTTATGCGAAGCTCTTAACTTCGTGAAATACTTTACTTCGCGGACTTCTTGACTTTGAAGATCCTTTTTACTTCGTGTAACTTCTTAAATTTATCAACACATTTCTTTCTAAGACATAAGAACCAAAACATTTAAGTTGAAGCTTATGTCGAAGTTACACCGCGTTAAAATTGAACTTTTATCACTGTGAAATATTGGGAAATATTGACTTCTTTTACAACCGTAAATGTAAACAATATTCACACAAGTAAATTTGGAGAAGATGTGTGACATGCAATATTCAACATTCTTGAGAATGAACACATAAAAATATAGACTTATATATTACCACAGTAAAATAGGGCAACCTCTCTACATTACACAGAGGTGGAATTTACTTCAATCTTTCACTTTCAGAGCTTGGGCTCTTAATACATTTCGCAACTATGAGCTTGGGCTCACGAACTTCTTCTCCTTTCACTCTCTTCAGCTCTCTCTTTGTTCCTTTGTGTGTGATTTTCATTTCTTCTTCTTCTACATATACACAGACTTGAGATCGCTTCACCTAGAAGCTACTGAGTTACATTAAAGATTGTAATTAATTTCTACCTAAGAATTTTGACTTGCGAAATACAAACGCGGCTGAATAAATACAAGGAAGTGTGCATGAAGCCTCTGACAAACTGACTAAATGTCTGACATCTCTGCGGCTCTGCGGACTGACAAAATTGACTCACTGAGTGACTGATATAGTTGACGTGGACTAGATACACAATCAGCTCGTAATTACATTTTTCCAACACTCCCCCTTAATTATGAGAAGTTGAGGATCATTAAACAAAAACAAAATTTTACAAAATGTTTCAGAGTTGAAACATGCTCTGTGCACATGACGAAGTTCACTGTGTTGAACTTGTCACTCCTAAACAACTTTGCAGATATTGAAATGTGTCCCCTTCCAATGGTTTTGTAAAGATGTCTACTACTTGATCTTCAGACCTACAAAATTCTAAACATATTTCATTGTTATTTATCAATTCGTTGATAAAATGATACCTTGTGTCAATGTGCTTGGTTCTCTTGTGGCACACGTGATTCTTTGATAGTGTGATAGTTGAATTGTTGTCATAGTAAATGGTTGTGGGTTCTTGCTGGTTCTATGATATATCACTTAACATCCTCCGCACCTAAACGGCTTGACATGCAGCACTTGTAGTTGCGACATACTCTGCTTTTGCTAAAGAAAGAGTTACAATGGGTTGTTTCTTTGAAACCCATGATACAACACCTGTTCCTAAATGAAATGTATTCCCAGACGTGTTTTTTCTATCATCTATGATGCCTCCATCGTCACTGTCAGTGTAACCAATGAGTTTGAAATTTTATGAGGTTGAATACAAAATACCAAAGTCTTTTGTTCCACTTACATACCTCAGAATTCTTTTACCTGCTTGCCAATGAGATTCTTTTGGTGTCTCCGTGAATCTTGAGATTAAAGTGACTCCATACATGATGTATGGCATTGTCGATATAAGATACATAAGGCTTCCAACAAGCCTTTTGAATAGCGTAGGATCTACATTGGATCCATCATCATCCTTGCTCAATTTCAAACCTGTTATCACTGGTGTTGGAGTTGTCTTGCAATTTAACATCTTAAATCTATTCAATACATCACGTGCATACTTCGACTGAGATATAAATATACCCTTTTCAGTCTATTGGAATTCAATGCCCTGAAAATACTTCATAAACCCAAAATTAGTCATTTCAAATTCACTTTCCATGAATGATCTAAATTCCTCTATGCCAAAATCACCAGTAAATATTAAATCATCTACATACAGGAAGACAATTAGCTTATTACCTTGCTTGTTGAATTTTGTGTACAGTGTTGGTTCACATTCACTTCTATGAAATCCATTCTAAATGAGATAAGTTTCAATGCGACTGTACTAAGCTCTAGGAGCTTGCTTCAAACCATAGAGTGTCTTTTTTCATCCTGTATACTTTGTGTCCTTGTCTTGGGACTTCGTAGCCTTGTGGCTGCTCCACATATACTTCCTATTCCAAATAACCATTTAAAAATGAAGACTTAACACCCATTGGATAAACAGGCCATGTCTTATGTGTTGCGATGGCCAAAACTGCTCTGACAATGTCCATTCGTGCTACAGGTGCAAAAGTTTCATTGATGTCTATGCTAGGCTGCTGTGTGAACCATCTTGCTACCGATCTTGCCTTGTTCTTTTGTACATTTCCATCAACATCTTGCTTGGTCTTATAAATCCATTTGACTCTTATAACATCCTTGTCGATAGGAACATCGACTAATTCCCATGTTTGATTTTCCTCAATGCATTCTATTTCTTCATTCATCACTTGTGCCCAAAATTTATCTTCGACAACTTCTTCAAATGTTAGCGGATCATTAATTTGATAAAATAATGCAAAAACTGAGAATGAATTGGGTGTACCAGTCTCATATATCTCACGCAAACTTCTTGTCTTTGTCGGAGTTGTTGATGTCGAACTTCGTGAATTGCTCGACGGAGTTTGTTGTGCTCTTGGTGTGCTTGTTGGAGTAGCTTGAACAGCGACTTGTGTCGGAGTTCCTTGTGTTGAAACATATCGCGGTGTCCTGGGAGTAGACGGAGCTACGACATTCTGATTCGCATGCGGAGTTTCAACCACATCCTCTGCGATGTCATCATGTTCGACATGTGACACGATTTTAACATTCTTCTCTACAGTTCCATCCCATGCTTCATTTTCTATAGACTGAACATCTCGAATAATAATAATTTTTCTTGCGACAGGGTCATATAACTTGTGTGATTTTGTGTCTTCAGAATACCCAATAAAAATACATTTATGTCCTTTATTGTCTAATTTACTTCTCATCTAATCTGGAACATGTGCATATGTGACACAACCAAAAAAATTTAAATGCGAAACACTATGTTTCATAGTTGTCCAGGATTCCTACGGAACTTTGTTCTTCACACTCTTTGTTGGACATCGATTCATGATGTATACAGCAGTTTCCACTGCCTCAACCCAATATTCATTTGAAAGATGCATGGCTTCCAACATACTGTGAGCCATCTCCATAATGGTTATGTTTTTCCTCTCCGAGATACCATTCTGCTGTGGTGTATACTACACAGTGAATTGCCTATGTAGGCCATGATTTTTATAAAATTTTAAGAAATAATTTGAAACATACTCACCACCTCTATCTATTCTTAATATCTTGATGTTGTAACCACTTTGCTTCTCCACAAGTTCTTTGAATTGCCAAAAACATCCAAACGCATCAGATTTATGTTTTAGAAAATATACCCAAGTTTTTCTTGTGAAATAATCAATAAATGTGAGAATGTAAGTGCATTCTCCCATGGACGGTGTTTGCATCGGTCCACAAATATCATAGTGCACAATTTCAAGTGATGTGTGAGCTCTATATGACTTTCCAACTGGAAAAGTCTCTCTTTGTTGTTTGCCAAAAATACAACCTTCACAAATTCTTTCTGGTTTTTCAATCAATAGAAATCCTTTCACCATGTCCTTCATGTGCAGTAGCTTCCTCCACCAAAATTCAGATGTCCAAATCTAAAGTGCCACAACCAAGATTCATCCTGTATTTATGTTTGAAACGCGGCTTGTATTTCTTTGTCATTGTAGTTTTCTTTATTGTCGCAGTGAATGTCTGCTTCTTTACTTTCTGCTTTGAATGCAGCTTCTGAATTTCCATTTTTGACTTCCATGAACAACTTGAGTTGTTTTTCCTTTTATGTTTGGTCATATCCTCAAAGGAAACAAGCGATTGCTTTTCATCTGCACTTCGGCTATTAAGCGATTACTTGGATATATGTCCTTGATCAGAAAATGATTTCCTGTCATATGAACTCTGTAACATTTTTCTATCAGTGGTCCAATGCTCATCAAATTATGCTTCAAACCTTCAACATAATAAACATCAGGCATAAATTTATGCTCTCCCTGTTTGGTTAGAATATCAACAGTACCCTTACCCAAAACAGTGACTTGAATATTATTTCCAAGTGTGACATCAATTTGAATTGACTTATCTAGACTAGAGAATAGATTTAAATTACCAATCATATGATTGCTACAGCCTGAGTCTAAATACCATATGTCATTTGGACTTTCTTGGACAACATTGCATTCAAGTGGAGATGCGCATGCTAAAAACAATGAGTTGGTTGGAGTGTTGGTGTTGCTTGATTATGTTTTCCCTTGCTTTCCTTGGTCATATAGATTCTTCCTACATTCATATGCAAAGTATCCAAACCTCTTACAGTAATGACATTGAATTTTTTGTTTATCATACCTCTGTCCACCTGGCTGACTGGGGATCTGATTTTTACCTCTACCAACGACATATGCAGGACTGCTGCTGTGACCTCCTCTGAAAGAACTTCTTCCTCTGCCTCTAGAGTTTGATATTCCCCTGCCTCTTCCCCAACTTATGGATGAATTTGCTGCACATGAACCTTCTAATGATGTATCTGATTTGATGATTCTATTTTCATGATTGAGGAGTGAGGCTTAAAAATCATCACTAGTAAATTGGATAGATATTTGTTTTCCTCTAGGGTCACAACTAAAGATTCAAATTTCTTTGGAAGAACTCTAAGAATTTTTTCAACAACTCTTTGTTCACTTAGATTTTCTCCATGAGACTTTATTTGATTAATCAGACCAATAAATCGAGTATAGAATGATTCTACTGACTATGTATCTTTCATTGATAAAGATTCAAAATCTCTTCTAAGGAGTTGTAGTTTGGCAGTCTTTACCTTGTTCAAGCATTGATAGGAAGTTTCCAGTGTGTCCCATGGTTCCTTAGCTAATGTTGTTGCTGCTACTCTTGGGAGTATGGATTCATGTGTTGCTTGATGTATGTGGAACAATGCCTATCCATCTTTCTTCCTTTGTCCCCTCAACACATCCTTCTCAACTTGTGTGAGATTGTTGTATGTTGTCAGATCTTTTGGTTCTGCATAGCCATTTTGAACTATTTCCCATACATCTTGACCTATGAACAAAGCTTTCATAGTTAGAGACCAATACTCATAATGTTTTCCTGAAAATATTGAAGTTTGCAAATTACCGAAAGTGGAAGCCATTCTTAACTTTAATTACATTTCCCTCTTTTCTATAAATAGAATTTCTACTCTCCATAAACCAGGCTCTAATACCAGATCAAGGGAAAAGCACATCGCACAGTCAATTAAAAAAAAATTAACTATGCAGTAAATATGAATTTTTCTTTGCTTTGGAACTTTGACGGAAACCCCAACTTTTACTCAGCCAATGTCTTCACTTCGTCGAGCATATCACTTAGCCGACCACTAGCTTCATGGAACATTAACTTCATAGAAATTAACTTCGCATAAATTTACTTTGTATTTGTGCGAAGCTCTTAACTTCGTGAAATACTTTACTTCACGTACTTCTTGACTTTGAAGATCCTTTTTACTTTGCGTAACTTCTTAACTTTATCAACACATTTATTGCTAAGACATAAGAAGCAAAACATTTAAGTGAAGATCCTTTTTACTTCGCGTTAAAATAGAACTTTTATCACCGTGAAATATTTGGAAATCTTGAATTCTTTTACAACCATAAATGTCAACAATATTCACACAAGTAAATCTAGAGAAGATGTGCGACATGCAATATTCAACATTCTTGAGAATGAACACATAAAACTATAGAATTATATATTACCGCAGTAAAACATGGCAACTTCATTGCATTACACAAAGGTGGAAGTTACTTCGATCTTTCACTTTCAAAACTTGGGCTCTTAATACATTTTGCAACTATGAGCTTGGGCTCACGAACTTCTTCTCCTTCCACTCTCTTCCGCTCTCTCTTTGTTCCTCTGTGTGTGATTTTCATTTCTTCTTCTTCTACATATACATAGACTTGAGATCGCTTCACCTTGAAGCTATTGAGTTACATTAAAGACTGTAATTAATTTCTACCTAATAATTTTGACTTGCGAAATACAAATGTGGCTAAATAAATACAAGGAAGTGTGCAGGAAGCCTCTAACAGAATGACTGACTGTTTGACATCTCTGCGGATCTGCGGACTGACAAAAATGACTGACTGAGTGATTGACATAGCCGAAGTAGACTAGATACGCAATCAGCTCGTAATTACATTTTTCCAACATGTTTCCCTGATCTCCATTCGAGTATTTGAAAATAAAAAATGCTTAAACATTTGTTCCTTAATACCTCAACCAAAAATTTTGAAACGAAAAAATACGATAGTGATGATTGAAATGCAGACGTGGCTACATCGTTCAAGGAATTAATTTGTTGCAAGCTTAAGATATCTGCACTAACCACTCAGGAGCTTTGCACTAATTTTACCTTAGGTATTTATTGATGAAAATCAGTGGCTGGAAATGGAGATCGAACAACATAATGTGTCAACATTAGAATTTCCAAAGCTTCTATTTTATATAGCTATTGACATACATGCAAATTTGCAATTTGCTTCATACTAGGTAGAGCTTAAGAGAACCACGTTTCACGGGGAGTTTAGCATGTTGATGAACCACGTAAGTGAAAAGGTTTCATAAAAAACCAGCGGATATAGTGGTTCGAAACCCATATATTCCGGTAGATAGATTTTTTTTATATGGACATCGACAATGAGTTTGTGCAGGTACAAAATGATGGGGAAAAATCTTGAGGATAAATCATGATAATGAAGAAAGCTCCTTATAGTGACCATGAAGCTTGAAGACCAAGATAAGGACTTGATTAATTGATGAGTGAAGACGAAGACCCAATTGATTATTGCAGATGAAGACAATGAACGGATTGGAGACAAAAATGACAATATGGCCAACAAGAAGACTACAGTGAAAACGACCCATAGCAATAACAAAGAAACAATATTGTTATCTCTAATAAACATTAAGGAGGATTGTTAAAAAATTCATTACAAATGATGTAATGTTTATTAAAGATTGTCGGCACTAGAAATATCAAGAAGCAACATTAAACAAGGTAGCTGAAATAGTGAAGTTGACAATGTTAGTGTAGAAATGCCTAGAGAGCTCTTTCTAAACCCAATCTATTTTCTTGTAAATTATTGCTATAAATAACAATGAACTCTGGCCATCCGAGCAAGGGCTTTCTAACTTCTAATTTGTCTTTGTTTAGTGTTTGTTTAATCTCTCTGTGTTCTTGCCTTTTTGTTTTTAATAATTGAGAGGAGCTTTGTCAAGCCAGTACATGGGAATGCTCAATGCTTCCAGCAATGGGAAAGGCTTCAATAGTCCAAGAGTTTGAATTCAAGGATATCAACGATAACCATGTGGGAATCGATCTCAATAGCATGATCTACAATGCTTCTACTACTATGGCATACAAGAATGGTAAATTGGCTAAGGAAACCCAGGTGCTCAGTTTGAAAAGTGGAAATAACATAAAGGCATGGATAGACTACGATGGTGCAAATCACAAGCTCAAGGTAGGCCTAGCACCTACCGTTTTTGCAAAATCCTTGTGGTCTTTGTTAGCGAGTATCGCAAGATTAAAAGCAAGACCGGAACCTAGGACAAGTTCAAGGCTGTGCAGGCGTAAAGGAGAACTTCTATTGGACTATGACTAGCACAACCACTTGGACTATGACTAGCACAACCACTTAACTTGTGGTTGATGAACACTAATAAATCACAAGTGAAGTGTAATGAACAAGTTAGTCCACCCCAAATTGCATGATCGATTTCGTATTGAAAACATGGAGGTGATATGCCAAAATTTAAAAATTTTGATAATAAATTAATTTTAATTCTATTTTAGATTCTGAAAACATTGTATATATCCCTGCATAATGATAAAAATGAATTGGCTAGACATTATTATGTTCAAACAATTAATTAATATGTATTTTTCCAAAACATTATATATATCCTTGATAAAAATGAAAATGGTAAATATTATGATGTTCAATAAAAATCGAAAATCATTTAGATAAATTTGGCCAAAATTTTGCTCAAGATCAGAATTTCACTATACATAGTATAACGATCCTAAACATTTAGCTAAATTTGGCCAAAATCAGAATTTTGATATACATAGTACAACGATACAAAATTTCAAAGCACATAACGATCCAAAATTTCAAAGCAAACTCGATTTCTTATGTATAGGAATATGCAACTAAAAGTTAAAAGAAATTGGTAAGAAGTTTAATTTTTTTAAATAAATAATTTTGAGTTAAAAGAAATTGGTAAGTAGTGATAGTGTTATTTGCATTAGTTTTATTTCAAATTTTAAGAAATGTACATTGGTATCCTATCTCTTTGATTTCTACTTTAATATTTTAAAGTCAATTTTAAGAACGTATATGTGGCCATTGCAATAAATATTACCACTGTACATGAAATATAACTTGACATATGTGTGTTCAAAATGAAATACGACGCTTTCTTCCGCTTTGATTCCAGCTTATAAATGTTTTATTGGAATAAAGTTTCAATTCAAAAATGAATTCTAACATGGTTTTATTCTTCTCATTTTTGAAATTACTAAAATATAAATATAAAAATCTCTCTGAAAAGTCAGAGCATAACTTGTGGGGAACAAAAATATAAATATAAAAATCTCTCTGAAAAGTCAGAGCATAACTTATGGGGAACAATATTCAGCTTACCATAGAGTATTTTAATGTTGATGGTTGGATCTCAAATTGCTTGATTTCCAACATTCAACAAACTTGCTGTAATTACAACAGGCTGAATATTGTTCGCCCAACTGGGCAGCCCACACATTGTTCATAGCCTTACAATCTGTCCTCTTATAATGCTTTTTCATGATGCAGACTTTGTTGACAAAGTGTCAATCCTGAAAAGTACTGTATCTATGTAATAGCAGAATAATTAGCAGATACTGTTGGTGCTGGCAGTGCTAATGGCTACACACGTTCATCTATTTTTTCGAAGAAGGGCCAAAACCAAATCTTCCAGATCTGCATCCTGGTTGCTATTGGGGTGTCTCTGCTCAGATAATATCTCGGCGTCCTGGAAGACATGCGTTTCTTGGGCTGTACACACGGGATGAATGCTCTCGGCCTGCATCCCGACGGAATAACTGCTCCATAAACCCACGTCGTCCCTAACCTCCTCATTGTAGTTATTAATTGCAACATTGTCGAATGGAATTTGTTGAGGGACTCCCCAGGGATTCAAAGACTGTTTATCATAAGGACTACTGCTATTCATGCTATTCGATGTTAAAGATGGCATTTCCGAATGCTTGCCATATTGATCATGTGCACGACTTAGTGAATCCCCATCTGAGTCGCTACAGTCTGCGAGCTGAGCATAACCAGCAGCCAATTTTCCCTTTAAATTCGCAACCTGCCATGCAAGAAACGATTTCAGACAACCTCAAATATTAAATATTTCAAAGATCTATAAACACGGATGAATTCTAAGCTTATATGTATCGGAACTATGTTTTACTTCATATTCTGTGGCTATACAAATGGAAGATAGTGAACAGAATTGAATTGCTCGTTTGATTGATTGTGAAGAAGCGTAATTAATTCCTCACACAAATATGAACTTTCTTGTTTTGTTTCAATCTCGGTCTAAAGAAACTCCCTTTCTCTAAATTGCAACAAATAAAGAAATTTGTTGTCATGGGAGGAAAGTGAAGGTGGAGTTCAAATGCAATTGATAAACCAACCTGTTGCTGAAGACCATAAATATGCGAAACGCAGCCATAGACAGGATCCTGGAGCCGAGCCTCTGCCGCATACAATACGCTAACTACTGCATCGTCTCGGTGTTCAACGGGCAGGTGCATCAAGAGCTTAGAGAAGTTGCTCGCTCCGAAGACCTTATGTATCGCACCAAAACGAGGTGCCCCCATTTCCTCGGAGCAGAAGTATGGGGCGAACACACAGCCTTTCACACACTTTCTCCTCAGAAATTTGCACGCTGCGCAAGGTGCTCCTCCGCCTCCCATATTTATACTCTTCTCCCTAGCGTTCGGATTTCACAGAACTGATTCGGGTGGGGATCAGCCCCGTTGCAAGTAGCGATAAATAAGCACAAGTTGCAGAGGAGGTGAAGAAAAACTGCAAAGTCAGAAGCAATTAGAGACTGAATGGAATCGCATTACAAACTAACAACTTATAAGCAATTGCTGAAGACGGACCCCATCAGGTGGGGCAGCCCGATGCGAGCCAAAACAATTCCTCTGGCGAGCCAACCCCATTATTAGGTGGGGCAACCCAATGCGAGCCAAAAGGATTCCTCTGGCGAGCGAACGAAGTGTCCCGCAGAAGAAGAAGCTGATTGACAATCATTTCCCGCAGTTGATCCGTTATCATGTGGCTCTTCTGTTCCCTCAGAGGGAGCCCCGGAAAATGGGCGCCATGTCGAGTTTCTCAATTCGATCAAACGCCGGCCCTACAAACTACAAGCTGTCGTTGCGATCGAAACAAGATCAACAATATCTGCAAATTGTTGGAAGGCCAGCGGAGCGTCACATTTGAAATCGCCCATCCCGTGAGATAATCCTAAAGCAAAAGCCAAGCCACTGCGCAGTCTTGTACTTACGTAGAGTTTTATAACCCCTTTGCATCCTTATTTTGATTGTCCATTATTGGACCGGACGAGTCGGACGTAGAGGCGGTCTTTGATTGGATTAAAACATCAAGATCACAGAGGGAATCTGATTAAATAAGGGCCGGAGCATGAGCCCTTCGTTCGAAATAATACCTCCAACCATTAAAATTTTGTATATATATGCCGTTTAAAACTTGGTATAGTGGGGGACAATACGTGGGGATAAGCAGAGCTGATAAAAAGAACTCAGTACTTAGCTCGCGTGCCGGAGCCATGACAGAGAAAGGAAAATGAAAGAAAAGCGTCCCTGTTGACGATGTACTCCGCCGTTGCCTGCCAAGTCTTAATAGTCACCCCAAAAGTAACAAAATATATATATATATTCAAAATATGGACAGCTGTACAATTATATTTTACCTCATGGATTTAGAATGAGAACCTACCTCACAACGTTGAATCTGGCCCTACTTTGGTAGAGGACCAAGTTGTAGATATTTATGTGTTTTATAGTTTGTATAATCTAAATTTGAGAAGCATAGGTGCATAGAGGAAACAGGTAAAAGCCTTTGATTCATGTCTTTACTCAACAAATGCACTAGTATATTCATATCATTCAATAATGGAACATAAAAAGTGCTAATCAAGCGCGTGGAAAATTTACTTGTTAAACAAAGGCCAAATCCAATATGTTAAGCAAAGTGGGAGATTTCTCAACTAAGAAAAGGATATATGCCAAATATTTGGTATGGAGAATATGGCTGTTAAAATTGCATATTGGGATTTGTGAGGGTTTCCAACAAATGGTATTGTAGTTGAGCATGAGCACATCAAGTCTCACGTACTGTAACATCCATAGTTGTAAAGAGATTTTATTTATCATAAATTATAATCGAATAAAACATCAAATATGCATCATCCATGTAAACAATACGTTAAAAGATAGATAAAATTGGGGACATTATTCCATTATAATTAATCACCAATAAGTATATCATCAAACTCATGCATCGAAAAATTGGTACTTAAAATAAGACCCAACCCATTCTCTAAACATCTAACCCATGTCTTAGCCTTAAATACATATAAATTGATACTTGGATTCAACGCATTTAAAGAATTAGTCATGCATCGAAAAATTGGTAATTAAAATAAGAACCAACCCATTCTCTAAACATCTAACCCATGTCTTTGCCTTAAATACATGTAAATTTATACTTGGATTCAATGCATTTAAAGAATTAGTAAAATTCCCTAGACCACTTACTAATTCGCTTGGCATTAATGCCCATCACTTTGTTTTGTTTGTAACTCTCCCACATTTTATATGAAATTGTTGAGTTGCATCCTTCCTAAAAAACTACGGATTACATTTCTTGAAACCCATTGATAATTATCCCTACCATTACTACCTTTGTCACTCTACCGATTGTTCCATATTCACAAAATGGATGGTACAGCCTTCATTATCTACCTACTTAGTTGGAAACACCATATACTACAATCCAAAAATGAAGAGAACAATAAGCCTCTACCACACTTGTTGACTTGCCATTAAGGTAACTCTTAGCGACATCTCCAAATGAAGGGACCAAATCTAGGACCACCTCCAATTCCTTGGCCCAAAAATGCTAGGGAACATCCATTTCATTTAGCCAATTATTCAAAAATGGTGTTGGCACTAGAAATAAAACTTGTGCTTGATTTGGGTTCAATGTTGATGCTTGCATCTCCACCACAATTTGCCACTCCATGTCTACATAAGAATATATTTGTTGTAGTTCAAATATTTCACTTGTGCCACTAGTCAAAACTTTCTAAAGAGTCTTGGTAGCTACATAGTCATTATATAATGTGGTTAGATCATTTCTATCATGTTGGATTTCCATAATATTTATTTGTCATTGAATAGGAACAACAATAATATTGGCCTCAATAGTGATTCATGTAATTGTTTCTATGTTCCGCATGTAGATTTCTCACTCATCTTTGAGATATGCATTCAACCCTAGATGGTTCTGTATGCGATTATGCATTTCCCAATTATGGTCTATAGCTCCATCCTAGACTATTGTACCTAAAGATGCTATATATTGACCTTAGACATCAAGTCCATTAACTAAGAACCATCACAAGTACACTCTGCTTCCAATGATGTAGATCAATGAGTGATGCATGGACTCTTGATGTAGTGTAGGTAGGTTTCTCATCGAAGATCAAACCTTCGAAGTGAGGATCATTCTTATGAAATGTTTCCACATGTGGGAAAACTAGTGGCATGCTTACTCCAACTCCACTACTAGTGAATTTATCAATTGTAAGTATCCTACTCCTCTATTATATGAGTTAGTTAAACTTGGAGTTATTGGTTGTATTTTTTTAATTATAAGGTACCATGCTCTTATCGAAGAAAATTATGAACATCCAAATAACACATCATTAGGATTCAATCAATTGAGTAGTTTTAGATATTGATTACAAAAGAGAGAGTCAAGTTATTGGATAACTAAAGGTATGCAAGAGAAGCTTAACCATCATAACTAACTATTAGATATATCCCATAATATTACGGACTAAGAAGAATGAATAATAGTTTAGAAGGTTGGCTATTAGACAATGATGCAGGAGCATCGGGACCTAGGCAAATCAGTCGAGGTTGATTAACCGAAGGGAGCCGACCAGTGGGAGTGCCGATGACCACTGGTGCGGAGAGCAGGTTGACTTGCCGAAGTCAACAAGTTGAGCAGAAATAGTCGGGGTGTGGCCGACTAAAGGAACAACGGATGTCGCGAGAGGTCGAGAATCGACAGGAAATGGTCGACAAGCGACGAGAGGCAGAAGATGTCGGGTAGTCGACAAGTGGTCGAACTACGACATCGACAGGGTTTGGGGAAGCCAAGTGTAATTGGGAAAGAGTGAACCGATAGGAAGTTCCTAATGAGAGTGACTGCTGTAGCAGGGTCGGAAGGACAGAAAGTCAAGGGACTATACCTAGTAACCGTTCGGGGTTGCTGAGGAAGTTATTACAGTTATTGCGAGTTGGTGAAGGACATGACAGACGATGTCATGGACAGAGGCTGTGCAGCACGGTTACAAGTTGACAGTGCAGGTTCACAGGATTTGGCAGGATCGACGAACAGAGGGGGATGCGTGTCTCGGGATTGCAACAGTCTTGGGAACAACACCCACAGAGTAGAAGGGGAAGGGAAGGTCTTCAGTCTAGGGACAGAAGAGGGAGACAGAAGAGGAAGACAGAGAAGAGAAAGAGGGCAGATCTGAGAGAGTTGTGAAGATTCACACTGGCGAAGTCCAAAGATTTGAGATCGAACCATAGCTCAAAGTTCCGTGGTGAACCAGGAGAGGGTGAGGTCGACACACAGGGAGAACACACCACAGTTATTTCTAAGTTGTAACGGCTAAGGACGATCATAATTAGTTATTTGTTTACAGTTATTTTGCATTGTAACCGATTTCAGAGAAGTAATATAAGCCACTCCTAGCATCAGGTTTTACACCTTGTTTGTGTAAGCATTGTGGTTTGTGTCGTGTGTATTGTTAAGCAAGAAAGTATCCCGTAGGGTGACTTGCGTCAGTTGGTATCAAAGCCCAGAAGTGAGTCCGGTTGCAGAAGACAACTATACCAACCTGACTTGCGTCAATTGGTATCAGAGCCCGGAAGCGAGTCCGGTTGGAGAAGACAACTATACCAACCTGACTTGCGTCAGTTGGTATCAGAGCCCGGAAGTGTGAGAGTTTTTAGCAGAGGTTGAAAATGGCTCATAAAGACATTAATGTCCGAGGACGAAGAGCGCGTGGCACAACAACCGTCACAGTGGATCATGAGATGTTCTACGAATGCGTCCGAACGATGCAGACTTCGACAAATGAAGTCACAACGATCAAAGAAAACCAGAGGCGTGGTTGCATTCCTAAAGCACTGGACCATAGCGATGAGGAAGTCGGGGAAGTGGAAGCTCGGGAAGCCACAGCAGAAGAACCAGAGGAAAAACTCATCAAGCTTCTGACAGAAATGAGAGGTCAGGTGAAGATATATGTGCGTACGTACTCGGGAAGCTTGGACCCAGAAGACTTGATTGACTGGTTCAGAGAGATGGAGAAATACTTCGATGTGGAGCAAATCGAGGATCCTAAGCGGGTTAAGACTGCATGTCTAAGGTTGAAGGGACATGCCTCGTTGGGGTGGGACAATGTACAGGCTGACAGACTCAAGAAAGGCAAGGAGAAAATCAAATCTTGGGACAAGATGGTTGCCAAGTTGAAGGGGAAGTTCTTGCCAAACGACTATGTGGTTCCCTTGTTCTGAAAGCTACAAAACTTTCGACAGAATGAAATGACCGTGAAAGAGTACACGAAGGAGTTCTACCGATTGTCGATTCGGTCAGGACAAACTGATGAAGGAGAAGAAGCCATCACCAGGTATGTAAATGGCTTGAAATACACTCTTCAGGATGAAATCAACATGTCGAGATTTAGAGCAGTCGGAGAAGCCTATCAGTTATCTCTAAAGGCTGAGGAGAAACTATCGAGGAAGTCCGCAGCGACCAGAGGCAGTATGACTGGTCGGGGTGGAAAGATCGTCTCCATGAATGGTCAAGGTAGCGGCTACAAGAAAGAAGGTGTCGAAAATAGTCGACACACAGAACGGACATCGACGAAAGAAAAAGCGCAAGAGAACCGACACGATGGTCGTGAGAACCGTGGTCGAGGCGTGTATGGTCGAAGTGGTCCATCCAATAAAAGGGGAGCTAACAGATTAGCCGTAATTTGTTACAAATGTCGAGGAATGGGACACAAGGCATATGAGTGCCCAGAAAACCTACATACTGCAGAAGAGTCGAAACCCAGACGTCGAAAGGATGAGCAAGTCGACGAGAGGGAAGAATCAGCATCAAATAGCAATGGAGGTGAGAAAAGGAAGAACCGAAATCTGACGGTTTAGAGAGCTTTGATTTAGGAAGATCAACGTGATCCGATGGAACCAGCACAACGGAAGGTGATCTTTCGAATGAAGGTGCGGATCGGAGAATGGCGTTGCAAGACCATAGTTGATGGTGGAAGTACAGAGAATCTTGTGTTGACAGAAGTCATCGATAAGATCAGGGTTAAATGTCGGGAATACCCACACCCTTACAAGATCTCATGGTTACAAAAAGGACACCATGTTAAGGTGACCCAACAATGCCTGATCAACTTCAAGGTTGAAGGATTGGAAGATAGCGTACTGTGTGATGTAGTACCCATGGATGCATGCCAACTGTTGTTAGGGAGACCATGGCAATATGATCGTAAGATGATCTATGACGGTCGAGCTAACACAATCACAGTGTGGAAGAATGGCGTGAAAAGGACTCTTAAGCCGAGGTGAGAAGAGCCAGCTGACGGTAGGGATGGCGAGAGCAATCTGTGGGAAAAGCGAGTGTTGATGAGCACTGCCAAAGAATTCCTTGCAGAGGAAGAAAAACAGTCGGGATGTTTTGCAATCATTCCCAAAGGACCATTTGTTGAAGGAACGGCCGACAGGGAGAATATTCCAGTCAAAATCGAGGAGTTGCTCGATGAATTTTGGGACATAATGGCTTATGAGAACTCGATGGGATTACTGCCGACAAGGAGTATATTCCATCAAATCGACTTGATTCCAGGGTCGAGCCTGCCAAACAAAGCACCATATAGGATGAATCCAGCAGAGGGACAGGAGCTCAACCGGCAGGTCCAAGAGTTGTTGGACAGGGGATTGATCCGAGAAAGTTTGAGTCCGTGTGCAATACCAGCAGTATTGACACCAAATAAGCATGGAGAATGGAGAATGTGTACCAATTCCAGAGCCATCAACAAGATCACGATCAAGTATCGATTTCCATTGCCAAGGATGGATGACTTGATGGATTTCCTGAGTGGAGTGACATACTTCACGAAATTAGACCTGAAGAGTGGGTATCACCAGATTAGGGTCGGAGAAGGAGATGAATGGAAGACATCGTTCAAAATAAGAGAAGGGATATATGGTGGTTAGTCATGCCGTTTGGATTGACTAATGCACCCAGTACATTCATGAGACTGATGAATGAAGTGCTAAATCCATTCTTAGGAAAGTTTGTCGTAGTCTATCTAGACAACATTCTGATTTTCAGTCGGACCAAGTCAGAACATTTGGAACACGTTCGACAAGTATTACAGAAATTGTAGGAAGAGAAGCTAATGGTTAACCTGCAAAAGTGTTTCTTCATGAACAAGGAATTGGTGTACTTGGGATTTGTGATTTCAGGTAAAGGGTTGGAGATGGACCCCAAGAAGGTGAAGGCAATAGTATATTGGCCGGAACCGACAAGTGCGATTGTAGTGAAAAGTTTCCATGGACTTGCTAGTTTCTACCGGAAGTTCATTCAGGGATTTAGTCGGATCTATGCACCATTGATAGAATGCATGAGGAAGGGCGAGTTCAAATGGACGGATAAGGCCTAGGAAGCTTTCGACAAATTGAAGGAAAAGGTCACTGAGAGCCCAGTATTGGCGCTCCCAGACTTTGACAAAGTTTTCCAGGTCGATTGTGATGCGAGTGGAACAGCAATTGGAGCAGTGTTGAGACAGGAAGGCCAACCAATTGCATTCTTCAGTGAAAAGCTGAATGGAGAGAAGCGGAAATATTCGGTCTACGATCAAGAATTTTATGCTATCATACAAGCATTGAACAAATGGAGGCATTATTTGTTGCCTCAGGAATTTGTGTTATACACGAATCACCAAGCATTGAGGTATCTGAATACTCAGTCGAAGTTGGATCAGAGACACATGAAGTTGGTGGAGCTGCTCCAGAGATATATGTTCATGTTGCGACATAGGTCGGGCAAGTCGAACAAAGTTGCCAACGCGTTGAGTAGGAGAGTTGCGTTGTTGAGCACGACGACTGTTCAGGCAACAGGGATAGAGCCGATAAAGACAGAGTATGAGACCGACGAAGATTTTGCGGAAGCATGGAAGGCCTTTTGTGAGCCTTGGAGCATCGACAAAACTCCATATTTGAGTTATTTCATTCAAGGAGGCTATCTGTTCAGGGGAAGTCAACTGTGTGTTGCCAAAGGATCAGTGAGAGAGAACCTAATCTGAGAGTTTCATAATGGCGGGTTAGCAGGACACTTTGGGATCGACAAGACCAAAGCACTAGTTGACGAGAAGTATTTCTGGCCAAGGATGTTGACAGATGTCGGAAGATGGGTTCGACAATGTCAAATTTGCCAGTTGGAAAAAGGAAGGAGTCAGAACACAGGGTTGTATACACCATTTCCAGTACCAGAGAACCCGTGGGATCATCTTAGCATGGATTTTGTGTTAGGCTTGCCAAGGACTCAACAGGGAAGCGACTCAATATTTGTTGTAGTCGGCAGATTTTTGAAGATGGCACATTTCATACCATGTAAGAAAACAAGTGTTGCCACAGGGATCGTTGTGCTATTCTTTAGGGAAATAGTCAAGCTGCATGGGTTGCCAAAGAGTATCACGTTGGATCGGGATACGAAATTCATGGGGAATTTCTGGAGGACCCTATGGAAGAAATTCGGCAGGAAGTTAGAGTTTAGCTCGACGCATCATCCGTAGACGAACGGACAAACCGAGGTTGTAAACAGAAGTTTGGGAAACCTTCTGAGATGTTTAGCGGCTGACAGACTGAAGCAGTGGGAAAATGTGTTGGCATAGGCAGAGTTTTCATATAACAATTCTGTGAATCGATCGACAGGATTGAGCCCATTTCAGATTGTTCAAGGGAGGAGTCCACATGTAGTGGTAGATTTGGTCGAATTGCCGATAGAAACCAGGAAGAGCGCAGATGCAGAATCATTCGCAAAGCATATGCATGAAGTTCATGAAAATGTGCGAAAGCGCATCGAGAAAAGTAATGCGACCTACAAGTTGAGAGCCGACCGGATGAAGAGAATACTGTCATTCCAAGAAGGGGACTTAGTCTATGCCTATTTACGGAAGGAGCAATTTCCGACAGGAACGTACAACAAGCTGAAGTTGAACAAGATAGGGCCATGCAGGATTCTGAAGAAGATTTCGGACAACGCATATGTGTTGGAATTGCCGGAAGACTTGAACATTTCAGCAACATTCAACGTCTCAGACTTGTACAAATTTGAAGAAGGGTCAAGCAGCAGAAAGGAGGAAGGAACGAGTATCGACTGGACAGGACAGATCCTAGACCGACATAAGAAGGGATCGCAGAAGTAATCAACGAATGCGAAGTAGGGCGTACCTGTAGATCGTGCATGAAGGAATACTTGGTGCGATGGACAAATGATGAGTTACAGGAAGCAACATAGATTTTCGAAGAGGAGTTCAGGAGACTGACGGAGCAGTCGAACTCTTTTTCACCTGGGGAGTCTGATGTAGGAGCATCGGGACCTAGGCAAATCAGTCGAGGTTGATCGACCGAAGGGAGTCAACCAGTAGGAGTTCCAATGACCACTGGTGCGGAGAGCAGGTTGACTTGCCGAAGTCAACAAGTCCAGCAGAAACAGTTGGGGTGCGACCGACTGAAGGAACAGCGAATGTCGCGAGAGGTCGAGAATCGATAGGAAATGGTCGACAGACAACGAGCAGCGGAAGATGTCGGGTAGTCAACAAGTGGTCGAACTATGACATCGACAGGGTTTGGCAAAGCAAAGTGTAATTGGGAAAGAGTGAACCGATAGGAAGGTCATGATGAGACTGACTGTTGTAGTAGGGTCCGAAGGACAGAAAGTCAAGGGACTGTACCTAGTAACCGTTCGGGGTTTTTGAGGAATTTATTACAGTTATTGCGAGTTGGTGAAGGACATGACAGAGGACGTCATGGACAGAGGCTGTGTAGCACGGCTAGAAGCTGACAGTGCAGGTTCGCAGGATTTGGCAGGATCGATGAACAGAGGGGGATGTGTGTCTCGGGATTGCAATAGTCTTGGGAACAGCACCCGCAAAGTAGAAGAGGAAGGGAAGGTCTTCAGTCTGGGGACATAAGAGGGAGACAGAAGAGGAAGACAGAGAAGAGCAAGAGGGAAGAGCCCAGAGAGTTGTGAAGAGTCACACCGGTGAAGTCCAGAGAGTTGAGATCGAACCATAGCTCAGAGTTCCATGGCGAACCAGGAGAAGGTGAGGTCGAGACACAGGGAGAACACACCACAGTTACTTCTAAGTTGTAATGGCCGAGGCCGATCATAATTAGTTATTTGTTTACATTTATTTTGCATTGTAACCGATTTCAAAGAAATAATCTAAGCCACTCCTGGCATCTAGTTTTACACCTTGTTTGTGTACGCATTGTGGTTTGTGTCATGTGTATTGTTAAGCAAGAAAGTATCCCGTAGGGTGACTTGCGTCAGACAACTAGGTTGAAACTTTTGATGGGGAGATCAAAATCAACTTGGATTTTTGTTGCAAAATGAAGAAGACTGAAATTACTTAAGGAAAGGAAAGGCCTCAACTTGTTATGAGAAGTATCAAACATTGTGGTTGTGGAATCGTAGAATTTGTGTAAAATTCTGTTGAGGGCTAAACTAGCCCCAAGTCCATGGGCTTGGGGAAACCCACCCACACACACAACCCTCCTTTTTCTAAATGTTTTCCATGTGCTTTACACTTTTTGATGATGCTTGATCGATAAGTTTTGAATATTGATGGGTTTCATTGTTTTCATATTTAGTGACTAAAGATCCTAGATGGGGTGATAAATATGGATATGACATGCATTAATGGAGCAAGCTTAGGGAGTCCAGTTCAGGTTGAAACGGTGGTTAACTCAATGGCATTGGCAGCTTCACAAAGGGTACAACATCCATTCTCCTCTTCCTCTATGCTCTGAAATGTGTCTGTACAGGAATCATCATGGCGTGGTTAATGCGAAGGTCGGTCTTGGAATATGGTTTAATGTCTCCATTTCCAAGATCTGCAAGCTCATTCTTTCTCGTCTTGTTTTGGTGGTCTCGAGCTCTTGCAACATCTCTATGCCATTGCAAACCAGGAAGGGTAGGTTGCGTCCGATTTGTGTGTTGGTAATTGAAGGCACTAGGATTTTTTAACCCAAAATCTGACGGCATATATGTCTGATTTTCGACATCACGATGTCGACCATCCGATAGGCTTCTCCTTCTTTAAACGTCGGTTGCACTTCGACGAATATCCAACAACAAAATGGACTCGTCGGATATCCGACACAGTCTTGTTGGATATCCGACCACTACTCTTTTAATATACCCATCAAATATCCGAAACCCAATACTTTATAGGGGGTCGGATATCCGACACCCATTACTTTAAGGGTGGTCGGATATTCGACAAAAGGGCTGTTGAATATCTGACATGCCTTACATCAAATATTGTTTAATATCCGACGCAAATACCTAGAAATATCGGTCGAGTTTGGCTTCGGTGCTTTGGTGAGCTTGTCAGATTCTTTTGAAGGGGACATCGGATATCCGACCTAAATTACATTGTAAGAAGTCTGATATATAGATTTTGAATAATTATATATATATATATATATATATATATATATATTCAAAATATGGAAAGTTGTACAATTATATTTTACCTCATGGATTTAGAATGAGAACCTACCTCACAACGTTGAATCTGGCCCTACTTTGGTAGAGGACCAAGTTGTAGATATTTATGTGTGTTATAGTTTGTATAATCTAAATTTGAGAAGCATAGGTGCATAGAGGAAACAGTTAAAGCCTTTGATTCATGTCTTTACTCAACAAATGCACTAGTATATTCATATCATTCAATAATGGAATATAAAAAGTGTTAATCAAGCGCGTGGAAAATTTACTTGTTAAACAAAGGCCAAATCCAATATGTTAAGCAAAGTGGGAGATTTCTCAACTAAGAAAAGGATATATACCAAATATTTGGTATGGAGAATATGGTTGTTAAAATTGCATATTGGGATTTGTGAGGGTTTCCAACAAATCCTAAAGCAAAAGCCAAGCCACTGCGCAGTCTTGTACTTACGTAGAGTTTTATAACCCCTTTGCATCCTTATTTTGATTGTCCATTATTGGACCGGACGAGTCGGACGTAGAGGCGGTCTTTGATTGGATTAAAACATCAATATCACAGAGGGAATCTGATTAAATAAGGGCCGGAGCATGAGCCCTTCGTTCGAAATAATACCTCCAACCATTAAAATTTTGTATATATATGCCGTTTAAAACTTGGTATAGTGGGGGACAATACGTGGGGATAAGCAGAGCTGATAAAAAGAACTCAGTGCCTAGCTCGCGTGCCGGAGCCATGACAGAGAAAGGAAAATGAAAGAAAAGCGTCCCTGTTGACGATGTACTCCGCCGTTGCCGGCCAAGTCTTAATAGTCACCCCAAAAGTAACAAAATATATATATATATTCAAAATATGGACAGCTGTACAATTATATTTTACCTCATGGATTTAGAATGAGAACCTACCTCACAACGTTGAATCTGGCCCTACTTTGGTAGAGGACCAAGTTGTAGATATTTATGTGTTTTATAGTTTGTATAATCTAAATTTGAGAAGCATAGGTGCATAGAGGAAACAGGTAAAAGCCTTTGATTCATGTCTTTACTCAACAAATGCACTAGTATATTCATATCATTCAATAATGGAACATAAAAAGTGCTAATCAAGCACGTGGAAAATTTACTTGTTAAACAAAGGCCAAATCCAATATGTTAAGCAAAGTGGGAGATTTCTCAACTAAGAAAAGGATATATGCCAAATATTTGGTATGGAGAATATGGCTGTTAAAATTGCATATTGGGATTTGTGAGGGTTTCCAACAAATGGTATTGTAGTTGAGCATGAGCACATCAAGTCTCAGGTACTGTAACATCCATAGTTGTAAAGAGATTTTATTTATCATAAATCATAATTGAATAAAACATCAAATATGCATCATCCATGTAAACAATATGTTAAAAGATAGATAAAATTGGGGACAATATTCCATTATAATTAATCACCAATAAGTATATCATCAAACTCATGCATCGAAAAATTGGTACTTAAAATAAGACCCAACCCATTCTCTAAACATCTAACCCATGTCTTAGCCTTAAATACATATAAATTTATACTTGGATTCAATGCATTTAAAGAATTAGTCATGCATCGAAAAATTGGTAATTAAAATAAGAACCAACCCATTCTCTAAACATCTAACCCATGTCTTAGCCTTAAATACATGTAAATTTATACTTGGATTCAATGCATTTAAAGAATTAGCAAAATTCCCTAGACCACTTACTAATTCGCTTGGCATTAATGCCCATCACTTTGTTTTGTTTGTAACTCTCCCACATTTTATATGAAATTGTTGAGTTGCATCCTTCCTAAAAACCTAGGGATTACATTTCTTGAAACCCATTGATAATTATCCCTACCGTTACTACCTTTGTCACTCTACCGATTGTTCCATATTCACAAAATGGATGGTACAACCTTCATTATCTACCTACTTAGTTGGAAACACCATATACTACAATCCAAAAATGAAGAGAACAATAAGCCTCTACCACACTTGTTGACTTGCCATTAAGGTAACTCTTAGCCACATCTCCAAATGAAGGGACCAAATCTACGACCACCTCCAATTCCTTGGCCCAAAAATGCTAGGGAACATCCATTTCATTTAGCCAATTATTCAAAAATGGTGTTGGCACTAGAAATAAAACTTGTGCTTGATTTGGGTTCAATGTTGATGCTTGCATCTCCACCACAATTTGCCACTCCATGTCTACATAAGAATATATTTGTTGTAGTTACAAATATTTCACTTGTGCCACTAGTCAAAACTTTCTAAAGAGTCTTGGTAGCTACATAGTTATTATATAATGTGGTTAGATCATTTCTATCATGTTGGATTTCCATAATATTTATTTGTCATTGAATAGGAACAACAATAATATTGGCCTCAATAGTCATTCATGTAATTGTTTCTATGTTCCGCATGTAGATTTCTCACTCATCTTTGAGATATGCATTCAACCCTAGATGGTTCTGTATGCGATTATGCATTTTCCAATTATGGTCTATAGCTCCATCCTAGACTATTGTACCTAAAGATGCTATATATTGACCTTAGACAACAAGTCCATTAACTAAGAACCATCACAAGTACACTCTGCTTCCAATGATGTAGATCAATGAGTGATGCATGGACTCTTGATGTAGTGTAGGTAGGTTTCTCATCGAAGATCAAACCTTTGAAGTGAGGATCATTCTTATGAAATGTTTCCACGTGTGGGAAAACTAGTGGCATGCTTACTCCAACTCCACCACTAGTGAATTTATCAATTGTAAGTATCCTACTCCTCTATTATATGAGTTAGTTAAACTTGGAGTTATTGGTTGTATTTTTTTAATTATAAGGTACCATGCTCTTATCGAAGAAAATTTTGAACATCCAACTAACATATCATTAGGATTCAATCAATTGAGTAGTTTTAGATATTGATTACAAAAGAGAGAGTCAAGTTATTGGATAACTAAAGGTATGCAAGAGAAGTTTAACCATCATAACTAACTATTAGATATATCCCATAATATTATGGACTAAGAAGAAAGAATAATAGTTTAGAAGGTTGGCTATTAGACAATGATGCAGAAACATCGGGACCTAGGCAAATCAGTCGAGGTTGATCGACCGAAGGGAGCCGACCAGTGGGAGTGCCAATGACCATTGGTGCAGAGAGTAAGTTGACTTGCCGAAGTCAACAAGTTGAGAAGAAACAGTCGGGGTGCGGCCAACTGAAGGAACAGCGGATGTCGCGAGAGGTCGAGAATCAACAGGAAATGGTCGACAGACAACGAGGGATGGAAGATTTTGGGTAGTCAACAAGTGGTCGAACTATGACATCGACAGGGTTTGGCAAAGCCAAGTGTAATTGGGAAAGAGTGAACCGACAGGAAGTTCATGATGAGACTGACTGTCGAGCAAGGTCGGAAGGATAAAAAGTCAAGGGACTGTACCTAGTAACCATTCGGGGTTGCTGAGGAAGTTATTACAGTTATTTCGAGTTGGTGAAGGCCATGATAGAGGATGTCATGGACAGAGGCTGTGCAGCACGGCTAGAAGCTAACAGTGCAGGTTCACAGGATTTGGCAGGATCGACGAACAGAAGGGGATGCGTGTCTCGAGATTGCAACAATCTTGGGAACAACACCCGCAGAGTAGAAGAGGAAGGGAAGGTCTTCAGTCTAGGGACAGAAGAGGGAGACAGAAGAGGAAGACAGAGAAGATAAAGATGGCAGATCCGAGAGAGTTGTGAAGAGTCACACTGGCGAAGTCCAGAGAGTTGAGATCAAACCATAGCTCAGAGTTCCGTGGCGAAGCAGGAGAGGGTGAGGTCGACACACAGGGATAACACACCACAGTTACTTCCAAGTTGTAACGGCTAAGGTCGATCATAATTACTTATTTGTTTACAATTATTTTGCATTGTAACTGATTTCAGAGAAGTAATATAAGCCACTCGGGGCATCTAGTTTTACACCTTGTTTGTGTAAGCATTGTGGTTTGTGTCATGTGTATTGTTAAGCAAGAAAGTATCCCGTAGGGTGACTTGCGTCAGTTGGTATCAGAGCCCGGAAGTGAGTCTTGTTGCAGAAGACAACTATACCAACCTGACTTGCATCAATTGGTATCAGAGCCTGGAAGCAAGTCTGGTTGGAGAAGACAACTATACCAACCTAACTTACGTCAGTTGGTATCAGAGCCCGGAAGTGTGAGAGTTTTCAGCAGAGCTTGAAAATGGCTCATAAAGGCGTTAATGTCCGAGGACGAAGAGCGCGTGGCACAACAACCGTCACAATGGATCGTGAGATGTTCGACGAATGCGTCCGCACGATGCAGACTTTGACAAATGAAGTCGCGGTGATCAAAGAAAACCAGAGGCATGGTTTCATTCCTAAAGCACTAGACCACAGCGACGAGGAAGTCGAGGAAGTGGAAGCTCAGGAAGCTGCAGCAGAAGAACCAGAGGAAAAACTCATCAAGCTTCTGACAGAAATTAGAGGTCAGGTGAAGATAGATGTGCGTACGTACTCGGGAAGCCTGGACCCAAAAGACTTGATCAACTGGTTCAGAGAGATGGAGAAATACTTCAACGTGGAGCAAATCGAGGATCCTAAGCGGGTTAAGACTGCATGTCTAAGGTTGAAGGGTCACGCTTCGTTGTGGTGGGACAATGTACAAGCTGACAGACTCAAGGAAGGCAAGGAGAAAATCAAATATTGGGACAAGATGGTTGCCAAGTTGAAGGGGAAGTTCTTGCCAAACGACTATGTGGTTCCCTTCTTCTGAAAGCTACAAAACTTTCGACAGAATGAAATGACCGTGAAAGAGTACACGGAGGAGTTCTACCGATTGTCGATTCGGTCAGGACAAACTGATGAAGGAGAAGAAGCTATCACCAGGTATGTAAACGGCTTGAAATACACTATTCAGGATGAACTCAACATGTCAAGATTTAGAGCAGTCCGAGAAGCCTATCAGTTAGCTCTGAAGGCGAACGAGAAACTATCGAGGAAGTCCGCAGCAACCAGAGGCAGGATGACTGGTCGGGGTGGAAAGACCATCTCCGTGAAGGGTCAAGGTAGCGGCTACAGGAAAGAAGGTGTCGAAAATAGTCGACACGCAGAAGGGACATCGACGAAAGAAAAAGCGCAAGAGAACCGACATGATGGTCGTGAGAACTGTGGTCGAGGCGTGTATGGTCTAAGTGGTCCATCCGATAAAAGGGGAGCTAACAGACCAGCCGTAATTTGTTACAAATGTCGAGGAATGGGACACAAGGCATATGAGTGCCCAAAAAACCTACATACTGCAGAAGAGTCGAAACCCAGACGTCGAAAGGATGAGCAAGTTGACAAGAGGGAAGAATCGGCATCTGATAGCAGTGGAGGTGAGAAAAGGAAGAACCAGAATCTGACGGTTTAGAGAGCTTTGATTCAGGAAGATCAACGTGATCTGATGGAACCAGCACAACGGAAGGCGATCTTTCGAACGAAGGTGCAGATCGGAGAATGGCGTTGCAAGACCATAGTTGATGGTGGAAGTACAGAGAATCTTGTGTCGACAGAAGTCATCGACAAGATCAGGTTGAAATGTTGGGAATACCCACACCCTTACAAGATCTCATGGTTACAGAAAGGACACCGTGTTAAGGTGACCGAATAATGCCTAATCAACTTCAAGGTTGAAGGATTGGAGGATAGCGTAATGTGTGATGTAGTACCCATGGATGCATGCCATCTGTTGTTAGGGATACCATGGCAATATGATCGTAAGATGATCTATGACGGTTGAGCTAACACAGTCGAGCCAGCTGACGGTAGGGATGGCGGGAGCAATCTGTGGGAAAAGCGAGTTTTGATGAGCACTGCCAAAGAATTCGTTGCAGAGGAAGAAAAATAGTTGGGATGTTTTGCAATCATTCCAAAAGGACCATATGTTGAAGGAACGGCTGACAGGGAGAATATTCTAGTCGAAATCGAGGAGTTGCTCGATGAATTTGGGGAAATAATGGCTGATGAGAACTCGACGAGATTACTGCTGACAAGGAGTATATTCCATCAGATCGACTTGATTCCAGGGTCGAGTCTTCCAAACAAAGCACCATATAGGATGAGTCTAGCAGAGGGACAGGAGCTCAACCGACAGGTCCAAGAGTTGTTGGACAGGGGATTGATCCGAGAAAGTTTGAGTCTGTGTGCAGTACCAGCAGTATTGACACCAAATAAGCGCTGAGAATGGAGAATGTGTACCAATTCCAGAGCCATCAACAAGACCACGATCAAGTATCGATTTCCATTGCCAAGGATGGATGACTTGATGGATTGCCTAAGTGGAGCGACATACTTCACGAAATTAGACCTGAAGAGTGGGTATCACCAGATTAGGGTCGGAGAAGGAGATGAATGGAAGACAATGTTCAAAACAAGAGAAGGGATATTTGAGTGGTTAGTCATGCTGTTTGGATTGAGTAATGCACCCAGTACATTCATGAGACTGATGAATGAAGTGATGAAGCCATTCTTAGGAAAGTTTGTCGTAGTCTATCTAGACGACATTCTAATTTTCAGTCGGACCAAGTCAGAACATTTGGAACACGTTCGACAAGTATTATAGAAATTGTAGGAAGAGAAGTTGTTGGTTAACCTGCAAAAGTGTTTCTTCATGAACAAGGAATTGGTGTACTTGGGATTTGTGATTTCAGGTAAAGGGTTGGAGATGGACCCCGAGAAGGTGAAGGCAATAGTAGATTGGCTGGAACCGACAAGTGCGACTGTAGTGAAACGTTTCCATGGACTTGCTAGTTTCTACCGGAAGTTCATTCAGGGATTTAGTCGGATTTGTGCACCATTGACAGAATGCATGAGGAAGGACGAGTTCAAATGGACGGATAAGGCCCAGGAAGCTTTCGACAAATTGAAGGAAAAGGTCACTGAGAGCCCAGTATTGGTGCTCCAAGACTTTGACAAAGTTTTCCAGGTCGATTGTGATGCGAGTGGAACAGCAATTGGAGCAGTGTTGAGCCAGGAATGCCAACCAATTGCATTCTTCAATGAGAAGCTGAATGGAGCGAAGCGGAAATATTCGGTCTACGATCAAGAATTTTATGCTATCATACAAGCATTGAACAAATGGAGGCATTATTTGTTGCCTCAGGAATTTGTGTTATACATGGATCACCAAGCACTGAGGTATCTGAATACTCAGTCGAAGTTGGATCAGAGACACATGAAGTTGGTGGAGCTGCTCCAGAGATATACGTTCATGTTGCGACATAGGTCGGGCAGGTCGAACAAAGTTCCCAACGCGTTGAGCAGGAGAGTTGAGTTGTTGAGCACGGTGACTATTCAGGCAACAGGGATAGAGTCGATAAAGATGGAGTATGAGACCGACGAAGATTTTGCAGAAGCATGGAAAGCTTGTTGTGAGCCTTGGAGCATCGATAGAACTCCATATTTGAGTTATTTCATTCAAGGAGGCTATCTGTTCAGGGGAAGTCAACTGTGTTGTAATACCCCCAATTCGACCCTTAGGATATATTAGCCTTTAATGAAATAATGTGTGTACATGTGATGTATGTTTTTCTAGCGTGGAGCTCAAGGCCAAGGACGCGCTAATGAAAGCCTGAATTTTGATTAAAGGGCAAGTATTTGATATTTTGATACCATGTGCTCTTAAGCCATGGAAATTGTAATAGGATGTAAATAAACATCAGGCAATATAAAATCCCAAGACTGGCTATGGAGGCAACGAGTGAGAAGGGGCCACGTGTATCCACTAGGGAGTGGTGAGGGGGCTATGGGAGTGAACCATAGGTTGCCATATGTCTTTATGAGAACCCATTTGACCTTTCTAGATGACATTTATTCTTGTTGTAAGAGAATGGTTGAGATGTCAGCCCATGGCTTCAATGGAGTATGGGCAGCCCTGAATTCGTATGGGTAGGTATGGGCTCTTTTGACTTATCCCACAAGTCACTCTACATCTTGGGGGTTGCTCCATCCTTATCCCCATTCCACTGTGGAAGTAGGGGACATCATTCTCCATCCAAAAACGAGCTCCCAACAATGAGAAAACCAGAAATCGCGACTGTGAGAGAACCCACGTTTTGGGAAGCCAAAAACGTCCCGACTTGGTATTGGACAGTGAAATCCAATGGGGGGTCCATTGGTAGGAACCTTGGGGCGAATTTGGGAGCAATAGCTACCCCAAAATCCATGGGAAAGCCCAGTTTAAATTGCCCAGAAAATCAGTGACGGATTTGGGTTATTTGCTGAACAAAGCTGTGAGAAATCCAAGTGTGGATGTTCGAATGGAGGCTGGGATCGTTTGAGTCTAGCTTGATGTGTACCTAGCTCTGGGATTGAGCTCAGTGGACTAGCATTCCTCTCCATTTCCCATTGCATGCTTGAAAAACCCAACTGTGTGTTGGCTTAGCATGGTTGTCTGAGTGAAACCCTGACTGTGAGGGAGCCATCTAGTTCCTCCTTAGTGGATACACAGCCTAGCTCGGGGGTGATCTCTCAGCTGAGAGAATACAGGTTGGACAGAGATCTATGGTTGGGTGGAACGTTGCTCTCACGTAGCCAGTCGTTTGGGCCATTACAATTCGAGATAAGTATTATTGCAATTGAATTATGTTAATTCTATGCTCTGCAAATATTTTAATTAATGACTGCTGTTTATATGATTGAATGCATGATGAATCTGTGTGCATATGTCGTGTTTGGATCCGCTGTGTTTTATTGAAGTTTACATCTGTATAGAGAAGTTTTAATTATTACAGATTTATGGGTGAAAATATTGGGGCTAAGTTTACAAAAGCCCGGTATGTTGTTAATGTTTCCTTCCCTGCATGTTCTAAGAAGAAGGGGACGTTACAGAGTGGTATCAGAGCTCTAGGTTCAAGACTACGGCTGTTGGGCCTTCACAGAGATACAAATCATTATTTGTTCATGCATTTTTTATTTGGAACAAAAATGCATTAAAGAAGCCTCAAGATCGCATGGCTTTTATTGTTGGAATGGGAAATAATTTCCATTACTGTTTGGGGATTTTTGCAAGTAGTTTTGCATTGATTGCATTGATGGCATTCTATGAAATAGAGATGGAACATGGGCAACCTATGCCATCTTATGCTGTTTTGATTTGTTGTTTCATGCTTAAAGAAGTGCAATGTTCTTTTCTCGGAATACTGTGTTGTTGCAAAATGATTTCTGTTTGTTAAATTTCCTAAGTGTTTTCGAAAATTCGTTTAAGACTGTTTCGGGGAGAATTCCCGAATGTCTTCCGCAACTGCGGAAGCATTCGGCGAATTGCCCCGAAACTGCGGAAGCATTCCGCGAAGTTTTCCGCAACGCGGAGGAATTCGGGAAGTCGCCCCGAAATTTGCGGAAGGAATTCCCTTCCGAAATTGCAGAAGGAATTCTCTTCCGAAATTTGCGGAAGGATTCCGCGAGTTGTCCCGCAACGCGGAAAAATTCGGCGAAATGCTCCGAAAAAGATGAAAAATTTTCTAAGTATCGGCGTCGAAAGGAATTCCCTTCCGAAATTGCGGAAGGAATTCTCTTCTGAAATTTCGGAAGGATTCCACGAATCGTTCCGAAGTTGCAGAAGACTTCGGCGAGTCATTCCGCAACTGCGGAAGACTTCGCCAAATCGTCCCGCAACTGCGGAAGACTTCGCCGAATCGTTCCGCAACTGCGGAAGACTTCGCCGAATCGTTCCGCAACTGCGGAAGACTTCGGCGAAGCGCCCCGCAACTGCGGAAGGCTTCGGCCAAGCACCCCGCAACTGCGGAAGGCGTCAGCCAAGCGCCTCGCAATTGCGGAAGGCCACAACTAATCGCCCCGCTATTGCGGAAGCGTTCGGCGAACTGCTCTGCAATTGCGGAAGCATTCGACGAACTGCTTCTCAATTGTGGAAGCCGTCGCCGAACCGCCCCGATGCTGCGGAGGGATTTCCCACCCGAGAAAAAAAAAAAAAAAAAAAAAAAAAAAAAAAAAAAAAAAAAAAAAAAAAACAAACTTGATTTTTGGATAGCAGGAGCATCCGAACTCAGAATGGAATGATTCCTGTGGGGCTCGGAGGCCATTGACGAAGGTCATGAAAGAACCAGTGAAGACCCCTAGCCCATTACACTCCGATTTGACAGAAAATGGATAATAGTGACTTTTGAAGGACGGAGCCCCGAGGCTTGACGGAAGGTCGGTTTGAGCTGAAATTGATCAGGCGCGGCCATGAAGCAGGCACGATGTTAATTTCAGAATCTGGGAGCCAAACTCCAAAGGATATGGAGTCGGGGTGATCCAGAAGGCCAAAAAGCACTATTCCGGGCCACTTTTTCAGGATTTTGAAAAGCTAATGGACAGTAAAAGTGACCCTAGATGTGGGAATCAGAAATTTTACTGAACTAGACATTTCATATTCTCATTAAGACGGACAGTTTCCGTTAGACGAAGATTTTCCAGAAATGCACCGTTTGGGAGATAGCCGTTTTTGGCCCAAAATTTGGAATTTTTGGAAAATGTGAAAAGTGAGTAGTGAAATTTTTGGATAACAAGAGCATCCGAACTCAGAATGGAATGATTCCTGTGGGGCTCGGAGGCCATTGACGAAGGTCATGAAAGAACCAGTGAAGACCCCTAGCCCATTACACTCTGATTTGACAGAAAATGGATAATAGTGACTTTTGAAGGACGGAGCCCCGAGGCTTGACGGAAGGTCGGTTTGAGCTGAAATTGATCAGGCGCGGCCATGAAGCAGGCACGATGTTAAGTTCAGAATCTGGGAGCCAAAATCCAAAGGATATGGAGTCGGGGTGATCCAGAAGGCCAAAAAGCACTATTCCGGGCCACTTTTTCAGGATTTTGAAAAGCTAATGGACAGTAAAAGTGACCCTAGATGTGGGAATCAGAAATTTTACTGAACTAGACATTTCATATTCTCATTAAGACGGACAGTTTCCGTTAGACGAAGATTTTTCAGAAATGCACCGTTTGGGAGATAGCCGTTTTTGGCCCAAAATTTGGAATTTTGGGAAAATGTGAAAAGTGAGAAGTAGTGAAATCCAGAAATTCATAGAAGAGGAATGGTGCATCGGAATTGAAATCCGTGAATTGCTGAGTGTTCCTTGTTATATGGAATAACTTCGCCCGATAGATAAGTTTTTGTGATTCCTCATAGATTTTCTTCCACAGGTGGCTGAAGTTGGCATTCGGGACCAAAATGCAACTGTGTAAAATGTGCAGAACTGGAGTGAAAGTTGTCATTTTTGAAGAGATGCAGTTTCCGCACCTGATGTCGGAATGGAGCATGAAGACAGGCATTGGAAATCTTGTCCAGTAGGGAACAATTATGCATGACCAGAGTTTGAATGGGGTCTACATATATCACAGATATTTAATGCAGAAGAGTGCCAGCGGCTGTTTTGACAAACAAATTTTGTTGTCAATGTGGGCAATTTCTACAATTGCATGATATGGAAGAGGAATTCCATGATACGAGGAGGGATCGAAAAGGGAAGAATTCTTTAAACCCCTGTTTTTTATCATACTTATAATTATGAAATTGTCATATGACATAAAAATGTTAAAAATGTAAGGGATTACATAGATGTATATGCACTAGATGGCATCTTAACAAACATTGCATAGTGCTTATGGAAATTCTTGTGCATAAATGGGATATTTCATATTGGTACAATAATGAAGTCTACATATGCAATGAATCACTAATGGAGAATATTGTGATTGATAATCACTTTTGACGTTGGTATTGGTTGTAGGACCAAAGATAACAAAGAGCATGGCTAAACGTGTTGGGGATGTTGTTGCATGAAGCCGGCAACCTTATGCTGAAAGGATGGTGCAACAAATATATGATCATAAAGTTGGAAAAAGGACTGAGCAGCCTTGGTAAGAGGCCAACTGATCAGGTAACATCAGGCGATGTTAATGGTAACCATGCAGGTAATGATTATTGGTGCCAAATTGCAGGAATGTGGAAAGAGGATTTGGTAAGATCTCTTCAACTATGTTTGAGCTATGTTGAGTTAGTTGGCATGTGATATTGAATACCGATTGGGACTGTTTACCTACCAAGCTTGGTGAGGTGTGGGTAAGTGAAGGAAATGATCCTTACACCCTATGACTGTTTAGAAATCTCAATGCCTTCATATGAATTTATATCATGCCCTGTGTATGTTGGTTATGTGCTTAATAACCAAAGCAAGTGAGGACTGGTGGCCCTGAGTATGGTAATACAAGTTATATGAGATAGTCATGTTTCGATCATAATATACTTGAATGCATAGTACTCATGAAACAATGCAAGGTAGCATTGAGTAGATGTGCATTAAAAGATTTTATAAATCTTGTGATGCATTGTATGAATGCATAGGGATGATGCATATGTTATTGCAAAATAAATAATGAATGGAATGATGAATTGATGATAATTCTATGATCATTTCATGAGTTGTTATGAATGCAAAATAGTAAGTGCATGAAGAGCCCAATCATGATCGGTGGGATGCTAGAATGTTTTGTGGAAGGACAGAGTGGTGTGACTGTGCCTTGCAACGGAGTATGCTAATGATGCACGTGAAGTAAATAAATTTTGGTGATATTGATATATTAACAGTTGAAAATTTGGAATTATGGAATGTTCTAATTCTGAAAATGTTTCAGTAACTGTTGCAGTAATGAAACATTATATGCATAGAGACTTACGAAGTATTTGGATGATTGAAGTTTCAATCTCCGGTAGGAAGGTCTTACGTATGGCAATGAGGATAAGTCCATAGTAGAGACCGGGATCTACCACATGTAGAAGCCAAAGGTTATGAGAAGGTTCTCATGGTTGAGAGCTCTAAGTTCTGTTGTAAATATCAGATTTGTAAATGTTTCGGATTTGAAATTTTTACTAATGACTGTTTGGCTTATATGAAAATGTGTCAGTAGGACATGCTGTAAGTGGATGCTCATGTATGGCAGCAGGCATAAGACCATAACGGGTAGAGTGGTGTCACTTACAGGAGCCAAACAATATGAGGATAGCCTCATGGATAAGAAAACCAATTTCTGTAGTAGACAGAGTTGCAAATGCATACTGAATTTAATTATTAGTGCTATGGTTTGGTTATGGAACAATCGGATTTGAATTGTAGTGTTAAATGTTCCTAACTGTTTGGCTGTTCAATAAGTGTGCCAGGAAGACACATTGCAGTAGGACCATCAGAGTGGGCCTGCAGAAGCCAAACTTCATGGGAAGGGATTCCATGATTTGAAAATGGGTTCCAGGTGGAATGCCATAAGACATTATTAATGTTTCATCTGCACTACATGATTGGTAAACAATATGAGTGGGATGGTGAAGAATATGTCAGTAAGACATATGAAGGTTAGGTAACATCAAAAGGAATTGGGAAGGAAAACCGAGGGACTGTCAACTCAGAGAAGGAGCGTCCATTCCTCATTAAAGAAGAGAAATGACATCTGCAAAATGGATAAGTGTTCCATAAACCCTGAATGATATATATACATACATGCATGCATGTCTAATTATTAGAGTTAATATGCAGAACATGTTTGGATTTTATTTTCCATTATGGTAGACTGCTTGAAGTATGATTAGGACCCTCATAGTTCACATCAGTAAGGAGTGCACGCCTTTCTGGTGCTGAGTTATGTTAGGGATGCCAATATTGACTACGCCTTAAGGGAATGGACGCATTCCTGGTGTTTCAAGGTTGGATAGTGGATGTTATGAAATATGTTTACAGTTCTAGAGCAGCAATACTAATGAACTTGCTATCCATTTTGTGTTGATAGATTATACATATGAAATTAAGTGTTGCACCTTAAAGAGAAAAGTGAAGAAAATAGTACTCAAGAAGACTGTAGGAGTAGTGGTAACCCTTGCGTAGGGTGAGTGGGTATCATGAGGCCATGATAGCCTGCAGTTAAGAAAGTCACCTAAATAATTCCTAAATGGAACCGTCGGCTTACATAAGAGAAGAATTGCCACCCTTGTGTGGGTGAAGAATTGTTATCCGCATTGAGGGATTGTGATACCGTGAAAGGCTGATGCAAGCCTAAGGCAGAGTAGTGGAGCCTTGACCTGTAATGGTCGGTGGCGCAGTTACCTTCCATTGGTCGATGACCCAGACGTATGTGCTGGCTCGGAAATGGAGAGGGCCAACCAGGTATGGGACTGGTTGGGCACCACCAAATGCTTGGTAAACCCAGTCGGCGTGAAGGTGTACTGGTAGGGCATTAATTATTTGATGATTTGAAACAGCCTGCGTGCTGGCCAAACATCTTAGTCCGCAGGAGGATCCCAAGGCTTATAAAGTAAAAGCAGGACCCTGTGGACCAGAGAGGAAATGCACAGTACAGATAAGTATTCATTTTCATTCATTTCTTATTTGAAATAATGAAGGTTTCAAGCATAAAGCTGGTAACAGTGAGCTGATGCATTATTGTTTCTTTGTTGGAAACCCTGGTCAATGCAGGAAGCAAGGACCCTGAAAGAACTAAAAGTTGCTTGGTAAATCCAGAAAGTGGCTGGTTGAGCGAGATTATTGATGATTTGGAGCAGCTTGCGTGCTGGCCAAACATGCGAGATTGTTGATGATTTGGAGCAGCTTGCGTGCTGGCCAAACATGCGAGATGGTTGATGATTTGGAGCAGCCTGCGTGTTGGCCAAACATACAAGGTTATTTGATGTTGTGGAGCAGCCTGCGTGCTGGACAAACATACAAGACTATTAGATGTTGAGGGGCAGCCTGCGCGCTGGCCAAACACCCAAATCCATAGGCGATTCCAAGGCTTGTAAAGCAAAGAAGGACCCTATGGAATAAAGTGAAGACATCTAGTGCAGATAAGTATTTGGTTATTGTGTAATTTCTTGCTTATGAATATACATGTGTATATGATTTGGTTATGGTTTCCTATGAAAATAAACTAAACATGTGAATTAATTCAATGTTTGAGTGTAGGTATTGTTGGAAGTAATGACTATGGAAGCATCTTAAGGATGCGAGTGGACATGTAACCACCCTAAAGAGCTCAGCATGAGCAGTAATGAAAGATGGAGCTAGTAGAACGGTGTGAGTTCTAGCAGCCAAGAGTTTGACCAACCAAGTGGAGGAACTCCATGGTTGAAAGATCGGGAATAGACCATAGACACTACGTGTCATAGCCGAGAAGGGCAGGTCAAGCATTCACGTTGAAGTGAAAGAGGACAGGAGCATGAAAACCACAGTGGTGGTGTGGGTTCCAGAATGGAACAAGACTAAGAGGAGAAACTCTTACTGCTCCCTCTCTTTCCTTTTTATTGATGCATTTATAAAATTAGAAAATTGTTGAATGCATGCATAATTGAAAGTAAAAGTGGGTTTATTTAATTAAAGTGAATTGTGAATGCTAATTAATGAATTGTGAATGGATGAACATGAAGGAATTCATGTGTATGTTGGGAAAGCATGAAAAGTGTGGAAGTCTCATGAGTAAAGCATGGACTATCCATGACAACTGGGGAAAAACCATTGACTGATTTTTAAATGTTTGGGTTATGCTTGGCCTAACGAGAATTGTAATGATAAATTTCACAGGTGGAAATTGAATCGATTGGTTGCAGCCGGTGCAGGCAAGTGTTGCTAGTGAGCAAAGTGCGGTCAGTTGTTTCCATTGACCATGGCAGCAGACCAAGGGCTATTAGAATTGGCTGGAGGTCTTCTTCAAACAATTGCCAAGACCCAAGAAAATCTTGGAGAGATGCTCAAGATGCAAAAGCAGCAGAACGAGATGAACCACGAGGTCTTGCAGGACACTCTTCGTCTGCAGAAAGAGGTAAAAAGCATTATGAAAGCAATCAGCAAGGGAGAGAAAAGTGGATCAATGAAGAAACATTCATCCAATCGTCCGATTAAGAGACGCTCCAGGTGGGGAGACTCAAAGGAAATCGAGCAGGTAAAGATGAAGCAACCAGTGAAGTGTTGGAAATGCGGAGGGGATCATTGCCTCCGTAACTTCCCAACAAGAGAACCTCAAGAGGGTAAAAGCCATAAAGTTTTCAGACTTATGGATGAGCTGGAAGATCCGAATCAGCAGGAGCAGCTCGTGAAGATCAAAGGACTTGGTCTTGAAAGTTCAAGGTAAAGGATAGAATGCAGGGCAGATCTGCAAAGTTTTTGAAGTTTTGGGCATGGGTAAATTGTATATGTATACCTAAGTCTTGGAACACCGAGGACTGTGTTGTTCTAAGGGGGAGGGGAATGTGATACCCCCAATTCGACCCTTAGGATATATTAGCCTTTAATGAAATAATGTGTGTACATGTGATGTATGTTTTCCTAGCGTGGTGCTCAAGGCCAAGGCCCCGCTAATGAAAGCCTGAATTTTGATTAAAGGGCAAGTATTTGATATTTTGATACCATGTACTCTTAAGCCATGGAAATTGTAATAGGATGTAAATAAACATCAGGCAATATAAAATCCCAAGACTGGCTATGGAGGCAACGAGTGAGAAGGGGCCACGTGTATCCACTAGGGAGTGGTGAGGGGGCTATGGGAGTGAACCATAGATTTCCATATGTCTTTATGAAAACCCATTTGACCTTTCTAGATGACATTTATTCCTGTTGTAAGAGAATGGTTGAGATGTCAGCCCATGGCTTCAATGGAGTATGGGCAGCCCTGAATTCGTATGGGTAGGTATGGGCTCTTTTGACTTGTCCCACAAGTCACTCTACATCTTGGGGGTTGCTCCATCCTTATCCCCATTCCACTGTGGAAGTAAGGGACATCATTCTCCATCCAAAAATGAACTCCCAACAATGAGAAAACCAGAAATCGTGACTATGAGAGAACCCACGTTTTGGGAAGCCAAAAACGTCCCGATTTGGTATTGGACAGTGAAATCCAATGGGGGATCCATTGGTAGGAACCTTGGGGCGAATTTGGGAGCAATAGCTACCCCAAAATCCATGGGAAAGCCCAGTTTAAATTGCCCAGAAAATCAGTGACGGATTTGGGTTATTTGCTGAACAAAGCTGTGAGAAATCCAAGTGTGGATGTTCGAATGGAGGCTGGGATCGTTTGAGTCTAGCTTGATGTGTACCTAGCTCTGGGATTGAGCTCAGTGGACTATCATTCCTCTCCATTTCCCATTGCATGCTTGAAAAACCCAACTGTGTGTTGGCTTAGCATGGTTGTCTGAGTGAAACCCTGACTGTGAGTGAGCCATCTAGTTCCTCCTTAGTGGATACACAGCCCAGCTCGGGGGTGATCTCTCAGCTGAGAGAATACAGGCTGGACAGAGATCTATGGTTGGGTGGAACGTTGCTCTCACGTAGCCAGTCGTTTGGGCCATTACAATTCGAGATAAGTATTATTGCAATTGAATTATGTTAATTCTATGCTCTGCAAATATTTTAATTAATGACTGCTGTTTATATGATTGAATGCATGATGAATCTGTGTGCATATGTCGTGTTTGGATCCGCTGTGTTTTATTGAAGTTTACATCTGTATAGAGAAGTTTTAATTATTACAGATTTATGGGTGAAAATATTGGGGCTAAGTTTACAAAAGCCCGGTATGTTGTTAATGTTTCCTTCCCTGCATGTTCTAAGGAGAAGGGGACGTTACATGTGTGTTGCCAAAGGATCAGTGAGAGAGAACCTAATCCAACAGTTTCATAATGGCGGGTTAGTAGGACACTTTGGGATCAACAAGACCAAAACACTAGTTGACGAGAAGTATTTCTGGCCAAGGATGTCGATAGATGTCGGAAGATGGGTTCGACAATGTCAAATTTGCCAGTTGGAAAAAGGAAGGAGTCAGAACATGGGGTTGTATACACCATTTCCAGTACTAGAGAACCCATGGGAGCATCTTAGCATGGATTTTGTGTTAGGCTTGACAAGGACTCAGCAGGAAAGCGACTCAATATTTGTTGTAGTCGACAGATTTTTGAAGATGGCACATTTCATACCATGTAAGAAAACAAGTGTTGCCACAGGGATCGTTGTGCTATTCTTTAGGGAAATAGTCAGGCTGCATGGGTTTCCAAACAGTATCACGTCGGATCGGGATATGAAATTCATGGGGAATTTCTAGAGGACCTTATGGAAGAAACTCGGCACGAAGATAGAGTTTAGCTCGGCGCATCATCCGTAGATGGACGGACAAACCGAGGTTGTAAACAGAAGTTTGGGAAACCTTCTGAGATGTTTAGCGGCCGACAGACCGAAGCAGTGGGAAAATGTGTTGGCACAGGCAAAGTTTGAATATAACAATTCTGTGAATCGATCAACAGGATTGATCCCATTTCAGATTATTCAAGGGAGGAGTCCACATGTAGTGGTAGATTTGGTTGAATTGCCGACAGAAACCAGGAAGAGCACGGATGCAGAATCATTCACAAAGCATATCCATGAAGTTCATGAAAATGTGCAAAAGCGCATCGAGAAAAGTAATGCGGCCTACAAGTTGAGAGCCGACCGGAGGAAGAGAATACTGTCATTCCAAGAAGGGGACTTAGTCTATGCCTATTTGCGGAAGGAGCGATTTTCGACAGGAACGTACAACAAGCTGAAGTTGAACAAGATAGGGCCATGCAGGATTTTGAAGAAGATTTCAGACAACGCATATGTGTTGGAATTGCCGGAAGACTTGAACATTTTATCAACATTCAACGTCTCAGACCTGTACAAATTTGAAGAAGGGTCAAGCAGCAGAAAGGAGGAAGGAACAAGTATCGACTGGACAGGACAGATCCCATACTGACATAAAGAAGGGATCACAAAAGTAATCGACGAACGCGAAGTAGGGCGTACCCGTAGATCGCGCATGAAGGAATACTTGGTGCGATGGAAAAATGATGAGTTACAGCAAGCAACATAGATTTTCGAAGAGGAGTTTAGGAGACTGACGGAGCAGTCGAATTCTTTTTCACCTGGGGAGTCTGATGTAGGAGCATCGGGACCTAGGAAAATCAGTCGAGGTTGATCGACCGAAGGGAGTCGACCAGCGGGAGTGCCGATGACCACTGGTGCATAGAGCAGGTTGACTTGCCAAAGTCAACAAGTCGAGCAGAAATAGTTGGGGTGCGGCCAGCTGAAGGAATAGTGGATGTCACGAGAGGTCGAGAATCGACAGGAAATGGTCGACAGACGACGAGCAGTAGAAGATGTCAGGTAGTCAATAAGTGGTTGAACTATGACATCAATAGGGTTTGGCGAAGCCAAGTTTAATTGGGAAAGAGTGAACCGACAGGAAGGTCGTGATGAGACTAACTGTTGTAGTAGGGTCCAAAGGACAAAAAGTCAAGGGACTATACCTAGTAACCGTTCGGGATTTTTGAGGAAGTTATTACAGTTATTGCGAGTTGGTGAAGGACATGATAGAGGACATCATGGACAGAGGTTGTGCAGCACGGCTAGAAGCTGACAGTGCAGGTTCACAGGATTTGGTAGGATCGGTGAACAGAGGGGGACGCGTGTCTCGGGATTGCAATAGTCTTGGGAACAACACCCGCAAAGTAGAAGAGGAAGGGAAGGTCTTCAGTCTGGGGACATAAGAGGGAGACAGAAGAGGAAGACAGAGAAGAGCAAGAGGGCAGAGCCGAGAGAGTTGTGAAGAGTCACATTGGTGAAGTCCAGAGAGTTGAGATCGAACCATAGCTCATAGTTCCATGGCGAACCAAGAGAGGGTGAGGTCGAGACACAGGGAGAACACACCACAGTTACTTCTAAGTTGTAACGGCTGAGGCCAATCATAATTAGTTATTTGTTTACAGTTATTTTGCATTGTAACCAATTTCAAAGAAGTAATCTAAGCCACTCCTGGCATCTAGTTTTACACCTTGTTTGTGTAAGCATTGTGGTTTGTGTCATGTGTATTGTTAAGCAAGAAAGTATCCCGTAGGGTGACTTGCATCAGACAACTAGGTTGAAAATTTTGATGGGGAGATCAAAATCAACTTGGATTTTTGTTGCAAAATGAAGAAGACTGAAATTACTTGAGGAAAGGAAAGGCCTCAACTTGTTATGAGAAGTATCAAACATTGTGGTTGTGGAATCGTAGAATTTGTGTAAAATTCTGTTGAGGGCTAAACTAGCCCCAAGTCCTTGGGCTTGGGGAAACCCACCCACACACACAACCCTCCTTTTTCTAAATGTTTTCCATGTGCTTTACACTTTTTGATGATGCTTGATCGATAAGTTTTGAATATTGATGGGTTTCATGGTTTTCATATTTAGTGACTAAATATCCTAGATGGGGTGATAAATATGGATATGACATGCATTAATGGAGCAAGCTTAGGGTGTCCATTTCAAGTTGAAATGGTGGTTAACTCAATGGCATTGGTAGCTTCACAAAGGGTACAACATCCATTCTCCTCTTCCTCTATGCTCTGAAATGTGTCTGTACAGGAATCATCATGGCGTGGTTAATGCGAAGGTCAGTCTTGGAATATGGTTTAATGTCTCCATTTCCAAGATCTGCAAGCTCATTCTTTCTTGTCTTTTTTCGGTGGTCTCGAGCTCTTGCAACATCTCTACGCCATTGCAAACCAGGAAGGGTAGGTTGCGTCTGATTTGTATGTTGGTAATTGAAGGCACTAGGATTTTTGAACCCAAAATCCGACGGCATATATGTCTGATTTTTGACATCACGATGTCAACCATCCGATAGGCTTCTCCTTCTTTAAACGTCGGTTGCACTTCGACGAATATCCACCAACAAAATGGACTTGTCGGATATCCGACACAGTCTTGTTGGATATCCGACCACTACTCTTTTAATATACCCATCAAATATCCGAAACCCAATACTTTATAGGGGGTCAGATATCCGACACCCATTACTTTAAGGGTGGTCGGATATCTGACAAAAGGGCTGTTGAATATCTGACATGCCTTACATCAAATATTGTTTAATATCCGACGCAGATACCTAGAAATATCGGTGGAGTTTGGCTTCGGTGCTTTGGCAAGCTGGTCAGATTCTTTTGAAGGGGACATCGGATATCCGACCTAAATTACATTGTAAGAAGTCTGATATCCGACGCCTCTTGCCGTCGATGGTATGGAGACGTCGTCGGAGTCTTTGGAAGGGGACGTCGGTTATCTGACGACTATAGATCATTTTCTACCTTAGAAGAGTCAAAATAATTAGACCATGGAATTAAAACCAAGCCCATATCCTGAAAACACCAAGGCCCTGTTGAATACTAAACTGGCATTGATGGAAATCAAGAAGGATATGCCTAGAGGGCTTAAGGGTTTTGCCCGTAAGGGCTTAAGGATAAATCCTGCAGGGCTTAAGAGTATGCCCTCAAGGCCTAAGAGTATGCCTGCAATGCTTAAAGAGTTATGCCCACAAGGGCTTAAGGATAAGCCCGCAGGGCTTAAGTGTTGATGTATATGTAACTTCGGAATGTATTTCACATATATGTATATTGTATTCCTATAGAGAGGTTATTATTCCTCTATATAGAAGTGTTGTCATTTATATTGTAAGCATTGTAACTTATACCTTATGGGTTATTAGACCACCTTGTTGGGGTCGGCCCTATATAAGTCATGTGGGTCAAAGGGTTATTAGACCACCCTATTGGGGGTCGGCCATGTGGGTCAAAGGGTTATTAGACCACCCCTAGTGGGGGTTGGCCCAGTCAGCATTATGTTAAGTGGTTAATTTGAGGCCGACCTAGTTGAGTAAAGGTCAAGTCAAGTTAGTGTATAAATAGAGAGTGTGTCTCTCATTTTACACATTCTATTCTCTCACTCACACTTTGGAGAGTGGCAAACTTGTGGAGGAGGAGGCTCTACTGCTAGGAGAAGACTATCTCTTGTATTTTTGTTGTATCATTGCTCTATCTGTCTCTGAGGAAGTTATTGGGGTTTTTCACCTTTATGGTTTTCCCCAAGTAAACTCTGTGTCTCTTGTGTGCTTGCATTATTGTGTCCATGATTGATATGCTATAGATTTGTTGTACATGTTGTTCTCTCAGTTAAGATCTTAGATCAGATTGAAGTAAATTCTAAAAATTTAACATGGTATCAAAGCTAGCCTGAAAGAAGGCATGATATGTCATGTATGACACTTGTTGCACTTACGATGCTAGGGCTTGATATAGAAAACACTAGTCATCGTATAACTTTCGCTATAAATCTGGTTTGGCAAAGTTTTCAGATCTAAAACTTTTAAAAGTCGAAGATCAAATCCCCATGTACCTTGTGTCCAAAGGAAAACCTCTAAGTCGTTGTACTTTGTGATTTATGATCTGTACAATATAGGGTTTCTGCCTCTTCCAGATTTGAGTCAAAATCAGGTGACCTTGGGAAAAAGGTCATAACTTGGGCTAGGAAGCTCCAAATGAAATTTCATAAAAAGTGACAGGTAGTACAAAGAATGTACTATTTCAGGAAAAAAAGTTAGAGGCCGAAGTTGAACCAGTGACACGTGGCATGTCGTACAAGTTCTCTCTCCTGTATTATCCCATAAACAAGTCACGTTGCGACACTTGGCATAACTCTCTCTCAGAGAATCCAATTGAGGTCGGACCTATTGGGATGCAAAGATAACAGGTCGGGCTATCTTAGAAAAAAATTTCAGACCTTGTGGATTGAAAAGTTTGGAGTTACACCAGAAACAATCAAGTACATATTTCTGTCAAAACAAAATTATTTTTTAGTACCTTCATTCATGGCTTCCGGAATTTAGGGCTTCGGAGAAAGTTGGAATTTTTGTAATCGGAGACCACGGCTGGATGCTACTCATCAAAATCAAAATTTAGAGACCAAGATCAGATTTTTTGGCTGGGAAAAAGGCCGGGCTTGATCAAACCCCAGTTCGGGACTTTGATCGGAAAGATGGAAAATTAGGGCTTCTGCAAAAAATTGGAATTTTGGAAATCTGTGACCACGGCTAGAAGCTCCTCAGAAGAATCAAAGCTTAGAGCTTTGAATCAAATCTTTTGGTTGGGTGAAGCTCCGGGAAACTCAAACCCTAATTCAGGGTCCTCCCCAGTGAATCCAAAAATCTAAAAGGCAATTTCGAGGGGTGAAACTTTGCAGTTTTCAAATTCTGAATATACCAACTTGATCAGCTCATCAAGGCACATATTTCTATCCTTTTGGAAGTTTGAAATTCAAAGTTTGAATTTTTGGGGTTTCTCTGAAAAACCCTAATATAGCTCCAGATCTAGTTCCTGCAAATCAAGTGGATTGGTTTAATCCTAGAAGAGGATGGATTGGTCACCTGCATAAGTGAAGAAGTACCTGTTTCAGAGGGAGATGAGGCTAAGGCCTTACATAAGAAGATTTCAAGCAATCTCGACAGGTATGACTCATCCAGGTATGTCTCGAGATTTGTTCATGATTAAGTTTATGATATGTTTGTCTTCATGTTATTACGGTTAAAACAATCTTGATTTTAGACTTGTTGTATCACCTTAACAAAATTATGAATGCATTCATTAGGGTGTTGACACTTATGATTGTACTAATGGATTATGGTGTTGTATGAGGTTTATGTTGTCCACTAACATGAAAGGTACACCAAGAAAGACAAATCATGTTCTAGTTCAAGATCATGATGACATGAAGACAAAGATTCATCCATTGTCATGGATCACATAGAAGATCCATTTACAAGGTATGTATAACTTTGTTCTATAATCGTTTACCTATGAGATATGCAGGTTACTAGCACAAGTCACTGAAGAGAACCAGAACACATTATGCGGGTATGTTAGACATAACTATCTAGCATGCTAATCCAAGTATGTTTTTCCTATATCAAGCTAGAATCCTACCTTGTGTTAGGATCTTATACTTCTGTGTTGTTGATAATCATTATTCATTAAGTCATAGGTTTGAATAGTCATGCTTGTATGCATATTATGTTTCTTACCATAATTGATGATATGACTAACCAGAAGAATCATGAAGGTATAGGTTTGAGTAATCACGGGTTTTATCCATATTATATCTCTTATCTTGATTGATGATTTAACTAACCAGAAGAGTCCTATGATCAAATAAGAATATGTATGAATAAAAGAAGACTTCCTTGAAACCTTGAATACTAATGTTTATTATCTGTGTTTGAATTGATCCTGACTATACATGCTTGAGATTATTGTGTTTTGATAATATTAAGATTATACTAATGAATGTTTGATTATGTATGAGACCTAGAGGATAACACAATGATGATACTAACAAGCATGCATAGGGATCGAGAATGAATATAAGTTCAAGGACAAGTAATCCAGGAAGCAAAGATCAAGAGAAAGTACACTCCAGTGGTTTATGCAAGGATGCAGATATTCAGAGGGAGTTGACCATCTCTCTACATTCCACAACAGAAAGGTGTAGAAGAAGCGACTTCAGATTGGGACTCCAGCAGCTCCTGCAAGGAAGCGAAGACTCAGAGGGAGTCCACCCAACGAACAAACAAAGATAAGTATTTTAATTATCATTTCTTGCATATTTGTTTGTTTAAATAAAATTGTTCAATGATGTATATGCTCATATTCCTAGACTTAGGATATGTATTGTGCATATTAGAATGATTACATTAATGAACAGTATACTACTAATATTCATGTGATGGGTAAGTGGCCTATGGCACTGTACAACATTCCATTGCTACTTATCTAGAATGAAACCTCTTTGCTGACATGTTGGGAGTTGTGCACACTCTTAACAATGTTCTGGTAGAGATTGGAAGGCATCTAGAAAGTTACGGAATATGGATAAATGTTGTATTGAAGCATTGACTAAGATAATTGCATGACTGTATGACATATTTCATTATGTGTAAGAATTTCTCTGAAAATTATGAGATGCTTCTAATCATGCAATTTAACTTGTTTTGTAGGAAAGATCGTATACCTTCACCTACAAAAGAAGGACTACAACATTTGTTCAAGCAACAAAATTATCTATTGAAGATATTGAAGTTCCTAGGATACGGGAAGAATGCCATGATCCGTCGATCATGAAGAACGATGTTTGGGATACGGTCCCAAGAGCTGAAGGGAAATCTGTTGTGACTTCCAAATGGAACTATCAGATCAAGCATGCTGCAGATGGCAGCATAGAGAAATATAAAAGTGATGAAATAGAAGATACACCAGATGGATTTCAAGACAGCCTTCTTGAATGGTGTAGTCATATATATGTCAGAACTTGGTATGGTAGGATAGACAGCTTTCTATCCAGTTTGGGCTTTACCAAGAGTAAAGCAGATTCCAACCTTTACTACAAGGTTGAGGAAGGAAATCTAGTGATACTACTTTTGTATATGGATGACTTGTTTATTATAGATGAAGATAGATTGATTGCCGACATGCAGCGGAAGCTTGCTGCCGAGTTCGAGTTGAAGAACTTGGGGATGATGCACTATTTGTTTTTGGCATGGAGGTGTGGAAGAGTGTAGATGGAATCTTCCTTGGACAAGGGAAGTATGCAGTAGAGATCCTGAAGAGGTTCGGGATGATGGACTGCAAGGCTATGGCCACACCTATGGCATCGAACTTGAAGCTTCTGTGTGATGCTTCATCTGAGTTGGTTGATATCACTATGTATCTTCAGATGATTGGGTCCTTGATGTACCTGACGAACATGAGACCAGATATTTGCTTTGCGGTGAACACATTGAGCTAGTTCCTGATGGATCCAAGGAGTGTTCACCTGGTTGTTGTAAAGCATATTCTAAGGTACCTGAAGGGTATAGTGGATTATGGGCTCAAGTATGAAGCAAATCAAAAGTTTAACCTGTAGGGTTATGTTGATTCAGATTGGGCTGGAAGTGCTGCAGATAGGAAGAGCACATCTGGGTGTTGCTTCAATATGGGATCAGGTGTGATCTCTTGGTTCAGCAGGAAGCAGTCCTGCGTAGCACTAAGTATAGCTGAGGCAGAGTATGTTGCAGCCTGTTCAGCTAGTTGTGAGGCAGTATGGCTACGGAAGCTACTAGCTGAGTTATTTGATCTCCCATTGGATGCTACTGGTATCTTTTGTGATAACCAGAGTTGTATGAAGCTGTCTGAGAACCCAGTGTTTCATGACAGGTCGAAACACATAGAGATCAAATATCACTATATCAGGGTTATGGTGCAGAGAAGAGCTGTGAAGCTCCTATACATTGCGACGGACGAGCAGATTGCAGATGTGCTGACGAAGCCACTAGCCAGGGTGAAGTTCGAGTACTCAGGGAGAGGCTTGGTGTTCTTCAGATTGATGACACTTCGAGGAAGAAGTGATGGACACATTTGCAAAAGCCATTCCAAGCATGTTGGAAGGAGGATCCTTCACATGGCTGTGGATGTAAGCGCTGGATGATGAGCATCAGGACGATGCTCCAATTACTGCTCTGCATATGCATCATGTTGGATGCTGGATATGATCAGTTGGATCATTTATGTATGTATGCATCATGTTGGATGCTGGATATGATCGGTTGGATCATTTGTAAGTATTTTGTATATGCATCATGTTGGATGCTTGGACCATGTATCTGTATATGTATTAGGTGGATACATTGTATGATCAGGTAGATCATGTATGTTGATATGTATCATGTATGATCAGGTGGATCATGTATTTGTATTTGTATCAGGTGGATACATTGTATGATCAGGTGGATCATGTATGATGATATGTATCAGGTAGATACTTGGTATGCATCAGGTAGATGCATGATATGATCAGGATGATCATGGATGACGAGCTTTAGGATGTTGCTCCAAATGACATGCAGCAAGATGTTGCAGTGATGATGATCAGGATGATCATGTGTACATCAGGATGATGTATGGTGAGTATCAGGTTAATACTCTGTGGCCGTGGAACAGGTTGTGCAAATAAGCATGTAATTTGTGCCCTGGGAGATTTGCAGATAGTCTTTCGAGGTTTTTCCTATGGCATGTAATTTGTACCCTGGGATATCTGGAAAATGCTCTTTCGAGGTTTTGCTTGGGAGGACATATAATTTGTGCCCTGGGAGATCTGCAGATAGTCTTTCGAGGTTTTGCCAATGGCATGTAATTTGTGCCCTGGGATATCTAGTAGATGCTCTTTCAAGGTTTTGTCCTATGGCATGTAATTTGTGCCCTGGGAAATCCGATAGGTTGAGCCTTGTGCTCGTAATCAATCCTGGGATGCTCTTTCGAGGTTTTGTGGTGACCACATGTAATTTGTGCCCTGGGAGATCCGATAGGTTGAGCCTTGTGCTCGTAATCAGTCCTGGGATTCTCTTTCTAGGTTTTGTGGTGGGGTCACATGTAATAAGTCCTGGAGATCTGGACAGGATGAAAAAGGCCTCAGATGCTCTTTAGGGTTCTTGCTAGTCAAGAGACTCTTTTAAGGTTTTGTGACGCACGTAATAAGTCCTGCGATTTCCACAGTATGGCCAATGATGACGAAGACCTGCAGGTGGTGGGCCTACATCTAATATGAAAAAGGACTGGCTCTGTAGAACTTCCTATGACGAGTAGATTCAGAGATTGATTGAGATAGCAGCAACAGTGACGATGATCCAGAGAAGATAACTTGTGCTAGAAGACCTATGTCGAGAAATACCTTCCTATTTAAGAGGGAGTGTTGATGTATATGTAACTTCGGAATGTATTTCACATATATGTATATTGTATTCCTATAGAGAGGTTATTATTCCTCTATACGGAAGTGTCGTCATTTATATTGTAAGCATTGTAACTTATACTTGATGGGTTATTAGACCACCTTGTTGGGGTCGGCCCTGTATAAGTCATGTGGGTCAAAGGGTTATTAGACCACCCTATTGGAGGTCGGCCATGTGGGTCAAAGGGTTATTAGACCACCCTAGTGGGGGTCGGCCTAGTCAGCATTATGTTAAGTGGTTAAGTTGAGGCCAACCTAGTTGAGTAAAGGTCAAGTCAAGTTAGTGTATAAATAGAGAGTGTGTCTCTCTCATTTTACACATTCTATTATCTCACTCACACTTTGGAGAGTGGTGCACTTGTGGAGGAGGAGGCTCTGCTACTAGGAGAAGACTATCTCTTGTATTCTGGTTGTATCATTGCTCTATCTGTCTCTGAGGAATTTATTGGGGTTTTTGACCTTTATGGTTTTCCCCAAGTAAACTCTGTGTCTCTTGTGTGCTTGTATTATTGTGTCCATGATTGATATGCATTATTGTGTCCATGATTGATATGTTGTAGATTTGTTGTACATATTGTTCTCTCAGTTAAGATCCTAGATCATATTGAAGTAAATTCTGAAAATTTAACATTAAGAGTATACCCACAGGCTTACAACATGCCCGCAAGGGGCTTATAATATGCCCGTGCAGTTAAGAAATTTCCGCACGCTCAAGAAATGCCCGTAGGATATGCCTGTAGGCTCTTGTATGTTCCCACAGGCTCATATATATGCCTACAGGGCTTAAAAATATGCCCGTAGTCTCTTGTATGTGCCCGCAGGTTCTACAATATGGTCACAAGTTATGATATGCCATTAATTAATAAAACAGAGATCTAATTAAAATAGAGATCTAGCTTGTCTGGAAAGACATGACGTGAAAAGACACGAACCTTCAAAATGAAGAGATGCGACCTAAAAAATATACATAATGCTATATAAACAGATATTTGAAATTGAAGAAAGTGTGTCTCAATAACGAAGATCGAAAAGCATCAAGTAAAACAGAGACCAAAAAAAAGAAGAATTTCAAGAGGCATATTTGATGAATTAAGAAAAGGATCTGGAAGTTAAAAAGTATCAAGGGAGGCTAGGTGGTGCTAGGGGCAGGTTGAATCATGTTAACGAGGCTTTAGCCTCCTTCCAGTAGTGGCTGGAAAACAGGGGTGTTGTGATATCCATATCTGTTGGTGCAGATAAAAAATGGGTGTTGATGCATCCTTTCCGTTGCAGCAGAAAAACAATTTTGTAAAAATCATTTTATTAATGAGTTTGATTTTGTTGTTTGCCCCTTGAGGTTCCCATGATAAAATTTGTCTCCTTACTTATTTGATCCATTGTTTATCTGTTTTTAATACTAATTGTTTAAATAAAATAAAAGTAGGCAATACTGATTCACCCCCCCTCTCAGTATTACTGGATAAACCAACAGGCCCTCTGCTAAATATTGCATCTCCATTTTATGTGTCATTGAATGGAAATGAGAAAATAATCTCAATGTAGAATGGAAACCCTGGCTTTTATTGTTTCCATTACCACCCACTAATACCTTATCCAATCAATCAACTTTTGGATCGGATGAAAAGGGACACAAAATTACCCTAGTAGGGATCGCATGGAAAGATCCTTTAAATATGTTGTAGTCCAATCCTTCTAGATTGGAATCCAAACTAATCCCATCTTATTCATGCATCTAAAACATTTTTATGGGATACCAACTCCAAACCCTAAATAGCGCCTCCATCACTCTCCTCAATAATTTATCCTCCTTAAAACCTTAACATGATATATTTTTTCCCCAACCTAATGAACATATATAATAAACAATTTTATCATTATTTTAAATCCTAAACTCATAAAATCAATATTATATCATTGTTTTTCTTTCCTAAGATATATATAATAAATTAAATATATAAATAGATTTACAATATGCAAATATAATAAAGTAAACCAAAATACCATAGAAAGAAAAAATTAAAAAAATGCTCATTCTACTAAACGACATGGATTGCAATGGGGAATTTAGGATTTTGGTTCAGTGGTAAAGGGGTTTTGATGCTAATTCTTGATTTGCATGCTTGTTACTTTCAAATATTCCTAATCATCACAAGATAAGACAAACAATTTTTTTCATGATTGCTTGTAAAATTTTGAGATTACTTCACCCCAATTTTCCCTTTGAAATGGTTACATGCTTGTTAATTAGCAAGGGAGAATGAAATCATCACCCTTAATATATCGCTCGAAAAATATTTAGAGTCTTGCAGAATTTAAATTGACATCTCTCCATCAAATGAAATTCGTAAGACTAAAATTCATCTCACTTTTTTCCCATTTTGGACTCACAAGATGAAGAGGATTGATTTATTTTATCATGGTTTACATGCAACAAAATTGGACTGTTCTAAATCAACTCTTACAAATTCAATAGAAATATTTTACATGTATCCTTTGTTTTGAATTTTGGAAAATGGCATCATGCATAATAAAAAAGATTTGTAGTTCAATAATAATTTGAAACCTTCAATGAGACTACTACCTTATCCTATTTTTTTATTTTCTCCAAAACTTCTCGTTCATTGCTCAAACATTTCCTTTTCATAGAATCCCTCTACATTGCTCAAACATTACCCTCTCTAGCTTTTGGTCATTTGTTTGACATTGATAAAATTATCTAATCTAGGTTTGGAACCCTTTGTGCAATGTGTGATCTCTAGGAAATATAGTCTGACCTTTGAGTCATGAATTTTGCAAGTCATCAATCATCACATGGATATGATGAGTGCTCGTATAATCCTTGAAGCAATCCATTTTATACTATTGTATGAATTTTAGCCCGGGCTTTACCACGTTGAACTTCCGCCCCTTTGCTGTTTTCAATTTTGGCTCTTATCCTTCCTTTGTTTGAATACTATTTTGATATGTGGGTAGATAAGTTCTATGTAGCATTTTTGTCTAAAAAAATAAGCTTTGTTCATTGAAACAAATTTTATTTATACTTGACAATTATTAAAGTAGTTATGAAATAGCGTTTTGCATAAAGTATATTCATTGTTTCCTACTTTAAAGTCTAATCATGCAGATCTTAATACCCTTATGGAGTGCCAAGCACCAAAAAATCACAAATAAAGGTGATGTTACTCAAATAGATTATCTCGTCCACTACAACCTCTAGTTTAATTCTAACATTAGATTATGATATCCCTTTAGGAGCCATTGAGTAGTTTCTTCAATGGTACCATGGGCCTGGTTTCCTTGCTTAATTTACCAAGTGTTTCACTACATACTACAACTTTGGCAAAGTTGATATACCTAATTATCTTGTAACTACCATCCTAAATTTTGGTTCAGTGGTAGTGAAGTAATATTAGCCACTCCTGGCATTTACTTTTACACCTTGTTTGTGTAAGCATTGTGGTTTGTGTCATGTGTATTGTTAAGTAAGAAAGTATCCCACAGGGTGACTTGCGTCAGACAACTAGGTTGAAAATTTTGATGGCGAGATCAAAATCAACTTGGATTTTTGTTGCAAAATGAAGAAGACTGAAATTACTTGAGGAAAGGAAAGGCCTCAACTTGTTATGAGAAGTATCAAACATTGTGGTTGTGGAATCGTAGAATTTGTGTAAAATTCTGTTGAGGGCTAAACTAGCCCCAAGTCCTTGGGGGGGAAACCCACACACACACACAACCCTCCTTTTTCTAAATGTTTTCCATGTGCTTTACACTTTTTGATGATGCTTGATCGATAAGTTTTGAATATTGATGGGTTTCATGGTTTTCATATTTAGTGACTAAAGATCCTAGATGGGGTGATAAATATGGATATGACATGCATTAATGGAGAAAGCTTAGGGAGTCCAGTTCAGGTTGAAACGGTGGTTAACTCAATGGAATTGGTAGCTTCACAAAGGGTACAACATCCATTCTCCTCTTCCTCTATGCTCTAAAATGTGTCTGTACAGGAATCATCATGGCGTGGTTAATGCGAAGGTCAGTCCTGGAATATGGTTTAATGTCTCCATTTCCAAGATCTGCAAGCTCATTCTTTCTTGTCTTGTTTCGGTGGTCTCGAGCTCTTGCAACATCTCTACGCCATTGCAAACCAGGAAGGGTAGGTTGCGTCCAATTTGTGTGTTGGTAATTGAAGGCACTAGGATTTTTTAACCCAAAATCCGATGGCATATATGTCTGATTTTCGACATCACGTTGTCGACCATCCGATAGGCTTCTCCTTCTTTAAACGTCGGTTTCACTTCGATGAATATCCAACAACAAAAATGGACTCATCGGATATCCGACACAGTCTTGTTGGATATCCGACCACTACTCTTTTAATATACCCATCAAATATCCGAAACCCAATACTTTATAGGGGGTCGGATATCCGACACCCATTACTTTAAGGGTGGTCGGATATCCGACAAAAGTGTTGTTGAATATATGATATGCCTTACATAAAAAAAAAATGTAATATCCGACGCAGATACCTAGAAATATTGGTGGATTTTGGCTTTGGTGCTTTGGCGAGCTTGTCAGATTCTTTTGAAGGGGACATCGGATATCCGACCTAATTTACATTGTAAGAAGTCTGATATCCGATGCCTCTTGCCATCGGTGGTATGGAGATGTCGTCGGAGTCTTTGGAAGGGGACATTGGTTATCCGACGACTATAGATCATTTTCTACCTTAGAAGAGTCAAAATAATTAGACCATGGAATTAAAACCAAGCCCATATCTTGAAAACACCAAGGCCCTATTGAATACTAAATTGGCATTGATGGAAATCAAGAAGGATATGCTCGGAGGGCTTAAGGGTTATGCCCGTAAGGGATTAAGGATATATCCTGCAGGGCTTAAGAGTATGCCCTCAAGGCCTAAGAGTATGCCTGCAATGCTTAAAGAGTTATGCCCACAAGGGCTTCAGGATAAGCCTGCAGGTTTTAAGAGTAGACCCGTAGGCTTACAACATGCCTGCAAGGGGCTTATAATATGCCTGCGCACTTAAGAAATTCCCGCAGGCTCAAGAAATGCCCATAGGCTTTTCCCTCAAGCTATACCCGTAGGCTCTTGTATGTTCCCACAGGCTCATATATATGCCTGCAGGGCTTATACATATGCCCGTAGTCTCTTGTATGTTCCCATAGGTTCTACAATGTGGTCACAAGTTATGATATGCCATTAATTAATAAAACAGAGATCTAATTAATTAAAGCAGAGGTCTAACTCGTCTGGAAAGACATGACGTGAAAAGGCACGGACCTTCAAAATGAAGAGATGCGACCTAAAAAATATACATAATGCTATATAAACAGATATTTGAAATTGAAGAAAGTCTATCTCAATAACGAAGATCGAAAAGCATCAAGTAAAACAGAGACCAGAAAAAAGAAGAATTTCTAGAGGCATATTTGATGAATTAAGAAAAGGATCTGGAAGTCAAAAATTATCAAGGGAGGCTAGGTGGTGCTAGGGGAAGGGTGAATCATGCTAAGGAGGTTGTAGCCTCCTTCCAGTAGTGGCTGGAAAACAGGGGTGTTGTGGTATCCATATCTGTTGGTGCAGATAAAAAATGGGTGTTGATGCATCCTTTCTGTTGCAGCAGAAAAACAATTTTGTAAAAATCATTTTATTAATGAGTTTGATTTTGTTGTTTTCCCCTTGAGGTTTCCATGATAAAATTTGTCTCCTTAATTATTTGATCCATTGTTTATCTGTTTTTAATACTAATTGTTTAAATAAAATAAAAGTAGGCAATACTGATTCACCCCCCGCTCTCAGTATTACTGGATAAACCAACAGGCCCTCTGCTAAATATTGCATCTCGATTTGATGTGCCATTGAATGGAAATGAGAAAATAATCTCAATGTAGAATGGAAACCCTGGCTTTTATTGTTTCCATTACCACCCACTAATACCTTATCCAATCAATCAACTTTTGGATCGAATGAAAAGGGACACAAAATTACCCTAGTAGGGATCACATGGAAAGATCCTTTAAATATTTTGTAGTCCAATCCTTCTAGATTGGAATCCAAACTAATCCCATCTTATTCATGCATCTAAAACATTTTTATGGGATACCAACTCCAAACCCTAAATTGCGCCTCCATCACTCTCCTCAATAATTTATCCTCCTTAAAACCTTAACATGATATATTTTTTCGCCAACCTAATGAACATATATAATAAACAATTTTATCATTATTTTAAATCCTAAACTCATAAAATCAATATTATATCATTGTTTTTTCTTTCCTAACATATATATAATAAATTAAATATATAAATAGATTTACAATATGCAAATATAATAAAGTAAACCAAAATACCATAGAAATTAAAAATTAAAAAAATGCTCATTCTACTAAACGACATGGATTGCAATGGGGAATTTAGGATTTTGGTTCAGTGGTAAAGGGGTTTTGATGCTAATTCTTGATTTGCAGGCTTGTTACTTTCAAATATTCCTAATCATCACAAGATAAGACAAACAATTTTTTTCATGATTGCTTGTAAAATTTTGAGATTACTTCACACCAATTTTCCCTTTGAAATGGTTACATGCTTGTTAATTAGCAAGGGAGAATGAAATCATCACCCTTAATATATCGCTCGAAAAATATTTAGAGTCTTGCAGAATTTAAATTGACATCTCTCCATCAAATGAAATTCGTAAGACTAAAATTCATCTCACTTTTTTCCTATTTTGGACTCACAAGATGAAGAGGATTGATTTATTTTATCATGGTTTACATGCAACAAAATTGGACTGTTCTAAATCAACTCTTACAAATTCAATAGAAATATTTTACATGTATCCTTTGTTTTGAATTTTGGAAAATGGAATCATGCATAATAAAAAAGATTTGTAGTACAATAATAATTTGAAACCTTCAACAAGACTACTACCTTATCCTATTTTTTTATTTTCTCCAAAACTTCTCATTCATTGCTCAAACATTTCCTTTTCATAGAATCCCTCTACATTGCTCAAACATTACCCTCTCTAGATTTTGGTCATTTGTTTGACATTGATAAAATTATCTAATCTAGGTTTGGAACCCTTTGTGCAATGTGTGATCTCTAGGAAATATAGTCTGACCTTTGAGTCATGAATTTTGCAAGTCATCAATCATCACATGGATATGATGAGTGCTCGTATAATCCTTGAAGCAATCCTTTTTATACTATTGTATGAATTTTAGCCCGGGCTTTACCACATTGAACTTCTGCCCCTTTGTTGTTTTCAATTTTGGCTCTTATCCTTCCTTTGTTTGAATACTATTTTGATATGTGGGTAGATAAGTTCTATGTAGCATTTTTGTCTAAAAAAATAAGCTTTATTCATTGAAACAAATTTTATTCATACTTGAAAATTATTAAAGTAGTTATGAAATAGCGTTTTGCATAAAGTATACTCATTGTTTCCTACTTTAAAGTCTAATCATGCAGATCTTAATACCCTTATGGAGTGCCAAGCACCAAAAAATCACAAATAAAGGTGGTGTTACTCAAATAGATTATCTCGTCCACTACAACCTCTAGTTTAATTCTAACATTAGATTATGATATCCCTTTAGGAGCCATTGAGTAGTTTCTTCAATGGTACCATGGGCATGGTTTCCTTGCTTAATTTACCAAATGTTTCACTACATACTGCAACTTTGGCAAAGTTGATATACCTAATTATCTTGTAACTACCGTCCTAAATTTTAACCATAATTTTGTTATAGCAATTCTTGAATAGTAAAGCTTTTGGATGCCTCAATCACACTAAGTTGCTGACATAAGAAACAAAATATGAAGCATGTGCCTAGCATTTTCATTTGTTATTCATTGTAATACCCCTAGTTTTGACTTGGAATGTATGTAATCAAAATTATGTAGATGATGTAAATATGCTAGTATGGATTCCTAGTGTGGAGCTCAAGGCCAAGGACCAACTAGTGAATGGATATGCATGCATGATGTATATATTTTTATTTTGACCACATGATTGGCTTGTCATGCCAATTTGAAATGTATGTAAATATTATGTTGAAAATTAATAAAATGGTCCAAGATGGTTGTGTAAAGAGCATTAGAGGGGCTATGATTCCACCAAAGGGGAAGAGGAAGGGAGGCTATGGGAAACCAAATCCTATGTTGCCATGTGTCAACATTAGAACTCATCGAAAATCTGCCATGTACCTTAAATGGGCCAATTACCTTCCATTTGACTATTAAACCCAATCATTGAATGCATGTGTGAGGTTGGTGGGGAAAGTCATTTCATGTAGTTATTGAAGCATGGAGGTTGTGGTAGTGATGGTAGTTGTTAGCTGTCATATTTCTTCTTTGGTCAGAAGCTATGTCAGTTGTCTTTTCACCCTTACCTCATATCCTTGGAGTCAACACTCTTTTGATAACTCTCATTCTCTCATGCATGCTGCTACACTACGTAGAGTTATCTATTGTTGTTCATGACCATTACTAGACTGTGTTTAACCCATAAATTCAAATTGAAAGATAGAGTTTCATTTTTGGAAGGGAAAATAGATGGCTCTAGGTGAGCATGGAGGTTGGGAAAGCTAGGAACCCTTACCCATTAAGAACTGGTACTATTGAATGCTTGAGAATCCAAGGATTAATGTTGCAGGAGGTTCTTCATTAGCATACAACAGATTGGCCTCTTACTACATACACTGGTAAGCACTGTAAGGGTTGGATTTCCCGAGGGAGTTGTGGATCAGTGAAGGGAAATGCCTTCCTTTGTGTTGTGTGGGGCAGTTGGAAGGAGTGTCATGGCTGCGATGGCTTAGTGAGACCCCTGTAGAGCTCTAGTTGAGCTTCTGGCTAAGCACAGTGAGTAGAATGGGTTGTGGGATGAGATATAGAAGCATGTAGGTGTTTCCTTTCTCCCTAGTGGCCTCATAGCCCATCTTGGGGGTGGCATATCAGCATAAAGAGTATATGATGGACATAGTGTCTATGGCTAGGTGGAAAATTGTTCTTACAAACTTACACAGCCATTTCCTTGGATCTTCTTTGTTTAAAGATAAGTATTATTATGTATTTGATCTGCAATGATTTTTATTTGTATTCATGTGATCATTATGTATGTAATTTGCATGTTATGTGTGTGGGGATAAATTTTATTCCATTGTGTATTTTATTTATGTGTCTACACATGCATTTTAGCTGTTATGAATTCATAATTATGGCTTTGGGGCGAAATTTAGAGGCCATGGTTCATTTAATGTCCCCTCCTGCTGGCCGGTTTAGGGGATGGGGGCATTACATTCCTTATCATAGTTTGAAAGCTTTCTCTATTGCTACTCAATGCCTTTCAACTGTAACTACAATAAGATTACTTATGAATGTGCATTATCACTACCATCTCCAAAAATAACGCGCTTTATTGAAGACCACATTTGAAGGAACTTTAAAAAAAAATCAAATCATTCTACTTGTTATCAATGGAGTTGTAGTTTGATGTGAAGTGCGGTGGCATTTCAAATTGTCTTCCAAGGTTGTAATTACCTAGAGGCATGTGCATAGTGTAACACTTCAAGGATTGGGTTGTCTACAAAATTAGGTTGGTTTGTATATGGCTCCTTATGGGCTAGTCATTCACAATAAAATGAAATTTGTGTTGCACCAAGGGTTAAATAAACGGATTTCATTCATTATAGTCTCTAGAAATAATAGAAATATTACATATTGGCAACAGGAGGAATTTTGGCATATCTTAAAAAATTTTCAATATTCGTGCATGAAAAAATGCTCACGCTAATAAACTTAGTAAGACCCATCTCCACACGTTACTCTAATCCCCTCCATACAAACTTGATATCTAATGGAAAAATTATTTCTCATTAGGAATAGAACAAGAAGCTCCTTTCTCAAATTTATATCCTAGTGGATTATATACAATCCCAAACATTTAAGCTATAAATTCCTACAAAGAAAATACATTGGGTTGGGATCAATCTATGATGCAAAATTGAAAAAAAATATTGAATCAAGAGAAGCGAGGTGCTTTATACAATCTTGAAGAGGTCATCACCGATGTTTTCCGATATCAACTTATAAAACTCATGAGGGAGTCCATCTAGGCTAGATCACTTTTCAGTCTTTATATTGGATATGGCATAAAAATATATTTTCATGTTTTATCTGTTTACTTAACATTTCTCTTTCAAAGGGACTAACTTTAGTAGGAACAACACTACATTCTCGTGTATCCTCTTCTACCTAATCTGAAAGAGGATAATAAGAAAAAATATTATGGAAATGAATCCCAAAATGAATCTTAATTTAATTCAAGTCCTCAATTACACCATCTAGTCTCCACAATCCCAAGTTTTTTTTCTTTTTTTCTGCCGAATTTTTCTTATTTTCTAAACATTTGAGAAAATTATTGTGTATACAAAATAACACACAATTTATAGAAGTGGATATCTTGTCCAGTCACTAGATAGATGTATCGATTATCAATGCAAAAAAAAAACAATTTGAGAAAAAAATACAGGTAGATAGACAAAATAGTATTAATGTTAAAAAATGCTACAAAGAATATAGAGGTAGAAAGGGACACCATACTCTAAATAAATAAATAAATTCAGAAATTCTTGAACACTTGGAGTGAAATCATGATTCCAAGTAGTGGAAATTTGCAATTAGATTCCCATAAGTTTGTGTGCTATTAGAAAACCCTACATAAATGTAGATACCTAACACCTTCTCACTAATAAGACTAATACTACAAACGTTTCTCAAGAATATCATCAAAAGTGTGTGTGTGTTTGTGTGTGCGCGCGCGCGCGCGAGTGCACGTGTGCATTATGCATGCATGTATGTATGTATGTATGTATGTATAGTTCAACATATTATATAATTGCTTTCACCTAGTATGTTTTATGATGAGTTATTGATTCCATGAAATGGTAGTGTTTCAAGTTCCTCATCATCCTTTTTAGTATTCTAAGTGTAAACGAACTCTAGATAACTAATCCAAATATATTGAACTGCATTCCTTTGCATTTCCTTATTATATGATCAACATATTTAGTTTTGATCTTGTCATTCAGATTAAAATACTAATTTTGTAGCTCTAATTTCCTTGAAATATGTAAGAATTTCCTTCTAATCACAAGGTTTACTAATCTTTCCAAGAGTGGTATTTATATTCTATTATGGAACTCATACTTAAATATATTATAGGGTCATTCCTTTGAAAATTTACCTTTAGTTCATTCTACTTTACTCTTAATGTGCCCTTCAAAAATCTAGATTTGATATGCTTTACAAATTCTCATTAATGTCCTATTACATCGATTATCATTATCCCCATTGAGTGATTTGGTAACTTGTATGTTGAATACACTTTTTCACTCAGTTGATGCCTGGAAAATCCTTGCATCGACAGTAGGGATTCTCCCCAATGAACAATCCCAATTATATTATTCATTGTTTGGACTACGAAATCCGTCCGGTTAACGGTCTGGCTACCGTAGATGTTTTCAACTAAACTTTACCAGTTGCGGCCCGACCCACCGTTTATATTTTATATGTAAGGATGCAAATGCAAGTGCCCTAATTTTAATAATGCATAACCTATAATTGACATGTAGAAGCCTCACAAGTGATGTGTAGGTTCTTACCTCTCATCTTACCACTTCTACCTTATCAATCAATTAACATTTTCCTAATTTAACTAATCTATCCTTGCAAGGAGCGAGTTTAAAAAAGAAGAGTAATATTTGAGATTGCTTGTAAAAATTCAACAAATAGCTATTGAGATAAAGCATTTACAATCACAACAAAAAGATAGCTTTGATAAAAATGTATTCCATTTATTACTCCTTACTACACAAACATTTGCATTTTGTAGATAAAATCAGTAAAATCAATCATACACCATTAGAATAATCCAACAAAGCAAGAAATATCTCATAGCATAAAGATGAATGAAGGAAGAAATAATTCCGAGCCTTAATTCACAACATTCCATGCAAGCTTTTACCCAGCAAAATAGTTCCTTCTCATTAGTAGGAAAGTAATTTTCATACAGAATGTTACTAGCTTCTATTACACCAGCCAAAATCCCCTCTCCCTTTTCCCTTATCTTCTATTTAAAAAAAATTGTCCTTACATGACTAATTGTTTCACCTTCCCTTTAACCCTCGGGTTTCTCAATTTCGTCCTTTTGTGATTGCTCAACCCAAAAAATAGATAATAAAATACAAATTACATTATTTTGTTGGAGGACTTTCTAAACTTGAAATATAATTGTCCCAAAAATCACTTTCATAAGATGTTACATTAAATTGTTGAGGCTCCAACAATTTCAAAGCAACTTCATGAATGGACAATTCTTTCATTATGTCTATTAACCCCTTTGTTGTTGCCTTGTGGCTTTCTCCCAGAAAATATGTGTTCATAGTTGCTTGTACCACGTTCTTTTGAAGATCTTCTACAGTAAGAACGTCCAGTCCCTTAATGTACTCCAAATATTCACTCAAACTATTTCTCAACTCTGCTAAACGTTGATCTCTGGATGGTAATTCATAAATATCTTTAGAAATTGGAATATGGCATTTTTCATGCACTTGGAAGACATTTTGATAAATCTCTTCACATTTTATAATGGTCTTCTGCACTTCATTTTGTACTTTTTTGGCAGTCTTTCGACAAATTTCCAAAAGAGCTATATCTAGCTTTAATTCAGCAGTTGTCTTCTTAGGCAAGTGATCAGGAATTTCCTGAATTTTTCCTTTCCAACCAATTAACCTTTTTACCTTGTTAAATGTGTCTATCAACTTATGTTGTACAATGGAAACTTCTACAGATATTTATTTCATTTTGTCTATCATCCCTCTTAATTTATATACTTCTTCTATTACTGACTCCTGTGAGTGAAAAATCTGTTCTTGCACTTCGCGAGCATGTTCGTAAAAAGGTGCCATGTCCATCTCTGATTCTGAGCAATTTTGATATGCTCTATCAAATATTCCTTTTCTCTCATCCATTCATTCACCTAAGATTGTAGAGATCCATTTTCAACCATTAGGGATTCTACCTGCTGATTCAACTAAGTTTCTTTTTTCTCTAACTCATTGATTCGTGAATGGAAATTAGCTCGTTCTCCTTCCATAATTATTAATTGTGCATTCAAAGAATCTCTTTCATCCTCAAGCTCTTGGTAATCCAGCAATAGTTTTTCCTTTTCGGATTCTATAGCATCTCGCTTTCTCTTCATCTCAATCCCTTCGCTCTGATCTTGTACCAAATTATCTTTTAATTTTAGCATTTTTGTTTTACGGCGTTCTAAATCATTCATCATTTTTTCTACATTATCTGCATTAGCTTGTGCAATCGTGATATTCACTAAAGCAATGAATTTCATATATTTGTTGCTACCTTCTACTAGAGTATTTTCTTGTATGGTTACAATATCAGGCTGCGTACCCATATTTAATCTCTTTTCTGTTCTCCTTAGAATAGTCTTTCTTTTGGGGTAAAATACAATAGTGTCTAGCTTTGCCACAAAATGTTGTTTCTAGGGGGTGAATGGGGTGATCCCAAGCTCATAAAATGGAATATTACCCCATGTAAGTAGTACCTCTAAATCATTGGGTTGATCTACTTCCATATCCTATAAATTCTGATTTTCTTTATGAATTTTCTTGTCGTCCACAGCTTTCTTGATCCTCTCTTCTTCTTCTCTTTTCTTTTATTGCATAGCAACTTCCTCGTCTACATTTTCTTGCTCTTCTTTCCTCTTTCCTCCTACTCACTTTGTTTTCTCTCTTCCTCTTGTTTCCTCTTTGCCTCTTTAGTTTCCAAACCCTCTTCCCTTACTTTCCGCTGCTTTGCTTCTTTTGCAGTTTCTTTCTTCTGACTTGAACTCGTTCCTTCTTTCTTACCAAATCGTTTGTTCAATTCCGTCATGTTATTTTCTCTTCTTTATACTTCCTTGGCTTTCAAGAAGTGATCTGTATACTCAAAATTTATCTTGCACGAGGTGCAATGTTTAGCTTCCTTTTACAACTTATCATTCCGGATAAAAATCTTTTCTCCAAAATGAAATGCCTCTAGGTTTTTCACAAAATTATCTGCTGCTTTTACCTTAGTAAACTTGTATGCCCCAATGGAAAAAGGAACCAGAGGATAAAAAGCTTTCTTATTTTCATTTTAAAAATGTATGACCCCGTTTATGAAGACTTTCCTCACAACTTCCTTATGCACTATGTAGTCTATGACATATTTCAGCATTAGAGAAGGAGTTTTGGTCCCCCCATACATCCGAATGTAGGTGCCTTCTGGGGTGAAATTGTAATCTCCATATTCACTAATCACTTCCAATGCATTGTCTGACATGCAATTAGGTTCCTCATTAAAAATTATCTTATACAAAGGGATTATGAACTCCTCACATGAGATCTTGTAAAAGTTGGCATGCTTATGAGCCCACAAAATCTGGTAAGCAATGTAAAGTGGAGTCTTATATGGGACCCAATAACATCCCAATTTATAGAATGGGTTCCTTATCAAAATTCAATCAATAAAGTATGGTGACATGAAAAATTTTGCTTTCTTCTGTGTCATGCTTCCTTGGGCCGTGGATACTGCTACAACCATACTTTCTGAAATAATATCTGCTCAATTGAAAATAGTACCGTCAGGATCACTATGGTACATGATTGGCACCCAATGGAGCTTGTATGCATTTGCATGTGCTCTCCCAAATATTCTACTCAACATCATAGATATAATTCTAAAAGAGGTCTTCAAATTCCACGAATCATGCTCCCCGCTAGCTCTCTGCCTTAGTTGTTTTCCTGGGATAAACATTTTCTTGGCATACTCTAAATGATCTATGTTAATACCTTTTACCGAATCATCTGTCATAAGGATTTTTGGAGAAGGTAATTTGTAGGTTGTGCTTATGTGGGCAGGTTGAAATGAAGCGAACCTTTTCTCATTTGCTCCCGCCACGATCCTAGATGTGACATCTATATGACGTAATATCTATCCTATCACCTCAGTACAAGGTAATAATTATGGGCAAGTCACAACCTTATGAATATTTGACTTCTTTATGTTTTGATAAATCACCATTTCTTCAATGGAAGCATCAAGCACATTCTGATCTCAGATAAGTTGATATAATTCACCCCATTTGTACTTTGGGACTACTCCGGTTATCACTTTGGTGTCTTCAAATAAGGTCTCCATCATGATTTCCAGTACAACTTCAACATTTGAGTTAGATTCTGCAACTTTAGCTTTGCACTTAAAATCCCTCCTATTCATTTATGAATCCCGTGATCAAAACAATGTTAGTGTATAATCAAATCTACTAAACTAAACAAGAAATTGACCGATTGACTTAACCAAACTTACTTTAGTCAATAAATTTAAAATTTAATGAGAATATTATATGAAAGGTAGTAAACTTATCACAACTTCTAGGAGGATCATTTTAAATTTGCAACAGAAATTAATTTACCCAAGGTTACCATTTCTCCAGTGGTAATTTAACAATTCACCACCTAGCTTCAATAAAAACAAACCATATTCACTCTTTCAAATTGAGCTCGAACTAACTCCAAATACATGCTATCATGGGAACTAAAAACAAAATGCATGGAAACCCTAGATTGTAAAACGCTTTATTAACCATAATAACCTGGAGGCAAGTTATGCAACCCTGATTTTTCTTTCAACGGGGCAAAATTCAACAAAATAGGGTTTTTCTCCTTTTCTCGGACCAAGTGATTCTCACAAATTGGTAGCTTTCCACCAAACTAGTATCGATTCGAAACTCATCAAGGTCAAAGATAATGTCTCAAACTCATTCAATGACGTTTGGAAATAAACAAACAATGGAAAACAATAACACATGTGAAAGGAAGAATCTATCAGCGTAAAATTCCTGTTGAACCCTACATCATCTATTTTTAGGCGCGAAAACAAAAAATATCTCCCTCCTTTCCAAAGAAATAAATTTTATAACAGAAAAGGGGGAAACCTACCTGGTGGTGTGGTCAAAAGCCTGAAATAAGGAGACTCCAGGTGTCCCCAAGCTTCTTCTGACAAAGATTCACACAATCACTTGACAGAACGACGTTTTACCAATGTGTAAAATGTTAAACAAATAAAACAATCTATCCTTTTAAACCAACGGGATAACCCTAAAATTCAATGCGAATTTACATGCTTGTTAGTGGACCCTTCCTTCTAATGGCGTTATTAAAAAAAATGGATTTCAAAAATTATTTTAAAATACAACATATTTCGGTGCCCAAATGGTTTTACTCCTGTCAGCTTCGGATCAAAAAATATTTTAACGGCAAACCAATTTCAGAGCAAAACAAATTTTGGTGCCGGCCCAATTTCGGGTGTAGAAAGAATTTAACGCCAATTAGTTTTAATGCCGAACTGTTTCAGATAAAGACATATTTAACAACACCGGTCAGTTCGGAGGTAAAAAATTTAGCACTGGTTATTTTGGATATAAAAACAATTTTGGCGCTAAGTGCATTTCGACCGTTCGATCAGTTTTACGCCGGGCCAACTTCGTATACCAAAAGGTTTCTAATATAGGCTACTTCAAATGCAAAGATAAGTTTTAAAGCTGGTCACTTTTCAAAACAAGCCTCATGATTACATATTGGTAGAAAATCAAATTGGGAGCGACCTATTTGACTTACTATCGGCGCAAAATATAATTTTGCACCGACCATTTTGAATGTCAATTTCATTTTCCCCTTATTCTTACAAAACCACTTTTGCTCCTGCCGTTTCGGCGGCAAATCTCGTTGTGTTCCGACCATTTCGACAACAAATCAAAATTTGTTCTGAATGTTTTGGCGCCAAATCAAAATTTGTTCTGATCACATAAAACATGTTTCTGTTCTGACTGTTTCGGTGACAAATCAAAATTTGTTCCGACTGTTTCGGCGACAAATCAAAATTTGTTCCGAAACAAGAAAATTAAAAAAAAAACTATTTTAAGTTCAGGATTTTTCTGAGAACGACATTGTTTGAAATCCAAAAGAAGATAAATACTAAGAATTCCTTCATAAATAAAAAATAGAAGGAGGGGCCCTATAATTTCATGCAAATTTTGGGGAAAATAGTTGTGGCTGCAACAAATGGTGACTGGCTGGTGAACACAAATCTCTGAACAAAGAACAAAAACTCTTACTTAGGAAAAAATTGCTTCTACTCATTATTCATTTCTAATTGTAATAGTCAAGCTTTAACATTTCTTTTAATGATTTAAAAGTTTGTATTTCAGTTAAGAATAAGAGCTTCTTGGATCATAATGGTCATTTACTTTAGGGAAAGGGCAGCCTAGTTTAGATTTCCCAATCACTCTCTTGAGGCCATAATATGGGGTTTCTAATTTACTTGCCCTGTCTTTTGGACGCCACCAAATATGACACCATAGGATTGTAACAATACCAAGAAGATGTATTCGTATGTTCCTCATCCCTATACTACTAGCATTTATTTTAATGTTTTTAAAGTACTTTGACGTTGAAGTACTTCAATAAATGGTCCTCCTTAGTCTTCAAATATTTTTCGTGGGTTCTTCCATCCATAATGTTCCTTTGTGTGAATAATGAATATTTTATTTGACTTTTCATACTCACGGATAGAGAAGAACCTTCTAGAATATCATCAAGAGTATCTTCTTGATCGGCTTTGACGTGTACTTAAATTCCCAATACCCAATCTTTCTTTTATGGATATTGAATCTTTCAGAGAACTTTTGACTATATTTGTGTGCCTTTTGGCTTTAATTTCTTGTGGCATAGGATCATTTTAATTTCCATACATCCACAATACTTGCTTCCTTTCCATGGGTTAGTTATAGTAGGCTACCTAAGAGGGTTATTAAATGTTAGTGAGTGGATCCCCAAGATAGTAATTTAGAACTCTTAAATCCTGGCTATTTACACAAGTTTTAATATGTTTTGATACAGAATGAACCAAGAGACATATTTCCCTTTGAAATAGAGTAACAATTAAAACCATTAGTTTTCATAACTTTTTCAAAGAGAAATCCCTTTTGTTTTGAGCAAATTTTAACCTCTCTAAAATCCCGAATTGTTTCACAAGAGTAATTCTATATCAGATCTTTGTTTCATGCTTATCACTCTGAAAGTTGAGCTGAATTTATTAGAAACAAAATAATAATAATAATAATAATATCTAAAATGCAAACTCATAATAAGATTAAAATAAATTATTTTACAAAATTAAATAATAGAAAAAAGAAAAGAAAAGAAAAAAGAAAACAAATAATTATTTATATACAAAAACTTTCCTACTCCTAAGAAAAATATTGTTTGAGTGCTAGGCCGTGACGGAAATACTTTCCCTCTCCCCTTATAAATCTTGTAAACTATATGTTCCTAGGCCAAGCTTCTCAACAACTTGGTAAGGGCCAAGCCATAAATGTTGAAACTTGGTATGCTTCCCCTTTTCTTCATGAGGGCGATCCCACTTTAGCACTAGATCTCCTCCTCAAAATTATTCTTTCCAGATTTCCAATTATCAAACCATTGTTTTATAATATATTGGTGACGGTTAAACTTATCCCTGGCCTTTTCCCTTTCTTCTTCAAGTTTTAACAGAGTATTAATTCGTGACTACATGATTCCACTATTTGATCCATGAGACGCTTGAGCCAACTGCAAGGAAGGGAGTAGTACATTTGGAGGAAGAATAGCCTCCTTCCCATAAACTAATGTGTAAGGTGAAACCCCTAAAGAATTATTTGGAGTGACCCTGTCCGCCCATAAAGCGTTGGGAAGAGCTATGTGCCAATTTCTTTGATTCTCAATGACAGTTTTCTTTAATATTCTTATCAAGTTATTATTGGTAGATTATGCTAACCCATTCCCTTGTGGATAGTAATCAGAGGAGTAATGCAATTTAATCCCTTTTTCAACGGCAAACTCACTCATCTTTAAATAACAAAAATAAGAAGCATTATCAAAAACTAAAGAATTTGGAACCCCAAACCTGGTTATGATGTTCTCTTGCAGAAATTTGATAACCGCGTCTTCATTGACTTTGCGTAAAGGAATGTATTTAGTCCATCCCGTAAAATAATCCATGGAAGTAATAATATAACGATGTTGTAACGAAGAGTTGAGTTTGATTTCTCCAATGATGTCTAAACCCCAGTGTTCAAATGGCTGAGAAATGATAATTGGTTGTAATGGTGCTGCTGGTTTTGATAGTATACTGGCACTTTTTTGACATATATCGGATGTTCATGCGTAAGCATGGGAATCCTTGAAAATGGTGGGCCAGTAATATCCTACTCTCAATATTTTATGTGTAGTTGTATCCCTAGAATAATGACCTCCCGCGGGACCATCATGTAATTCTTTAACCACCCTTTCTGCATCATCCTTTTCTAGACATCCGAGGAACACTCCATCATAATTTCTTCTAAAAAGCACTCCTTCGATTATTTTATATGAATCTTATTTCAATCTAAGAGCTCTTCTTTTCTTAGAATTCCAATGTTCTAGCATATTGGCCATGCTAAAGATAATGTATTAATTTATCTCTATACCATGAATCAGGAGTGGTGAAAACGGAACACGCTTCAAACAAATTCATTTCAGATTCATTCTCCCAACCATAATCTTCTTCATTTGAATTTTCAGTAACCAACTTGCTTAATCCTTGACCTTTGATTATGTTGGCAAGCGTATATTCCCAGTCATATTCTTGTAACGCAGACACCCTACAATTTCCATGTCTTTCTCCCAATTCCTTTTGTACAAATAGAGATCTGACAGTCGGATGAGGTACTACAATTACCTTGGTTCTATTCTTCAGAATATAGGGCCTGAACTTCGTTACTGCTTTAAATACCGCATACGCTTGTTTGTCTACATCAAGGTAATTGATTTGAGCTCCCTGTAATCCAGTGCTCATAAAAGATATTGGATATTCATCCCCTTGCTCCCACTTTTGTGTGAGCACAGCTGGAAGAGAATGATTTGAAGCAAAAGTACATACAATGAAATCCTTTTCAAAATTAGGACTGCTTAATGAAGGTGCATGAGCAATAACGTTTTTTATATCTTTGAACGCGTCCTTTTCCATTTCAATCCATTTAAATTGTACATTTTGCTTGACCATTTGTTGCAAAGGTTTTACAATTTGCGCAAAATCTGGTACAAATCTTCGAACAAAATTAATTCTTCCCATGAATGACTGCATTGCCTTCTTCTTATTATGGGGCATGGGAAGATGGAGTATAGATTGAATCCTTTCTGTATCAATTGGGATTCCCTTTCTAGATATTGTATGCCCTAATAGATTCCCTTCTAAAACATCGAATATGCTTTTCTTTGGATTCAAAGATAAGCCATATTTCCTACAACGTTCAAAGTTTTGTTTTAAGTGAAAAGCATGATCTTCTCTTTTCTTGGAGAAGACCATAACATCATCCAAATAAACAACAAAACAATGGATGATCAATCCTCGGAATGTGATATCCATGGCCCTTTGAGATGTGGCTCCAGCATTCATAAGACAGAAAGGCATTCTTTTATAAGCAAATGTTCTCCATTTTGTACAAAAGGTAGTTTTGAGTCGATCCTTTTTGGCCATTAATACTTGATTATATCCTGAAAATCCATCTAACAAGGAGAACATTTCTGAGCCCGATACCAGTTGTAATATTTGTTCCATAGTCAGGACCGGATAATTGTCTTTGTCTAATGCTCTATTTAGATTTGGAAAATCCACACACAATCTTATTTCTCCTGAATTTTTATGTACAAGTACCAAATTCTCCACCCATTTAGAATGTCGAACTTTAAAAATAATTTTAGCATCCAACAATTTTTTTAATTCCTTATTGCACCGTGTTAGGAACCCATGTCAACCCTTCTATTTACTTTGTTAGTATATTGTTGTTGGACGCATATGCTTTGTAAGTCGTCCCGTAGTATTTGTTGATCCATAGTTTGTATTATTGTTGTTGGACGCATATGCTTTGTAAGTCATCTTGTAGTAATTGTTGATCCTTATTTTGTATTGGCCCATGGTTTGTATTGACACATGGTATTGACCCATGGTATTGGCGCCTAAACTTAGTATATCAGTTTGTGTTGAGACCAATGAAGGTACCGTGAAGTTATTTGTATTGAGCTTGCTCAAAGGAGGTTTCCCCCTCGAAGTGGCCTGCAATCAATATAAAAATGATTCTGATTTTTGTTATTTCATGTGTTTTCATTAATTAATTATTGCAGGTTCTTCACATTTGGTATCAGAGCACTTTCTTGGGCTCGTTGGGTGGAATTTCTGCCAAAAAATTTTTTGCATCTGTTGCAAGTTTGGATCTGGGAATAATCTCTATCTGCTTAATTGTGGGAAGTACTTGGGCATAAGCCCTAGAACTCATTGTGAGGAGTACCGCGGGAACCCCAAAGTAACTAGCCCATTTAGAGGACCTGCTAGTGAAAAGGGCAACGACCCCTACCTGATTGACTAGTTCCCACCCGTGAGGTAAACCAAGAGCTGTCGTTTGTGGCAAAGCAGTTATCAATTTTACCTGAGCCGTGGAGTGAGGGGTACTTCCCCAATACGCAAGCCATCAGACAGCATTGGTGGCCGAGTGAAACCCCTGAACTGTTAGGAAGCTAAACATACATGGGGTCCATATCTATTTTTCAGCTGAACTGTTGCCGATCACTTCCACGCCGTTTCAGATCCATTCCAAGTAGTTCCAGATCCAGCTGTTTCAAATCTATTCTGAAAAGCCGTTTCAAATCTCTTCTGAAAGCCGTTTCTGATCGAGCTGTTTTCGATCTTTTCCACGCCATTTCAGATCCAATTATTCTGATCCCTTTCGCGCCGTTGTAGATCCATTTCTAAAAAAAAATAATAATAAATAAATTAAAATAAAATAATAAAAAAAATTATGTTTTTTCGCCATATCTCCCTTATTTTAAGTCTGTTTCCCTTGAAACTTTTCGAACACCCATGCAATCCCATTCTACATATTTCATTCCTGAAGACCCTATCCCAAATTCTACTTCCCAAAGCCAGAAATCTCACATTTGTCTATTTTTAGGGTTTGCCATAACTTCTTCAATTTTCACCCACTCGCCTCCAAATTTTGCCACCATGTTCATTCCCTATTTTTGCTTCTTTGTACCTCTTTGACAATTTTTCTCATTCTTTCACTCCACTTCTGAAATCCCCATTTTTTGCTTCCCTGTCCATCAGAAAGTGTCCAGAATCTAGTCAAACCCCAATTACCCATCCAAGTTTTTCCCAAATCCAAATTTCCCTTTACTAAATAGGCTTTTTTTCGTGTTTTTCTATCCATTCCCCCCCCCGCCAATAAAAAGAAACTCCTGGTTATGGTTGTCACCCGCGCAGGAGCAAAAACCATGGAGGAAGCACTTGCAACCATCCAAACCAAACTCCAAGATCTGGATGAAAAATTTCTCAGCCTCCATCTTCAACATTCAGCCATGAACAATAACCGACAGCAAGAATCAGAATCTGCAGTCAATGGGTTCTCTTCTTCCAACAATTTTCGTGGTCCGAAGCTTGAATTTCCTCGCTTCAATGGTACTGATCTGACTGGATGGATCTATCATGCAGAACAGTATTTCAGTTTGCATAATACTTTTGATGTCCAAAAATTTCCACTTGCATCCTTTCATTTGGAACAGGAAGCCCTTCAATGGTACCATTGGTACATTAAGGCTCATGATGAGCCAAAATGGACAGATTTTTGCCAACTCATTTTTCAACGATTTGGTCCTACTGCTTTTGATGACTTCACCGGAGCACTCACTAAACTTCATCAAATTGGCACTGTGAGAGAGTATCAGACAAAATTTGAGAAACTAGCCAATCACACAGAAGGATTGTCTGATGAATTCTACAGGAGTTGTTTTATCAGTGGTCTTAAGGATGAAATCCCGTCAGAGGTTAAAATGTTCTATCCCAACACAATGATGGAAGTCCTAAGGTTGGCTAAGTTGGCAGAAGACAAGATTGCAGCCCAACAACGCTCCAAACCCACTTTTGTTCCCTTCCAAAATATGGGTTCTCAACGACCTCCCATCTCGCCGGCTCCTCAACCAACTTTTATCAAGCATTTATCTGAAACAGAGATGTAGGCACACAGAAAAAAAAGGGCTTTGTTATAATTGTGATGAGAAATTCACTCGGGGACATAGATGTGTTCAACAAAAGCTCTATCTCTTGGATATGGATTCTCCGCCTGCCTCTAAAATTGGTGAAGAAGCTCCAGATACAATGGATGATTAGGTCGACATTCAGGAGTCACCTATTGACCCCCCATCTCAGGATGAACAACCAGAGATATCTCTCCATGCTTTATCTGATGTCACCACCCCCCAAACAATGCGGGTCAGGGGTTACTTCAAGAAGCTTCCTCTTACAATACTCATTGATTCTGGTAGCACTCATAACTTCATTGACCCTCGGATCGCTAAACAGGCTGATTGTTTTGTCCATCCTTGCTCCAAATTTGAAGTCATGGTTTCCAATGGGGGCACCTTACCTTGCAAGGGTAAGTGTCACAATGTGCGTATCTCTCTAGAAGATTATAACCTGTGCTCTAACATGTTTGTCTTGTCCCTAGAAAAATGTGATGTGGTTTTGGGCGTTCAATGGTTATGCATGCTTGGCCCCATCTTATGGGATTTTGCTGAACTTTGGATGCAGTTTTCAGTCAATGGGAAACAACACAAATTTAAGGGCTTACAACAAGGGTCTCTCCATGTCATTAGTTCACATCGCCTGGAAAATATCCTTAAGAAGAATTCACATGGTGTCATCGCTCAACTCCATTCCATTCAGATGCACCCATCAACTATCTTCGCTACTTCCTTGGATAGATATGCAGGTGTCATTACTGAACCAGTGGGATTGTCGCCTTCAAGAGACCTTTCCGGTAAGAATTTAGCCGCATCGACATCTCAGCAGGACATGATGGCTATTTTGCATGCAGTACAGAAGTGGCATCCATCCCTACTAGGAAATTATTTCTGCATCAAGACTGATCTCCAGAGTCTGGAACATTTTCTGGAACAACAGGTCTCCTCACCAGCACACCAAAAATGGGTTATCCAACTCATGGGTTATGACTATGCGATCACCTACAAGAAGGGTAAGGGTAATATGGTGGCAGATGCTCCTTCTCGCCAATTTGATGACCCAGTTTCTCTTACATCTATTTCTCTGCTTGTTCCAAATTGGTTGCAATCTGTTCAATAGGGCTATCTCTTCTATGAACTCCATGCTTCTTCATCGGCAGGGCACTCTGGGTTCCTCAAAACATATGACTGGGAACAATGTAACTTCTTTTGGCAGGGACTGAAAATCAAAATTCACCAGATGGTGGTTGAGTGTGATACTTTCCAGGTCAACAAGGGTGAAACGGCACTCCTTTCGGGACTGCTCAAACCCTTGCCTATCCCTACACAGATGTGGATAGTTATTTCTATGGATTTCCTAGAAGCGCTCCAGTGGTACAATACCACATCTAAAAGGACACTGTATGAAGTAGTTTTTGGACAGGCACCGCCAATTCTTCTTCCATACACGCTCAGCAGCTCCTCAGTTCAGGTAATTGACTCAGTTCTTCAAAATCGTGATCAAATTCTTCTCATTCTGCAGGACAATCTTCACATGGCAAGAATTCGACTGAAACAACAAGCCGATCAACACCGTTCTGAGCGCACTTTTCACGTAGTTGATATGGTCCTTCTTCGTCTACAACCTTCCAAGCAATCCTCCCTAAAACTCAAAAGGCGTCAGTGGGCCAGAATGCAACCCGAGGATGCTACAGGGGAACCACTCCTTCAAATTTTGCATCAATTTCCACATCTAAAGCTTTGAGGACAAAGCTTTTTCTAAGGGATAGGGGATGTTAGGAACCCATGTCAACCCTTCTATTTACTTTGTTAGTATATTATTGTTGGACTCATATGCTTTGTAAGTCGTCCCGTAGTATTTGTTGATCCATAGTTTGTATTATTGTTGTTGGATGCATATGTTTTGTAAGTCATCTCATAGTAATTGTTGATCCTTATTTTGTATTGGCCCATGGTTTGTATTGACACATGGTATTGACCCATGGTATTGGCACCTAGACTTAGTATATAATTTTGTGTTGAGACCAATGAAGGTACCGTGAAGTTGTTTGTATTGAGCTTGCTCAAAGGAGGTTGCCCCATCGAAGTGGCCTGCGATCAATATAAAAGTGATTCTGAGTTTTGTTATTTCTATTATTTCGTGTGTTTTCATTAATTAATTATTGCAGGTTCTTCACACACCAAGAGAAACGAGGTGCTCTACAGCCCGGTATGGGGGAGATGTTGTAACGTTTGTTACTAACAAAATGATTAAAAAAATTCATGTCGGCTCATAAAATAAAAAATTATGGAAAGTATTTTAAAAAAATCCATGTTGGTTCATAAAATAAAATATTATGAAAAGTAATTAAAAAATAGATGTTCATTTATAAAATAAAAACTTAAAACTTAAACCTGGATCTATCAATCAAGAGAGATCAAATTTCTTGATTTTAAATTTAAAAAAAGGAATACACCTCAAGAAATCGGATCCCTCTCGGTGCTTGATAGATACGGGTTTAAGATGGATCTATGCTGGTGTATTAATGGTTCTAGCGTAGGATGCATTTTCCTGAGTTGTTGTTGCAATGGTTTTAAACCTTGTTTTATAAGTATAACATGTTGTATGATACTTGTATCGTATGTCTTTATATCATCATGCATCCATGCGAAAACATCTTGGTATTGTTGAAAGAGTTCAACAAATTTGTGTCTTTCTCCAGGCGAGTGACACTGTCCCAATTTAAAATATTTTTGTTCCTACTTTGTACCCAAGTTCACCAGCTCATAAAACATTGAGGAGCTATTTTTTTTTACATTAGCTGGATTCCTAAATTTATGTTGTAAATCGAATAAATTTTTTAGAGTTTGTACTCCTTTCGGCATAGAATTTCCATTTCTCATATCCATATCTTCCAAATCTGATTGGTGTTGACCTTTGTCAATGACTGACTCTTTAAACATATTTTCATCTATCAAGAAGTCAATAATTTTCTCATCGCCGTCAAAAACTCTCCAATTAGTAATATTATCAGGGACAGATGGCCTGAAAATTAATTCAATGGAACATTTATTATTAGTTGGTACTAAACATGAAGCAGTCTAAGTAGCTAACAAATCAACATCAACATTTTGTAATCTAGGAATAGCATTTATATTAAAAGCATCAAAATTAGAGATCAAATTCCATACCTCGGATTAATAAAATTTCAAATGCGGAGATAAACAATGAATGGCATTTCTTACATGTTTTCCAAATATCTCTGAATCACAAAAAACTTTCAAATTCTTTACATTTAAGTCAATGGTTGTTTTAGTCCCTGAATCATAGCTTCATATTCAACAATGTTATTGGTGCATTTGAATTCTAATATACAAGAGAGAAATAATATTTTTTCTTGGGGATCTACAAGAACACAACCGGCTCCTGCTCCCTCTTGTGTCTTAGAGCCATCAAAATATAAATTCCAAAATTTATCTTCTATTTTAACTATGATAGTATTGTCTCCTATGTTAGTAACTAATTCTACTATATTACAGTCGATATCATCAACTCACGTAAACTGAAGGAGATCAAACTGTATGTATAAATCATGACCATTGTTTTATGCTTGATAATTTCCAGGTTCAGTCTCTAGAAAATAATTTCCCAATACAGAATATGAAAAATTTACTGGTTCATTCTTTCCTTCTAACTCTGTTACATTATATTTCATATGTGGTTCTCTTAATACTTTGATTTGATTTTGTCTTTTTTGATATGGAAGCCACAAATGGGACCAATCTGTTGCAAAATAACCATTCAATTTTCTTGACCAATCCCTACTCAATATTAATCCATAATCTTTTGGTATGTCTACTACCATGATGTCAATGAATTTACACACTCTTGAGTCCGCAGCCAATCTAATCAAGACATTCTTCATTTCTCCAATAACTTTAAGATCTGATCTATCAAGTTGGATAATTTGAGAAGGGGATACTATTGGTTTCCCATTAATCTTCTTACAAATAGAAAGTGACATGATGTTACGCGAATCTCCAGAATCCACCAAGCAGTTATGTACATTATAATTGAAAATTTAGAAAGTCAAAAGAAAAGGTAGAGTTTGAGATTTTCATTTTTCACCAATGCTTGCCTCATTGATTTCAGTATTTTATTCCATCGTTCCTGATTGTTTATCTTTATAGACCATACTGCTTATTGTTGTATTTAAATCAAAAGCTTCCAATAGCTTCTTTCCTTGTTGTGGAAAATTGCACATTTCAAACACAGATATATTGGATTTTCTCTTTTTTATATCTTCCACAATATCATACCCCATATTATGATTTCCCCCAGCACTTCCACCCAGATCAGGTTTGTTGGATGAAGGAATTACTTGTTTATTGGTTAATGGATCTGTTTCTTTTGCAACTCCTGAAAGACTAATGGGTCTTTTATCAGTCCATTTTGGTTGTGATCGATTTGCATTGTTATTTTTATTTGGATCATTGATGATCTCCTTACCTACTCTTTCTTTTCGTAGTAATATATTGTGTTCTTCAACTGGTCCCTTACTCCTAGTAGCATAACCTACATATGAGACTTGAATTTCTTCTATTTCTTCTTCATCATCCAAATCAAAATTTGGATCTCAGTCCCATAATACTAATGTGCTTTCTTCACTATTATATTTTGTTTCATTTGATTGGTCTTTATCATGATCTTCTTGGTCTAAGACTTGTTTATCCAATAATTGATTCATCACTAGAGTCATTGAATTTATCCATTGTGGACAAGGTTTTTCAGAATGATGATCTTGGTGGAATGTACAAAAATGATCCATGCCAACCTCATTTAAATTAAAAATGGAAGAATCATTTGATGGAGGTTTTGGGTTTTCTTCCCTTTTCTTGTAGAAGGGCTTGAAATTTTTTCTCATCGAAGAACTAACGCCTTTTTCCTTTTCTAAATCCACTATTTTATTTGATACCTTCTGAACCAATTTGACTACACTTTCTAACTCATTTGAATACTCTTCATTAATTATGGTTAACAACAAATGTTTCTTATTTACCGAAGACTTTACCTCAGTGTCCAAAGTGTGTTTCACAATACTATTGATGTATTTTTCTACTTTCTTAGCTTCTTCAAAATTTTCTATTAAAGTAGCTTTACATGATCTCTTAACAAACATAGCTAAGGATGGATGAAGCATGGTGGTATAATATTCAACCAATGACTCTTCAGCGGGTTTTGCAGCACTGCTGAATCTATTCAAGACCGTAGTAAATCTTTGATTAAAATCTTGTCCTTTTCTCTTTTATCCATTCTTAAATACAATAATTCTTTCATGAGTGAAGAAAAAGTTCTTTGGTCACCAAATTTGCTTAAAAACACTTTTTCAAAGCTGTCCCATTCTGTTACAGAACCGGTCTGTAAGCTAAAAAACCAAGGTGATGCTTTCGGTTCAAATGTGTATGGGAATAACCTACACACAACATCTTCATGTTCTGCATTTAGCAAATTTAAAGCCAAGTAAAAACTCTTTAAGTAATCCTCAACAAAGACTCATTTTCTGGGATCAAACTTAGGCAATACTTTTTCTGGATGTTTGGGTAAATCATGCAAAGGAGCAGGTAAATTCAGTGGTCCTCTAGCCCTCCACGCAGGTGATGGATTAACATTATGAGCCATGTTAGCAATACGTTGAGAAGATTGTGGTGAATGTGGAGGTGTAATCGTTTGTATGTGTGGAGAAGTGATTGACTCAAGATAATTAGGCCTTAACTGATTTATGGGATCCGATATGTCTTGTAATGATAAATCTACTAATTCTTCTAATAATTCTACAAGTAGGGAGTCTTTATTCTGAACAATTTTTGGCCTAGGATCTTGTCTTCTAGGTAATAAGCATACTACCGATAATCATCCAAGTTTTCTTACGTAAGATCGAGTATGTTTCATAAAATTATCTACTTATTGATGAGGGATGGCATATAAACTCTCAGTTTCAGGATCAAGGTTTTCTTAATAATCAGCCTCAAAAATTAATTCTTCTGGTTGGGATGTTTCAAACGGAGATCGAGAGAAATTTCCTCGTGGAAACAAATTTCATCTACCATCCATGCACTGGCGGTCCTCCTTCTAGTGCCAAAAACTGTTGATGCCTGTAAAATCCTTGCATCGACAATAGGGATTCTCCCCAATGAAAAATCCAAATTAGATTATTCATTGTTTGGAATAGGGAATCCGTACGGTTAACAATCTGGATACTGTAGATGTTTTCAACTAAAATTTACCATTTGCGGCTCGGCCCACCATTTATATTTTCTATGTAAGGATGAAAATGCAAGTGCCCTAATTTTAATAATCCATAACCTATAATTGACAGGTAGAATCCTCACAAGTGATGTGCAGGTTCTTACCTCTCGTCTTACGACTTATACCTTATTAATCAATTAACATTATCCTAATTTAACTAATCTATCCTTGCAAGGAGTGAGTTTACAAAAGAACAATAATATATGAGATTGCTTGTAAAAATTCAACAGATAGCTATTGAGATAAAGCATTTACAATCACAACAAAAATGATACACAAAGATAGCTTTGATATTTAAAATGTATTCCATTTATTACTCCTTACTACATAGAAATTTGCATTTTGTAAATAAAACCAGTAAAATCATTCATACACCATTAGAATAATCCAACAAAGTAAGAAATATCTCACAGCAAAAAGATGAACGAAGGAAGAAATAATTCCGATCCTTAATTCACGACATTCCATGCAAACTCCATGTAAGCTTTTACTCGGGAAAATAGTTCCTTCTAATTAGCGGAAAAGTAATTTTCATACAAAATGTTACTAGCTTCTATTACACCAGCCAAAATCCCCTCTCCCTTTTCCCTTATCTCTTATTTTAAAAAAAATTGTCCTTACATGACTAATCGTTTCACCTTCCCTTTAACCCTTGGGTTTTTGAATTTTGTCCTTTTGTGATTACTCAACCAAAAAAATAGATAATAAAATAAAAATTACATTATTTTGCTGGAGAACTTTCTAAACTTGAAATATAATTGTCCCAAAGATCACTTTCATAAGATATTACATTAAATTGTTGAGGCTCCAACAATTTCAAAGCAACTTCATGAATGGACAATTCTTTCACTATGTCTATTAACACCTTTGTTGCTTCCTTGTGGCTTTCTCCCAGAAAATATGCGTTCATAGTTGCTTGTCTCACATGCTGTTGAAGATATTCTACAATAAGCATGTCCAGTCCCTTGATGTACTCCAAATATTCACTCAAAGTGTTTCTCAACTCTGCTAAATGTTGATCTCTAGATGGCAATTCATAAATATCTTTAGAAATTGGAATATGGCATTTTTCATGCACTTGGCATACATTTTGATAATTCTCTTCACATTTTGTAATGGTCTTCTGCACTTCATTTTGTACTTTTTTGGAAGCCTTACGACAACTTTCAAAAAGAGCTATATCTAGCTTTAATTCAGCAGTTGTCTTCTTAGGCAAGCGATCAGGAATTCCCTGAATTTTTCCTTTCCAACCAGTTAACCTTTTTACCTTGTTAAATGTGTCTACCAACTTCTGCTTTACAATGGCAGCTTCTGCAAAGATTTATTTCATTCTATCTATCATCCCTCTTAATTTATAAAATTCTTATATCACTAACTCCTGTGAATGAAAAATATGTTCTTGCACTTCACGAGCATGTTCGTAAAAATGTGCCATGTCTTGTTTCTGATTCTGAGCAATTTTGATCTGCTCTATCAAAGATTCATTTTCTCTCATCCATTCATTCACTTGAGATTGTAGAGATCCCTTTTCAACCATCAGGGATTATACCTATTGATTCAACTGAGTTTCTTTTTTCTCTAACTCATTGAGTCGAGAATGGAAATCAGCTCGTTCTCCTTCCATAATTACTAATTGTACATTCAAAGAATCTCTTTCATCTTCAAGATCTTGGTAATCCAGCAGCGGTTTTTCCTTTTTGGATTCTATAGAATCCCCCTTTCTCTTCATCTCAATCCCTTCGCTCTGAGCTTGTACCAAATTATCTTTTAAATTTAGCATTTTTGTTTTACTGTTTTCTAAATCATTCATCGATTTGTATACATTATCTGCATTAGCTTGGGCAGCCGCGATATTCACTGAAGAAATGAATTTCAGATCTTTGTTGGTACTTTCTACTAGAGTATTTTCTTGTATGGTTACAATATTAGGCTGCGTACCCATCTTTAATCTCTTTTCTGTTCTCCTTAGAATAGTCTTTCTTTTGGGGGTAAAAAAAAATAGTGTCTATCTTTGTGACAGAATGTTGTTTCGAGGGGGTGAATAGGGTGAGCCCAAGCTCAACAAATGGAAGATGACCCCCTGTAAGTGGTACCTCTAAATCAATGGGATGATCTACTTCCATATCCTATAAATTCTGATTTTCTTCTTGAATTTTCTTGTCTTCCACAGCTTTCTTGATCCTCTCTTCTTCTTCTCTTTTCTTTTATTGCTCAACATCTTCTTCTTCTCTTTTCTTTTATTGCTCAACATCTTCCTCTTATTCCTTTTCTTGATCTTATTTCCTATTGGAATCCTCCTCTCTTTGTTTTCTCTCTTCCTCTTTTTTCCTCTTTGCCTCTTCAGATGCCAAAGCATCTTCCCTTGCTTTCTGTTTCTCTGTTTCTTTTGCAGTTTCTTTCGTCTGACTTAAACTCGTTCCTTCTTTCTTACCAAATTGTTTGTTCAAGTCCATCATGTTATTTTCTCTTCTATATAATTCCTAATATTTCAGGAAGTGATTTGTATGATCCTCGACTCGACATGTGGTAAGCAGTAAAAATTCCGCTATTGCTTACCCATTTCATTCTCCGCGCTAGTTGAAAGTGCGAAATCAACATCAACCATCAATCTTTTATTCCGTCGTTCATCCACCATAGATTGCTTCCTGAATTTAGCACGTACCAACAGTTATTTCACCAAAAGTTGCCGACGTTATAGAACATGCACCTTTTCCTAGCGGATTCCATGTCTTCCACATATCTCATTGCTCCTCAAATCTAAACCGTTGATTTCTTGCAAAATTTTACAAGACGTTTCATTAACCATTTTTACCTCACTTTAAATTAGCTCACGATCACATGGAGTGTTTTGCCCAAAAAAAAAAAAAAATTATCCCTTGTTCCTTTAACGCCTTGGCTTGTCTATCTGAACTTGACTATGGACTAGCATCATTAACCCCTGAGAATTAAATATGAATCAAGTTTTGTTTTGTGTAATACCCAATATGAATCAAGTTTTTCTTTGAAAACATTATGTGTGTGTTGTGTGCTCTATTTATTTTTTCCACGTCTTATTATGGTTATCGATTCTCGGAAATAGGCAAGTAATATAGCCATGGAATAATGGATAACCTAATGCACATAATAATGCATATAATAGGCAGATATTTCTACATCTTTTTTATTTAGAAATGCAAATGACATCACAATACAAACTGGTGGTATAAATACAAATCAAAGCTCAGTTTAGAAATTGTTTGACACCAGTGCTATCCAATCAAATCAATTGATTGTAGAGATGCTTAGCCTACTAGTTGATAGCACAGTCCCACAAAATAGCTCAAAAAGTAATTTTCTTAAAGTTCTGCTCCTATTCGCCATTGTGTTTCCCACATTATTGAAAGTGCCTGAAGTAGAGTAGGGGTTATCTGAATAGAGTTGCAGTTTTATCATCAAGGGAGATATAGTTGTCCATAGGATCAATTTCAGTTGAATAGTTTGTTAGATGTTCCTTATTAAGTTGGGTGGCATGGCATTGAGAATAGATAGTCGCCTATGAGATGTTTAAAGACTGCTCAGTCATCAATAATAGAGTTCTATGCTTGGTAAAGTAGTAGCCACTCAGACCCATTTTCTTTGCAAACATGATAGACTTAACTTTCTTTTAGTGTATGCAAGGAAATCTGTAATGTATGACTCATATCTAGTAATATTTAGTTTAGCAATTTTTTTAATGAAATGTTGAGTTAATTTATTATTATCAATTGAAGTGTAATGTTTTTAAATCCCTTCATCCTAAAAGGGTGGTATGAATATATATCGTTCAACCTTAAATTAAGGCCAACCCTTCACATTTAATCCCTGATACCTATTCCAAAAATTTATATAACTTAAATCCATATGTTTATATTGAAATGATACCATTAATATCCTTAATATTCATTTCTACAATCTTTAAACTAATTTTCAAAATCAAATATGCCATGTGTCACCATATGATATTTCCACATGTCACCCTAGGAAACTAGATATCAACATTTTAACAACAAAATTTATAAACATTTTGCTTCAAAGAGTTTGCTGCCAAGTGGAAATTTTTTCATAGAAAGAGAGGTCAATCTTTCCTCAGGTTGTTCAATTTTGGGGTGTTGGAAGTAGATGCTAAGGAGAAAGAGCATCCGCTCCTTCCTTCAGGGATTGTTTTTACGAGTGGGGAAAGCAGATATCGGCACTCTAAACACAAATTTCATAGGAACATTGCTTCGAACAGTTGGTTGGAAAGTGGAAATATTCTCAGAGAAAGAGAGACTGCTCTTTCTTCAAGTTATTCTATTTTGGGGTTCTGAATGAATATGGTGAGGAGAAAGAGCATTCATTCCTTTCTCCAGGTGTTCCTTTTTATGGGTGGGGAAAGTAGATATAGACACATTAAACATAAATATCATAGGAACTTTGCTTGAAACAGTTTGCTGGAAAGTGCAAATTTTCTTAGAGAAAGAGAGGTTTCTCTTTCCTCATGTTGTTCTATTTTAGGCTAATGAAAGTATATGCTGGGGAGAAAGAGCGTACGCTCCTTCCTCCAAGGGTTCTTTTTAAGGGATGAGGAAAGTAGATATTGGTACCTTAATCACAAATTTGATAGGAACTTTGCTTTAAATAGTTTGTTGGCAAGTGGAAATTTTCTCAGAGCAATAGGCGGCTACCCTTTCCTCAAGATGTGTTATTTTGGGGTGTTGAAAGTAGATACTGAGAAGAAAGAGCATCTTCTCCTTCCTCCAGGGGTTCTATTTTGGGGTTGGGAATGTAGATAGCAGCATTTTAGCAACAAAATTCATAGTAATTTTGCTTCAAAGAGTTTATTGGCAAGTGGAAATTTTTTAAGAGAAAGAGAGAACGCTCTTTCATCAAATTGTTCTATGTGGGGGTGTTCGAAGTACATGCTGAGGAGAAAGAGGGCATGCTCATTCCCTCGGGGGTTCTTTTTTAAAAGTGCTAAAATTAGACATCGGTACTTTAAACACAATTTGCATAGTAACTTTGCTTCAAATAGTTTGCTGGAAAGTGGAAATTTTTTCAGAGAAAGGGCGGTTGCTCTTTCCTCAAGTTGCTCTATTTTGGGGAGTCGAAAGTATATACTGAGGAGAATGAGCATCCACTCATTTCTCCAAGAACTCTTTTTAAGGGGTGTGGAAAGATGATATCGGCACCTTAAGCACAAATTTCGTAGGATATTTCCCTTAAACAGTTTGATGACAAGTGGAAATTTTCTCAGAGAAAGAGAGGCCACTCTTTCCTCAAGTTGTTCTATTTTGGGGTGTTGGAAGTAGATGATGAGAAGAAAGAATGTCAGCTCCTTCATCCAGGGGTTCTTTTTAAGCGGTGGGGAAAGTAGATACCGTCACTTTGACCACAAATATCATAGGAACCTTGCTTCAAATAGTTTACTGGAAAGTGGAAATTTTCTCAGAGAAAGAGTGGTCACTCCTTCCTCAAGTTGCTCTATTTTGTTGTGTTGAAAGTGGATGATGAGGAGAAAGAGAATTTGTTTATTCTTCAAGGGGTTCTTTTTTAGGTGTGCGGAAACTAGATATCGTCACTTTAACAACAAATCTCATTGGAAATTCGCTTCATCCATTTTATTGGAAAGTATAAATTTTCACAGAGAAAGAACGGTCGCTCCTTCATCAATTTGTTCTATTTTTAGGGTGGTGAAAGCAGATGTTGAAGAGAAAGAGCTTCCACTTTATCCCCAAGCAGGTTGATTGTGGAGTTTTGGTAATTCTGAAGAACATATATGATTTATGTGAAGATATAAATCATTTAAAGATCATCAACCCCTACAAGAAGCATGGGGACATGACGAAAAGGGAATGATTGATGTTTATATGTATGGCCCCTTTTAGAAACAATTCCTATTTCAAAAAGAGTGTTCGATCCTTTCTCAAGGATTTCCATTTTGGGGTTGGGAAAGTAGATGGTGAGAAGAAAGATCAGCCGCATTTTTACCAAGTAGGTCCATTTTGGAGTTCCGAGAATTCAACAGATCATATATGATTTTGGTGATTTCAAGAATTTTCTCAGCAAAAGAGCGGTCACTCCTTCCCCGAGTGATTTCATTTTGGAGGTGAGGAATGTAGCAGATGATATATGATTTCAATGAAATCATCAATTGTTCAAAGCTTGTGCACTCCATTCAAACATATGTGTGTTAAATGGCTAAGGATGCCCATCCTTTATTGATACCGCCTAATAGAATTCATAATTCAAATACGTAAAGAAAATTCATGTATAATATTTAAATATTACTAATAATATATTATCTCGATAAATATTTCCAACCTCTATGGTCCAAGGGACCCTTTTAAGAAGGAACAACCGCTCCTTCCTCAAATAATTAGTCGCTCATTCATCCATCATCACTTTGAGCTCCTTCTAATGAAAACAACAGATTACCTTTTGAGCATTCGGAGGCGCCTACTTATCTCATGGATTTATTCTAAGCAACAATTACATTGTATCCAATTAGGAAGGATCGTCTACTCCTTCTGAAATTGTTTCCTTCTCAAAAAACAATATCATGGTAAATCTAAATGAGATTATTGTTAGTATAACTCTGAACGTTTTCTTGATAGTGAGGAACATTTTCTCATTTTTCGTCTTATGGAGAATGATAGCATACAATTATTCTATTAACCTGTAGAGCATTGACTTATTTGATAATATATACTAGTGGAAAAAAATATTCTTTGTTTAAAATAAATATTATTTTTAATGTGCTCTTGTTATTTTGTATTGCAGAAATTGCTTCTGAAATGGATTTTGGTTCTCAACAATGTGTGGACCTCCTTTTGAATGGATTGAAATTTGCTGAAGGAATCTCTTTTCCAGAAAGAAAAATATTGCATAATATCAGCATTCGTGATGTATGTATCATTATAAACGTTACCAAGATTTTAAATGCAGGTGAGTCAATTTCCCTATCCATCAGAAGGTGCAAATACATTGTCAAAGGCAGTTGGTGGTTATATTCAATGGTCTTCATTTGAGATCGTTAACTACATTGGATCTGCTCTTCAAGAGAATGAGGTGAATGATATACTAGCTTCTACTTCAACGAGTGTAGAACATATCATAACAACTGAGAATAAATCTTTGTTTATTATGAGAAAAGTTAAGTTGTTACATAAATGTTCAGAATGCAAGGTCAAAAAGAGGAGGCTTGATTGGGTTTGGTGACACTAAGATGGAAAAGGAATAAGAGGTAGACTTCGTTGAAACCAAGTTTAGTAAATTGGAGTCTCATGCGGATAACATTGTGGAATGCTATAAGTCCATAACTTAGAATCACTAAGAAAAATGAGAAAGAAAACCCCAATTCTCCACAAAGCAAGAAACGTAGGTCCACCATAAAATCTACCCTTGAGATGATGACTCCCAAGCCTCCAAGAACCCAATCAAGTTCGAAAACAAAGGTGGATATCAAACCATATCTAGTTAGGCCCCAATAACCTAAGAATTTTTCAAAGACAACTTGATGTTTTCTTAAGCTATCATGGATTTTTAAGAGGTAGAGAAGATTTATTTTTCCCCATTGAAAATCGAAGGTTATGTATTGTTGCGAAGGCAATAATTATGCCAAGAAATACATCTTGGTATACAAAATCCATCGATTATGGGAAAATTTCAAGACACTCAACACTTTAACCAATTAGCTATGAAGAAGAGCATGAGTTTAAAAGGCATTACTTGAGACAGTGACAAGGATGAGGAGTGCAAGATTACACAACTAGATTTTGAAGTAAATATATTCAATTGGGTGTTGACCAATTTGTAGAGAGGTGATGGAACGCAAGAGCATTATGTTGGCCAATTATTATGCTTTCACATGTCCTTCCAATGCATTCTTAGAAAAGAGCCCTTGAAAATGCTGCCCAACTATTAAAGTCTAAAGTGGGAGATCGTTCTTTACAAAGTTGGTGGACATAGCTTTCTTTCTTGGATGGATGCATGCATATGAGAGAAGACATTGCCATATCTGTAGTGAACTTTGTCTTCCTATTTGTGGGCAAAACTCAAGTGAAAGAGAAAATGACAAATTCTGGTTCGTTTCCCTTGAAGATAAAATATCCCCAAATTAACAGGGAAACAAAACAAAAAGGCATGTAAACAGGAGGATGATTATTATAATTGCTGCCACGTAACTTCAACAAATACCCAAACCAAAACGGGAAGGTATTCGTCAGGGCGTGCATAGCACCGCGCCGTTTACTCCTCCGCGAATATCATCGTCATCTCTTTTTTTATTTTAGGGCCTGGCATTTAATTTTTTTCAGTCTGTCAGTCTGTAGCATATAATATTTAAAATGCTATGTTTAATGTTTGGCGAGCGTGGTAGTTTTCAAAGGGTGGTGGCGGGCAACGGTGGCCCACGCTGTCGGGGCTCTGACTGTAAAACGCCCCTTCGGACTTTTGCGTCACTCCAATCGTCATTTGGCATTACAGAATTGTTTCAACTCCTCTCAATTGTCTTTGCTTTCTTTGTTCAAACTTTTCAAAGAATTTTTATTCCCCAGAACGGCGCGGAAGGGCCCGCCTACGTTCCTGGTCATCGCGTCCCGTGCACGGCGCACCAATCTCCTATGGTCTATTCGTAAGTCGTAACAATATCAGTGTCAGCATGGACAAAATTTTATTTATAATTTTTTTTTTTATTGATGTTATAATGTTATATTTTAATTAAATTAGTATAGATTTATTTTAAATTTGAATTTATTAAGTACGGAGAAGTATTCAGTTTTTTGACCGTGTGGATACAATTTTAATATGGATTTTTTAATAACTTTTTGTTTGGTTTTAAATTTGTATTTTATTAGTAGATATGGATTTTTTAATTATATTTTATTTGGTTTAATTTTTTTTATTTTATAAGTTAAGATAAATTTTTTAATTACTTTTTTTTTTGGTACATAAAACTACATTATATGACAACATCTCCCCCATACTAGGTTATAGAGCATTTATAATTCAAAATATGTTATCTTTTTAAAAACTTTATATATATATATATATATATATAAAGTGTAATATAGATCTAAGTTTTGTTTATATTTTGAATTTTCTTGGAACTCTAGCATCTTAGTGGTTCAAATTTTAAATACATGGCTATGTTTTAAACAGCCAACATATGTCCATCATAACTGCAGATTTGTAAGGATATACAGAGAGGAATCGAATCTTTAACTAATAAAATTTTGTATCATTTAAAATCGATTTAGATTTCTGGTTGTCTCATCAATTCTATAGAACAAACAATTTATATCTATATAGATATGTAAAAATACAATTATTTTATTGGTAAGAAATTTATATTTTTATTCTAATAATATTTTATGTAAATATTATTTCTATAATATTTCTATTTATGTTTAAAATTAACACTAGTTTGTATTACATTTACATATTAAATATATATATTTGTGTTTTATAGTTATTTAACTAATATATGATATTATTATTAGTTATTATAAATATTATAAAATTTTCAAAAGTTGCTATATAAATATTTTTATTTATAAGTAAATCAAATATTTTTCTTTTTATCTTTTTATAAAACAATTTTTATATTATGTATATATATTAAGTCTTTCTTTTTCATATCTATATAAAGATATTTTTATTTTAACTAACATATAATATTATTATTATTATTAGTTATTATAAATATTTTTTTTTTAATGCCAATATATAAAGATGTAAATCACCAAACAAAGTCTCTATTATACTAGGTTGTAAATGTTGTAAATGGACATCAACTCTTTCATAAATGTACACAATCCATTTCATTTTCTAATATATTTTGAGTGACAATAATTTGAACTATGTAAACATGTGTTAGGTTCTTCTTTTCATATATTTTATAATTGAATATATTAGACAAGCCCGCTAATTTGAAACTTCAACTTTATGTATGTATTTTTATTCCACAATAATGAGTCAATTTAATACTTTCCTACTCTCAAAACAAGGGAATGATAATGTCGAATTGAATGAGTCAATTTAATACTTTCCTACTCTCAAAACAAGGGAATCATAATGTCGAATTGAATTAGGGGATGGACATGTAAGACAAGTTAAGAAGGAACTTGTAATATTTTCATTAAAGAGTATTCAATCAATATCAACTCAAAGGAGTCAAGATTTCATCCTCAACCACCACCATCTTCAACAAACAAGGCATAAATGTGAATGTGACTAGTGTAAAGGAAATGGGACTAACATGTTAGTGGTGCTTAAGATTATTAAGTGAGATTAGATTAACTTACAAGAGTTTATATCACAATGCAGTTAAATAAAGGAAATAAAAAAAATGGTTTGTTTACAATCTACAATTGTAAAGTCCCTTGTAGTAAACATGGACATGCGATACATGAGAGGATCAAGTTCGTCTTTAGATGTTGGTGGGAATATTAACCAACTCCCTCTATTTAGGTCATTTCTTGAACCACATTTACATTTTAACACAACAAGTGTACATAAGGCATGAAGATTTTATATTTGTAGACCATTGTGTTTCTCTCAAGGTGCATCGATTATATGTGGCATGTGTGATAATCATGTCTTGGAAGCTTCACACCAATTGACATCTAAGAATTGTGTGTGCATGATTCCACCATCCATTACATGGCTCAACATAAGAGATGTAGTGTACCAGATTTGTGGATAAGGAAACTAAATAAGAAGTCAATGATTGATTAAAAGAAATGTTGTGACTCTCTTTGAACTTTGATGCTCTTATCCTGTGAACTTCATTATTTATGAAACTAGTAGAAGTTGATAGTTTTCACTATAAAATTTGAGATTGTTTACATATAATCTTTGCTTCTAAAGCCAACCCAACAAGGTTTTTGTTCTTTTAGTTGTTTTATAGAGACAATACTATCATCTTAAGTTTCAACATGTTGACTCTAAAATTAACCTATTTTATAAGGCTATATCATTAACTGTATTTTATGGTGTATTGAGGTTTCATGTGTTGGACTTCGGCAAATATGATGGTCCTATATTAAGAGAGCCCTTATCTTCATACTCTCTAATCTCATTAAATCTAAAAGATAAATGCCTTGTACTCTTATATCTTTGGAGTATGAGGTTTGTCCTCTTATTATCAAGGACCCTTTCTTATTACACATTCTTACACGAAATTTGTCACCTTGCTGATTATGGTTTGGTAAGAAAAAGGAGCCCTTTTCTTGCACACTTTAATTTTTCATGCATCTGGACGAGCATGACTACATGTACTCTTAGCATGTGGAGGTTAAAACTTTTCTATATTTTCTTGTCTATAATTTTTTTTTGCATATTTTCATTAGATATTACAATCTTCCACCCTCAACTATCTCTATGATCCTATATTATTTAAAAATGTATATCCATAAAGAAATTAAAGAGGAGGTTCATAGAACATATCTAAGATATATCTAGATTTTACTAAGAGAGATGCTTTCTCCTAAAATTCAGCAATATTATTGTACTTATTTTCAAATTGAAAATGATTTTATCATCACTTCATGTTACATTAGGCCCCAACTCTTAAATAGTCTTTATTTTTTCTTGAGACGTTCATGATATACTCACTAGCTAAGGATTGACATTGATTACCGCATGCCTCATTATCAACATATATGTACACAATACTTGAATTAGAAGAACACTTCAGTTTTTTCTTTATTGTTTTATGAGATTCGTGATCTTCACATTTTAAGATCTTAGATTTATTATGAAGGCTAGATGTGTGTTTTCCTTAATTCTAAAATATGTTGTTACACACCCCAAATCCAACTCCATTTGAGATGTATTTGCCTCTTATTCTATTATTTGGGCAATTCAACAGAGACATATAGATCATGTCAACTTTCAAAGGGGTACTAAACATTAGATCTTATCTAAAATTCAAAGAACATGCTTTGTGTAAAGTAAAAATTTAAATTATACCCAATTCTTAAACATTTTTAACCACAAAATGTGAAGAGACACCACTTTTCCCTCATTCCAAAATCAAATGCACACCATTATCTTGTTTTCTCTTTCTCTTTCTTTATGTGTTCTTTTCAAACTATCATTTGACAAGTTTAGTCGCATGCACACATTACTATTTGTAAATGGTATTGATCCCTTGGTGCATAGACTACTTAGTCTACATTAAATTCTTTCCAAAATCAAACGCACACCATTATCTTGTTTTCTCTTTCTCTTTCTTTTTGTGTACTTTTCAAACTATCATTTGAAAAATTTAGTCGCATGCACACATTACTATTTGTAAATGGTATTGATCCCTTAGTGCATAGACTACTTAGTCTACATTAAATTCTTTCCAAAATCAAATGCACACCATTATCTTGTTTTCTCTTTCTCTTTATTTTTGTGTACTTTTCAAACTATCATTTGACAAATTTAGTCACATGCACACATTACTATTTGTAAATGGTATTGGTCCCTTAGTGCATAGACTACTTAGTCTACATTAAATTCTTTCCAAAATCAAATGCACACCATTATCTTGTTTTCTCTCTCTTTCCTTTTGTGTTCTTTTCAAACTATCGTTTGACAAATTTAGCCACATGCACACATTACTATTTGTAAATGGTATTGATCCCTTAGTGCATAGACTACTTAGTCTACATTAAATTCTTTCCAAAATCAAATGCACACCATTATCTTATTTTCTCTTTCTCTTTGTTTTTGTTTTCTTTTCAAACGATCCCTTAGTGCATAGACTACTTAGTCTACATTAAATTCTTTCCAAAATCAAATGCAAACCATTATCTTGTTCTCTCTTTCCCTTTATTTTTGTTTTCTTTTCAAACTATCATTTGACAAGTTTAGTCGCATGCAGACATTACTATTTGTAAATGGTATTGATCCCTTAATGCATAGACTACTTAGTGTACATTAAATTCTTTCGAGTAGGGGATATCTTAGTGGATAGACTACTTAGCCTCCATTAAATGCTTTCAAGTGGGAATTATCGACGCAATTCATGTGAGGTCATAGGGAGATGGGTTATACACCTCCAATTTGTCATTTCTTGTAATATTTCTATGAGGTTGGGATGTTAAATGCTACAACTTTAATTGATGAGGTGCATGATGTTGATTTCTCGCAACAAAAAAGAAAAAAATAGATTAGCATATAGTTATCCTAACTTTAGATTTATTAAGCATTGCAAGAACAAAAAAAGACACAAACTTATAGATACTCAGAAAACAAAAAAAAACACAAATTTATAGATATTTAGAAACTTTAGTGTTAAAATATATTTGTTTAATCATATATATAGAGAATAAATCTTCTTTTCTCATTTAAGTTTTTAAGCATTATACAAGAAATGAAGAATAACCTATACTTCAAGAATTTTGGAGATATGTTTTAGTATCCTACAAATCTAACATCAAAAAAGCCTATCATACTTAATCTACTAAGTACACCCTGGCATGAACCACAACTGGAGAAGCAACAATCAAACAGCAACAACCAGTGTGCCATCACACATTACCACCTACACAGTGCAAGAGGAATTAGGTTCAGCATTTGGTCCAGAATTAATCAACAACTCACACATGCAACCTCAATAAATGACACCCACCCACTGAAAAAATCAAATTATTCATTAAAATTCATGAAACCAAAAGGAGCTGCAAAACTCTACGAAAGACAAAAATCAAATCATCCATTAAAATCTTAAATTAGCAAAACAGAATTCGCTGCCCAAAATAAAATCAAGCATTAAACTCAACCAAAGCACATGGATCGACAAAAACAGGCATTAATCAAATTCCCAAATGCCCAAAATCAAATCATCCATTAAAACCACTAAGATCACATGGATCATGCAAACAAAAATCTCCAGCCATTGAATCAATGCCAAATCAATCCCAGCCTCCCATTCCCAAAATTAACCTTGCAATCCATGTCAATTCCCCTAAACAATCATTTTCAACATAAAAAAAACTATAAACCAACATGTTTGCACACAATTGAATCCATTTGCATGCCTTGGATTCATCTATCATTCAAGCAGTGCGTTTATCACAAGTCCTCCAGGACTCAACGATCCATCAACAACCTAACAGTGTCTGCACGGTGTTTCAGGTATTCACACTCTCCTTGCACCCAGATCAGATTTCCTTTACAATTAGATTTAAATTTTTAATATCATTTACACAGTGTTTCAGGTATTCATTCCTTAGATTCATCTATCATTCAAGCAATGCATTTATCACAAGTCATCCAAGAATCAACCATTCATAACACCCGAAACAGTGTGTGCACAGTGTTTCAGGTATTCACAGTCTCCTTGCATAGCAGATCATATTTCCTTTACAATCAGATTTAAATTTTTAATGTCATTTGCATAGTGTTTCAAGTATTCACAATCTTGTAATGTAATGTCATTTGTTATTGAAATTACGATAAGTTATTATTGTATTTTAGTGACCATTTATTCTAGGTTGTAGTAACTATTTTCAGAGATCTAAATCCACTCATTTAGAATCTAAAAAGACTATTCCTGAACGTGATCCATTGTCTCTAATCCACTAATGGGCTGTAACACTGTGCACACACTGATAAATTGTATCAAAAAACTATTCTTGATCAACCAGGACTCAACCATTCATCAACAACCCATGAATTTATGCAGTGTTTCACGTATTGACAGTCCATTCCAGTCACATATCCATTCTATTAACTAGTTTAGCTTATACCACTCACAAGTTGACCATTGTAGAAGGATATATAATACTCACAGGTTTCTTGAATGGATATAATACCCTATTAAATGTTACATGCATGGATTGTGCAGATTCTCGTAGCCATGCCAAGAGTCAATATTGCACCTCATACAAGGAAGTCAAGGAAGCGGGGTACCCAGCTACAATGCACATCATCAGATGAGGAAAGGGCCCATGTTTCAAGTGACAACATTGCTACAACAAATTCTGAGAATGTTCCTGTGGAAGAGGTAGATGGTGTGGTTCCACCATCAATGACAGTGCCATCACCACCCACAGTGCCAGCATCTCCCATATTGCCACCATCTTCCATGGTGCAAGGTGCCATTTCAACGAAGAAAATCAGTGCAATTAGAGGATGGACAAAAGAAGACATGCCAGGTGCAATTGATGATGTCGAATTCAAGGGGTTTTCAGTTAGAGCAACGACCAAAAAATACAGGATTGCACCCACGTCAATCCATTACTGGATAAATGGCCTGACCTATACCAAGAGGAGAGGTCCTCTTACAGTCATGACTGAACAGGAGGAGGACGAGGTGGTGGTGTGGTGTAAGGAGATGGCCGAATTGGGACATGGGCTAGATTTGATACAATTGAAATCAGCTGTTACTCAAATCTGTCAGGGGAGGTCAAACCCATTTAAATATGGGCTTCCAGGTAAGTCATGGTGGGATGGTTTCAAAAAAAGGCATCTAGAGCTAGTGCTACGAACTGTAGAGGGCCTAGATAGAGACAGGGCATTGAATCTACGCCCCACAGTTGTGTCCAAGTTCTATGACACTCTTTCTTCTGCATATGAGAAACACTCTTACGCTCCATACCATATTTGGAACTGTGACGAGATAGGGTTACAGGCAGGAAGGAATTATGGCACGCGGGTCATTGCAAAGAGAGGGAGCAAGAATGTGCCAAAGATTATGCCCAAGAGCAGGGAGTGGATTACCATTCTATCATGTGTGAATGCAATTGGTATGGCAATCCCGGGGTTTTATTTGTTCAAGGGAAAAAATCGGCTACAAAACTATATCCAAAACTGTGAACCTGGGGCATGCATGGCTGCACATCCCCATGCATGGATGATCAAAGAACTTTTCCTGAATTGGCTTTGCCACTTTGCAGCATCCGTACCAGGTGGTGTCTCCCCTAAAAACAGACACCTGTTGGTTTTAGATGGCCATGGCAGCCACATTGATGTGCAAACCATCGAGGAGGCAATCAGGTTGGGCATTGACTTGTTAACACTTCCTACTCACACCACTCACAGGTTGCATCCCTTGGATGTGAGTGTGTTTGGGCCTTTCAAGGCTTATTTCAGGTGGGAACATGCTACATGGATGGCAAAGAACCCAGGGGTAGAGGTAAAGAGGTTTGAGTTAGTTGAGCTTGGAAGCAAGGATTTCAAAAGGGCTCTCACATCCTCCAATATCAAGGCTAGCTTTAGGCGAACAAGTATCTGGCCATTGAATTATGATTCTCTTATGCATGACACCGGGTGTAGCCAAGCATTTCAAGTGGATGGACAAGAAGCTGTGGCTGGAGAAGATGGTGAGATGTCGAAGAGCAATTGGATGGGAAGAAAGAGGCAGATGCTGTGGACAACATCATGTCCCTTTCTCAAGGAAAGTACCAAGGAGTTGGTGCTTCTGATGATGATGAACAGGTCTACGCTACCCAATTCGATGACTAAGCAACGGAAGATAACATGGGGCTAGGTGGTCCAGCCGGCACACAGGTGGATTCTGTGGCACATATAAATGTGGTCGATGGTTGTTGCAGTCTAGGCAACAACAATGACACATTGACAGTGCCAACCCAAGTATCCAAACCATCATGGATGGTAGAGGCCATGATGAACTTGAACATACACATTGATGGTTCCACCAACGATGAAAGCATGAACATGCCTTCGCAGCTAGATGAGATTGTCCATTTTTATGTTGATGGTGGGTTTCTAGAAGAACCTAACATAGACAACCAGGATGCATTTGAAGAATATACTGCAGCAGAAGAACCTCTCATAGCAGAAGAACCACTGCCAGGGAACACACCAAGGCTTGGCCAATTCCTAAGTTGCCAATGGAGAGAGTGTCAACCCAAGGAAGGCAAGTACAGATAGACATTCTCTGATTGGGCTGGAGTTCACAACTACTCACTTCAGAAGAGTACATAAGCCTCTTGGTTGAATCTGAACAAAAGAAACATGCTTTGCAGGAAGTAAAGCAAAGGAAGAAAGATCTTGCAAAGGAAAAGAAGGAAGCAAGGATGATTACAGCTGGACAACGGACACAGGAAAGGATTGCTAGAGAGGCTAATTTGAACCTTTGTCAAAGTTGCAATTAAGTTGATTATTGTACCTAATCACTTGCATTTTTAGTTTGTTGTATTGTGTTAGTTTTGATCACCTAAGATTACTGTTTTAAGTCACAATTTCCTTTCGGCCCTCTTTTTAGGAAGAGGGCAGCACAACCACCTAAGAAAGGTAACCATAATAGTCACTCTAAAAAAGCATAGATTGGTATGCATGGTATCTCTCTCAAATGGATTTTTTGTTTGTTACATAGTGTCAGTTTTGATGGATTAAGTTTACAGTTTTAAGTCACAATTTTCTTGCTGCCCTCTTTTATTTTAATTCTATGGATAGCAATAGGTATCTGGCCATTTGCAACTTTGCTCTTACATGCACAAACCATCCAAACTACACTTTTAAGTACCATGTCTAATTTTCACTTAAACTCAAATCCAAAAACAAATGAACATGCACAAACTAGCCAAACAACAGTATTAAGTACCATCTATAATTTCCACTTAAACTCAAATCCATAAACAAATTAACATGCACAAGCTTGCCAAACAACAGTCACAAGCTAGCCATGCTTATACTTTGTCAAATGCTTAAACTGTATACCAACAAATGCTTAAACTGTGTCAAAGTTTATGCATCAGTTCACTACATAAATTCATATCCACATCCTTTTCTTCTTTTGCAGCTTCAAACATTATTATAAAGATGAATATCAAGTTCTAACACCTACTGCTGCAAAATTAACACGATCATAACCAAAATCTTATTACAATATTGCATATCCAGAATAATCTACAAGTAAGCATATCCAAAATTCAACCAACAAACATTCACACTAAATTTCATATCCACAACATTTTCATATCCACGAGGGGCCATGCCAAATTTCATTTCCACATCATTTTCTTCTTTTGTAGCTTCGAACACTAATATAAAGATGAATATCAAAGTTCTAAAACCTACTGCTGCAAAAATACCAAAATCTTATTACAATATTGCTCCCAATTACCCATGCTGCAATAATCTAGGCTAGGTTTACCAATATTGCTCCCAATTACCAATAATCTACTGTGAGCATATCTAGAATTCAACCAACATTCAACCAACAAACATTCACAATAAATTTCATATCCATTTTCATTTGCAAATTTCATATCCACATCATTCAGAAACCACTGCTGCAAATGACCGAAATCCAAAATCAATTTCATACACTGCTGCAAAGATGAATATCAAGTTCTAAACCCTACTGCTGCAAATGACCGAAATTACCAAAATCAGAATCATATACACTGAAAGCAACCAACATTCATTCATCGACCCAATATCGGATACCATGCCAAAATCCCAAACCCCTCCACCACATTTACAAAATAATGACCGCACATGCCTAAAAAAGCCAAATATAAGCCTTCAGAAAAACATACAATCTCATACGAAACCCTCCACCACAAACCCTAAACAAAAAATATGTTAAAAACTGTATAATTCAGACAAACCGGTGGAAGCCAACCCAAAGACAAACCGGTAGAAGCCAATTCGGTAAAAGTTTTTTTATTGAGGTTTTTCGGACCCTGTCCGAAGTTACAATCACGCACGTAGAGCCAGAACCGTGACAATGCCAAGCATAAACACTGGCCTTAGAACCAGAGACACCCAACGGGTGTTAACAAGCCGATTGTTCACAAGTAACCGGAACCACATTATACAGTTGATACACCGCCGTAGAAACCTGTAACCAGACAGGGTCCGAAAAACTAATCAAAACTCACCCATAATGGCAGTTGCAAACAACCAAACAAACATAAGCAACCACAGAGAAACCGAGACAACCCTAATCGAGCCGAAGAGTTAACGAAATCATCCATGAGGATATGTGAAGCGTTTAAAAACACTGTGGAGAGGCTAGTAGGAAACCCCTCCCATTGCAGGATGTAGAGCTGAGGCCACCAACAATCGAGCCACCAACAACCGAGTAGGGACTGAGCCACTAACAACTGCCAACAAGGAGAGCAACGCGCATAACAAATACATTTACAATGTAGCAAGAAAAGCACAAGCAACCAAATAGAAACCAAGCAAAGGCTTAACGAAATCATCCATGAGGAGGAGTGGAATGTTAAAAAACACTGTGCAGATGCTAGTAGGAAACCCTACCGGTTGCAGGATAAACAACTGAGGCCACCAACGATCGAGCCACCAACAACCGCCAATAGGGAGTGCAATGCATCGGACCAAGCCACCAACGAATGCCAACAGGGAGACCCCAGCACTAAAGAAATGTAGAGCCGAGCAAAGCCACCAGACGAAAGGCACATGAATTTGAACATGCACCGAGTTGAAATGTGAGTTGGTCACGTAGAGTCAGGTTCTCTGCTGCTCCATTGATGGGGAGAGGGCGTACCACCGTGCATAGACACCTGCGCAGCCACAGGACCATGGGCGGACCACTAGCAGGGTGGCGGAACGACCACACACTAACCCCAAACAACATTTTATAGGGAGGTAAACAGGTTCCAGCAAAATGACAATTTCAACGCCAAAAACCCCGATTAAACCCTAGCCATTAATGAGGTTAGTTCCCGCACACGCGGCACTATCCAGTAGACACTTGTCGTACGCAAAAAGCAGTCTGCCACTTGTCCTTCGAGGTGGCGCAGTGGACCCCACGCCACTATTGGCGTCCTTCCCTAGTAAACTTGATGATGTAAATTTTTTTTATTTATTTTTTAAATGTCATTGTAATTCTAGAAGATTCTATAGTTGAGCTGTAAGAGGCCATATATGCTTATTTGGCTTTGTATAATTTAGGTTTAGAGTGTACCCACATGGTCTTTTTCAAAAGAAAGTTATCACTCGAAAAAGAGATGTCTCTCGCTCGGAAATGGATTATTTGCACGTGGGTTGTGTTGGCTAAATGAGTTAAATAATAGAAACAAACCCATCCTTAGCTGGCGATGTGGTGACGTGTCTACAGCCAAGCGGCGAACAGCAACTTCGAACGGCTCGCGAGAGTGACATGAAGTAGGAGAGCGTGAAGCGCCGCCTTCTGAGACTGCCACCTACGCGGCGGAGGAACTTTACAATTATAGGCGGGACCCCCGGGCCCCGCAGCGAGTCAGTAACATTCCTCACGCATGCGATAGCAGCTCCTGCCTCCGCATTCACTTTTTGTTTACCTAGTTACTGTTTCTCCCTTTCACATGACGGCGATGTCGTTTTCTGTCCCGACACGCTGGCGCTACTAACGTATGAAGCGTTACTTCCGCATCCAGTCGGCCCTCGTCGCGTTTGGAACAGAATCTCCAAGAACCATCGGGTCGGGACTCGAACCCCTGGCCGCCGGCACTTCCCTTTAAATCCTCCTCCTCCTCCTAAAATCCCAACCCGCTTACTCAAACCCTTCGAAGTTCCTCCTCTCCCCTCCCTTCTCTGCCCTTGCCCTTCCACCGGTCGCGGCATCGAACCCTTTCCAGTGCAGCTCCCTCCCAATCCTCCTCGTCCATCGGGAACCGGGATTTCCACTCTGCGGGCGCAACGAGGAGGCAAAAATCGCAGATCCAGGGAGCGATACCAAGGATCTCTCCGAAAACTCAGCGGTCGGCAGTTCGAATCCTGCACAATGAGTAGCGGAGGAGCGCCTTGCGGGGCCTGCAAGTTTCTGAGAAGGAAATGCGTGAAAGGCTGTGTGTTCGCTCCATACTTTGCCACTGATGAAGGCGCCGAGCATTTCGCAGCAGTTCATAAGATCTTTGGGGCAAGCAATGTATCGAAGCTTTTACTGCATATCCCCATACCCGAGCGCTGTGAGGCAGTTGCCACGATATCATACGAGGCACAGGCTCGACTACGAGATCCCGTCTATGGCTGCGTTGCGCACATTTTCGCCTTGCAGCAACAGGTATATTAACCAGCACTTGAGAACGTATATAAAATGTGTATATATCAATAACCTCGGCATATGCATTCTTTATTTGCTATTTGCAGAAAACTGTCTGCAGGTATCTCTCGTCTGAAGATATGTGTAATGAATTTTTTCCAGGTTGCGAGTTTGCAGGCCGAAATGACCTTCGTGCAAGCACAGCTGGCGAGCCGCGTGGCATCCGGAGCAGCATCCACCTCCATGCATCATCCTGGCTTATCTTCTTCGTCGTACAGTCAGCACCTACATCAGTTCCCTGCACAGCCATCTCTGCCATGTCATCCGATCCCCCAGCCCTACAACGCGTTCCTGTCTTCCGTCAAAGAGGAGAACGCCTGTGGTTTCGCTAATTCCATGGACAGCGAATTTTCCGAGTCTCCCAGTTATAATTCGTCGCCACAATTGAAGATCCTCCAAAGATGTAGATATTGGGAGGAGAATGGAGGAGAAGATGGCGGAGATCTGCAAGCTCTTGCCCATGCTCTTCTATTGAGAGGTTAAGCTATTCCAAATTTAGCAAATGTTAATAATTCCATTCGGTCGTCCCTGCTTTGCAAATTGTTTCGTATATATATGGCCGGCTTTGCTTTTGATTCATCCTTCTATTTGCCATATGGCTACGACGCTGGGCAGGCTGGCGATGAATTTGGAGGAAGTTAATTTTGTGGTAAGTGGTTTCGTAAAGAGATTGGATGTAGAGAGGGAGCACCTTATACGTGATGAAATGGAAATGGAGGACTGGAAATGTATAGCAATTAATCAACTGCAATTTGAAAGGTCTAGCAATTGTTTTTTTATTGCTGCCTTCACACATATGTGATCCTTTCTTTCACAACCACTGTTAAATTTACTTGAGCATTTATTTATTATTTTATTTTTAGTTTTTAATTATTAGTTTATATATAAACACATAACATATGAAAATATATTTAAAATTTAGTGAACTAAAGTGAGTTAAAGTTTTGGCGAGGAATCTGTTACACTATTTGTTGTTGAAATTGAGATTTTTATTATTGAAATTGTAATTTTGATTGCAGAGTTTTTGATCACCCTGGAGCATCGTAATTGTGCAATTCCGAACAACTTGAAAACTGCGATTTCAACTATTTTAACAAAAAAAATTGCCAATAAAAAATGCAAATAATCTAAACTTTAACTTACACCAAAAATTTCATATCATAATTTTTTAATTATCAAATACAATTAAAATTTAGAAAAATAAATTTGATGAAAACATCACATTCCATGACCACGGAGAAAAACGAATTTTGCTCGCCTTTATGCATGTTATGTGGATTTATGTAAAAGTGAGAAATGTGTACATATATTATCTAGATAAGGTGGCTATTTATCAAAATTAAAAGGGTGTACATTAAGGTGCCCAAGCACTCTTAAATTATCGACTAGGCATCGTAAGCGTGGGAAGTTTTGTGTACTATTTATGCAATTTTTAAGATTTTAAATGATATTTAGGTAACTCTAGTGAATGGAAACTAAATGTTATTATATGTATTTATTTTATAAGGTAATTTTATATAACAAAGATTAAGAGTTTTGTAGCAAAAGTTGTTCAAGCATGTAATTCCCTCATTCTTAGGTAAAGCTTTAGGTAAAGCTTTAGAGCCTTCTCACTTTTTAAGATTGAATTTATAATGTTTTCGAAGTGAAAGACTACTGCTTCCAAAATAAAGGTACTAGTAACAAGAATTGAATGCTATGGAACTCAAATCATAACAAAATGTGATGGAATCAAACTATTCTATAAAACGATGAACATTATAACAAACCCCTTTACTAGTGAAAGAGTTAACAAGATGAATTCAATATTCTAACTAATGCACTAAATGATGAACAATTCCTCATCCACTCAAGAATATGAGATGTTGGTATAAATAAATACAAACCACATGATAATTAGAAGAAAAAATAAATGCAACATACACAGGAGGGTGTGCTCACCAACAATCTCTTCAAGTAGGCCCTATCTTTAATTCAACTAAAAAGACTAGTAATTTATTCATTATTGAACACTTCAAATTACATTCTTTAGTTTGCGGCTTTTGTAATACTAATCCTAACTATGTGCAATTTGCCAAGCCTACCCTAACATAAGTTGTAAATGAGTACATTTAGAGTGTACAGTTCTTTGATCCCTTGAAACTGATAGGGATTTCAAAGGCTTGTCATAACAAATCTCACCCCAGAGAATCACCAACTTCCTCTCACTAGGAATCTAATATCTTGACAACATGCTAAGGAATGGATTTGGAAGTGCATGATCCTTCTTCATTGGTTGAGTGGATGGCCTATTAAAGAGGGTTCATGAATATGTAACTCTTTTGTTGATTGACCATCTTGAAAAATTGTCATGAATTGCGAGTTCATCTTCCCTTTTGCTCGGGTTGGAGAACTATTGAGAGAGACATTCATAGGGCTATTGCCTTCCTGGTCGAGTTGTAGTAGTGGGTCAAATATATGTGCCCTAGTATTACGATGGATAGTTACCACCTATAGTCTAGGTCTTTCACTTGAGTGATGAGCATATAAAGGATACATAATAGAAGGTATTATATATCCAACCAACTACCTTTGATCTATAATGTGGACACGTGTTCATGAAAAGACATTTTAATGCTAATGAAACAATCATAAGGTTATCATTATTCATAAGAATTTAAAATTTTATTCATAACCTATTAATAGATCTATCACTAAAAACTATTCATCGGTATACAAGAAAACTTAGACATTTTCAACACAAAAAATCATCAACTACTACCGAGATAACCATTGTAAATAATTAATCAACGAATGGTTTGATGACTACAAAAATAGTCAATGCAATAGATATTGGGATAAAAATTGACAATTTCCAAGGTTTTGGGGGATATAAATGGCCATAAAAGATGAGTAAAAAGGCCAAATATGGGGCTCATCATAACCCCCAAACTTAGATATTCCCACATCCCATGTGCAACAAAAAGAAAGGAAAGAAAAAGGTAGGTTTATTAGTGATCTTCTTTTGTTGTTGACTACTACCTTCCTCAACTATTCTAGAAGTTTATTATGGCTACAAATTGTAGGTGTGCCCCTATTTTCATCTCTTCCACTACTTCCCTTCATATTTCCTAGCCTTTGATGTCTATTTCTTCATTGTCCTTTGCCTCTTCCTATTCCTCTGATTTTGATGTTGTCTCAACTTTCATCACTTCCTCTACTTTTGATTCTAAGTCTCAAAATATTTGTTGAGTGTTCCTTACCCCAATTGAGAGGGGAACTAACTACCCTTCTTGTGTTATAATAATCTCAACATCCCTCTATGTTGTTAAGCATTCCTTTCTAAGGTTATAATAAATAGAATAGGTTGTGGCCTATCTTTGGTAGTAACCTAAAAATTGGACAAGTTCCTTCCACCTTGTCCTCTTAGTAGAAACATCATGGTTCTCCAAATCATTGATAATAGTGGATAGGATGTAATGAAAGTGAAAAACTAAAACTTAACCCTACCCAATTGAATGTAATTAATTCTTCAAATGCCTTCAACATATATTTGAACTCTATAAAGAGTTGTTATGAGACTTGGAAAGGACTAGGGTTCCCTCTTTTGTATCTTTTCAAGAAGTTATGACATATTAATTCTAGAACCTATAGTGACTCATACCTTGAAGTATTGACCAGTCTATTGTCACGTGTAGTTGCCTCCAATTATCTCCTTCCTAACACTAGGAATGCATATAGTATTTAAATTATGGATATAACTGTGTGCATATTTTAGAGTCCGACGTTTCGGGTGGACACTCCACCCATCTTTAGGGAACCTGAGAGCTCAGTGATAGAGGGGTAGGTTGGGCTTGCACCTACATGCTATTATACTAGGAATGCAACTAGATATACAATATCCTCTCACCCTTAGGTCATATATCATCTCCTTAGCCTTGTAATATTCCATAGTGTAAAACCTAATATGTTTACTCTACAAACAAGATATGGTTTCCTTGAGTTTAATGTCCTCAACATGAGGGTTCAGAGACCACCTAAAATTCTAAGGCAACACTAATTGTGTAGATAAATCTCACATATAATAGAATTTTCATTTCTTGAAGGTTGTTAAAATAGAGCTCGCAAAATTCCTAAGGGTTTTGAATTTATCCCTTTTATTAGGAAACACAACGTTCAATTTGGAATGTGTACCATTATTCTTTTAGGTACAAAGCATAAAATATTGTAGGCCTATAGGATAGCATCTCACCAACATATTCAGTAATTTGTTCACTCGAAGTTGTTAATATTATCACCTCTCCAACCTTCTCTACAATCTCTTATAATTCTTTTTTCCAACTTAGCCTTTAGCTTGGTCTTCTCAATCATTAGTGACTCTAAAATATGAGCATGTCATCCAACTTCTTCATTACCTATTGGTGCTCCCAAACATAGATGGATTCTTCTTCTCATGCTTTAGCTTTGTATATCCACTTAGTTGCTTCTCCTTTGGCAATTTGTAATTTCGTCCTTAAACATTCAACTTCATCCACTTTGGTAGGCTTTGGAGTTTTCTTATTTATCCCTCTTGAACATAACCTCCTCATTCTCAATGGTTGAAACCTATTAGTGTGCATTTCTTCACTTTCTTTTTCTTCGACAATGGGGAACCCAAACCTTTACAGGGTAATGAGCTCTTTCCGTTGCGAAGAATAATCATCATAAATGGGTTCTAGAACTTGCATAGAATAATCCTCTTTAGTAACCCACAAAACTTTTATTTTTGGTTCTCTAGCAAGATGGGGAACTATCGATTTGATTATTCATAATGTGTTGTTGTTGGGCTTTTTTGCTTATGTTGATGTAGGCTCTAGCTACGTAGCAACAATTGTGACTTTTGTAGGAGCAAGCATAATATTTGCAACTTCTTCAATTATTTTTTCTATCTCTTGCGCTTAAGCTTCTGCAACTTTTCCAACATGAGTGGCAATGAATCAATTCCAACTAAGATATGGTTTCTTTCTTTGTAAGTCACCCATACACCCTTCCTGCTTGAAGATACATGGCATTGAAGTATTGTTGTGGATGAGGTTTTTTTATGTACAATTGCATTTGTTTAGTCCCCTACCCATGTTTACTCTTAAATTTATTTTGGGTTAATGGTCAACAATGCTACTCAACTCTGCCTCATTTCTTTCTTGAACTATATCGTAAGTATTTAGTGTTGCATCCAATTAGTGCAACTAATTCTATAACACCATGCAATGTATTTTGAAATCAAACATCACCATCTACATGTACAAAATCTCACTTGAGATAATATGTGGAGATTAGGGGGCTAGAAAACCTGTTACTTCAATAATTACCCATGTGTGTTGTAATTATTTCCACATCAAATTAGTGGCTCAATAACATCCAACAAGTATTACTTCACCAATTCTCATATCTCAATCAATTCAACAACCATCATGTTAATCTTTCAATATCATTCATCAATGGATTTGGTGGCCTACAAGTACAACCTCTACTTATGAGGGGAACAAATCAATTAGAAATACAAAATTTCATCAAGTTTTTCAAATAGAGGTAAACGAATCCCCCCACCATACTAAAGCACTAGTCATCCTCGAACAATATACTAGGATAAGGAGGAAATGGTAGTTTGGCAGGGAGTGAGGTAGAGTTGTAGCCATGATAGAATTTGAAGAATTAACATGCAAATCTACTCAATGGCAATTAGAGAAAATGTGGAGAAATATACCTAAGTTACCTATATTTTTTAAAGGTAGTGATGCCTATATTTGAATCATCAACTAATTATTTCTAGTGGTAGAAACGACTATGGAGCAATGTTTGGCAACAATCTTGAAACTCAAGGGAATCTAAAATATTGTTGAAACGTAAATATAAGTTGTTGTGTTTTATGTGTCCTTTTTTTAATCTACGGTGGATAAATTGCTAATATATTGATTTTTAAGTTATCCATTATCATGTAGCACGACATGAGTTTTTCACCATAGGCAATTGTTTATGCAAAGTAACTCTTGCTAGCATGATGGTTTTCAAGTGTTTCTCTATCTTATGATGCCCAAAAGAGTAACAAAGGCAATCACATGGTTGTATATTCTTAAAACCACTAAATGACCATCATCTTGGTGTTAACTACTTTACTAAAGGGTGTTAGATAAAATAAGGTAAAGGTGACATTTCTAAAAAGGATTGGATATTTTATAAATACATAATCCATTTAAATATTGGCATTAACTATTAGAAATTACTTCATTTCATGGAAGTAAAATCAGTAAGTTCTCTCGTGTAAAGATTCTCCAAATTTGGCCAATGAAGCCTCCTTTGTATATCTATCATGAGTTTGTTACTTAGTCCTTAGAATATGAGAGTAGTTTTAAGTTGGTGAGCATCTACCTTAAATTAATCTAATATTAAGTTAGTCTAAATTATGTGTAGCCTCGAGGGTTAGCTCAAGTGGTCATGAGCTAGACATGAGATATCTCCCCTCGAAGTTGGGGAGGTCATGGGTTAGACTCTGTTGAGCCCATCAATGTTAATCTATGTATTTAGGTCCGATTATTTACTCCATTTACCATCCATGCATCATGGATAAGTACTTAGAGGGTTTTCCATGACATGCATTCTATTGGGGAAAAAAATTAAATTATTGTGTTTACTAAGAAATTAATGGCATATGACATAAAATAAATTAATGATGGTTCATATGGATATTTTTACTATAGACATCATTCACACACACTAGTGGTAGTACTGTGGTGATAGTAGAATTACTTCATATTCACCTACTTGAATATTTTTTATTGCACACTGAAAAAGTTGATCATTCTTAACACAAGTGATGGACTTAACTTTCTCTATTGGATGGAGGAAAATTACAAGAGTATGCACTCAATTTATTAACACTAATTTCCATATAGAGTGAAACAATGGGTCAGTTCAATACGCAAAAGTCACCAAATTCACAAGTTTAATGGCTTTAAATCCTTTACCAAATCTTTCGCATAAACATATATGCCTTTGATAATTTTTTGAACACCTTAAAACATGGTTAAGGAAAGTAATGTAGAGCTTGGCCATGTGGAGGAATGGTGGATTTTGGAGCATAGGTATAACCTCTTTACTTTGGATTGGAGAAATAGACAGTGAAAATGGATAAGGAAAGAAGGCACGAAGCTTTAGGGATATGTGAATCTTTTGGAATGTGGAGGTTCAAATGATTTGGATTTTCCTCTACACTCAACACTCTGTAAAAGATAATGGTTATGTGGCATTAGTGAAACAATGTAAAAGGAATGCAAAGGCATATGAAAGAAGACTACATACATGGGTAATAATATTGAGGCCTTTCAAGTAGGTAACATTTTCACACAATATGGTGACACTTGTACACTCTGAAAAATCAATAAATTCCATGTAAGCAACAATAATCTTAAATAAAAATTGCAACACCTAAAATTCATTAAAAGAGGTGGTTGCATTGGGGTTTCACAAGAAGCATTTGGGACATCTACTAAGAAGATGAGGAGACAATTTTGTAATTTCTTTTTGGGTCTCTTGACATTTTAAGTGAGACATAACTATTAGAGAAAAGTAATCAATAGGTTGATGAAAAAAAGAGCAAGGAAAAATGGAGGGATAGGAATTGGAGACAAACCAAAGGAAATCGAAAGCTATAAACATGGGTTGCTTAGTCAGTCCCTTGGCCTTCATAAAAAAACATATCAAAGCTAAAGGTTCCATTATTTAGTGAAATCATCTGCATGAGCATTTGATAGCTCAAATATGGTAAAAAGAAGACTCAAATGTTGAGTTTGTTCGCATCTAAAGAAACATTATCCATAAGAAAGTAAAGGTGAGCTCCAACGATGGTGAGAAGAATAGTCAAGCATTGAGTTTGTCCATGTCCAGAATAAGAAAATCCCTAGTTTCTAATTGGACATCCAAAAATATTAAACTGAGAGTGTGAACCAGAGAACAAAAGGATATGTTTTCTAGTTAGAATAATTGGTTGGAGAGGGGAAACAAAGATAGAAAAGATAACACAAAAGGAGACTAAAAAGGATGAAATTCTTACTGGTGAAGACAAGGTGTATGTCATCTTGAAACCTTTGTTTTTATCTATGCAAAATTTTTGTTTTGGTTTCCAAATCCATGTTACAATTCTAAAGAGGTAGGGATGGTAGCAGTAGAGGACTATTCCAAAGACTTAGAGGATAAAAGGTAATATAAGCTTGTCCCAAGTGGAATGAAGACTATCTCCAAGAATTCAATGGGAGAGTAATAGCATTTGCTAAGAGTGTGATACCTTTCATGTAAATTCTCTTATTGAGAAAGAGTTGAAGAGTCCATTGAAATAGATTTTTCCATTTGGATTTTCAGGGTAATCTCCACGTTATTAGTGTCTATGTAATTTATTTCTTTAGAAATGTATTTTTCATTTGAATTAAAATTTGAAAGTATTACATAATTGGAACTAATGTATAGTGAAATAGAAAATATAGATAACCATTTTATTTTTCATAAAATTAATTAAGGTTTGTGCTTGTGAATTGACTCGGTCATAGGCTAGGTGATTACAAATATATTGATATCAAATATGAGTTCAAGAATATTGGGTTAGACCTTTTGATATTAAGATCCCAACTTTAAGAAAATTTGGAGGATGACATGTTGGTGTCAAATCTTTTGTTGGGCTCAAAAACCTTTAAATAGGTAGTTTTGATTTAAAACATGTCTAGGTATTGGATCTATTTTCACTCCAAACAATGTGTCAAGTTCAACATCCAATCATTGCCAAATGTATAGGTTTTATGGCTTTAAAGTATTCATGAAAACCTTAGAAGTAGCATGTATTCCTTTGATAATTTAATGAATTCCTTAGAAATGACTAAGTAAATAAATACAGATCTTTGGCCATGTGGAGGAATGAATTTGGAGTAGAGGTGTTACCTTTGTACTCCACACTATGAAGAGCACAATGAACCATGAAAATGGATAAGGAATAAAAGGTGTAGATATTGAGAGATATGTGGAGTTTTGGGCATGTGAAGGTTCAAACAAGTCAAAATTTCCTCCATGATCCACACTCCACAGAGACTAAGCATTATGTAGAGATAGTGCAACAACACAAAGGTGTGTGGAAGAATGTGAAAGTCAATGGTTAGGTATCACCTCCATAATCCACACTCCATAACAAAGAAAGGAGTTTTGGAAAAGATGAGTTAGCAGCTAGCTAGGTAGTACGATGATGCAAATATGTGGTGATGTGGAAAGGAGGCGAAGCTTACCTTTGTAGTCCTTGTTTTTCAAAAAAATCAAGGCATGCAAAATCAAAGGAAAGAGGATTGCATACATGGGAAAAGACGTAGATCAAGGCTTCCCTAATAGACAATGTGGCCACGCAGGACAAAAATGCATGTACTATCTAATGGAGCAAGAAATTACATGAGGCATCCATACTGGAAACAATAATCCTAAAGAAAAATGGTAAATCCCAAAATTCATTATAGGAGGTAATTACATTGGGGGTTTCACTAGTAGCATTTGATGTATTTTCTAGGAGGATGAGGATGCAATTGTAATAGCTTATTAGGTCTCTTAGAATTTTTAGGGAAATGGAACGTACCACTGGAGGAAAATAATAAATAAGTTGAACAAAAAAAGAGCAAGGACAAATGAAGAGATAGGATATAGAGATAGACTAAAGTTAGCATCTTTTTTTTAAAATCTATTGGCCTTCAAGAAAAATTCAAGAAAGAAAATCAAGGCCGAGAGTTCAAACATTCAATGAATTTTTCTACATCAATAGAGGATAGTTCTGAAGATGGTGACAAAAAGACTCAAGCATTGATTTTATTTACATCTGGAGCAACATTTTCCATAATAAGGTAAAGGATAATTATGAAGATGGTGCGAAGAAGAATCAGGCACCAGATTTGTTGATTTATGGAACAAGAACATCCCTAATTGCTAATTGGGCATGCAAAATAATATCAAACTGAGAGTGTGGCCCAAAGCAAAAAATAATATGGATTTGGTTTAGAAGAATTGAGCTAGATAAGGAGTGATAGAGACATAAAGAGTAGAAAAAAAGGAAATTACAATTAATGCTTGTTCCCAAAGATAGGGAACAAGTCCCCTTGCCACCTTTGGACATAAAAGAAAATAAAAGAAGGTATAAGTATTTCAAGAAGATGGGTGATGTCTAAAGACACAGTTTACAACACTTAAGCATGACACATCATGATCACAACATCACAATGCATTATTCAACTTCCATAGCAACATATCAATACAACCCATAGGATCGTTCTTTTATAGTCTCCAAATATAAGAAAATTCCTTGAAGTGAGGATGATCTGGTCCAAAAATAAGGGTCATCATTTCTAACAGTTTCCATTAAATCCGAAACATCGCATTGATTAGTCAGTTGTTTTAGTCGAGTTTACTACTAGCTTGTCGACCATTCAATTGACCGATCAATCATCCATTTGGTCAAGCCTCTAGTTAATTATTGTAGTTCGACTAACTGCCTCTAGAAGATACAGAAATGTGATGAACCTACATAGCCTTTGGTTCCAATATCCCCCATCATCACAACACTCCGGAGATTCATGAGGTAGAATTATGTTCTCTAAACAAACCCCCATAATTGTAGCTTCCTGAAGCCTAAGCATAGCTCGAAGTTTCACAAACTTAGCTTCTAGTAGAGGCTTCATAAAAATATAAAAAAATCTGATCATTTGTCCTACAATAAACAAGAGTTACAACATTGTCATGTATCAACTATATCAAGTAGTGGACATGAAGTTCAACATGGTTCATTTTGTTGTGTGCAATAGGGTTATTAGCAACCTATATTGCACTTTGATTGTCACAATGGATAATAGTCGATGCCTGAATAGGAAAACCAAGCTCTTCTAAAATATAATGGATCCAAACTACCTCAGTAATTGCATTGACAACTCCACGATATTCTGCTTCTATAGTCAAAAGAGAGACTACCTTTTGTTTCTTACACGACCAAACTAAGGGTCCAGAACTAAGTCGAAACACATAGCCAAAAGTGGACTTTTGGTCGTCAATGTCACCCTCCTAGTTAGAATCAATGAACCCAAACATTGGTTCTGAACTATGAAAAATATTTTATAACATATTAATAATTTCCCTTTATGTACATAACAATTCTCTTTGGATCTTTCGAGTGGCTTTATCTAAGATCCTGCATGAACCGAGAAACCACACTAATAGAAAAGAGAGATCAAGCCAATTGTGAGTAAAGTAACTCAAGCTACCAACCAACTATCTATAAAGAGTGGCGTTGACTTGGGGAGATTTATAGTCCTTAGATAATTTAACGCCTTACTAATAAGGTGTAGTTAGAACAAGACTTATGGGTGATTCCATGAAGATGGGTAACTATTTTTGGCCAAATATGACGATGAAAAACGAAAATTTTACCCATGTATTAAATTGAAGCCCTTGAAAATCATATTTGCCACATGAATTTTGACATACAGTTAAAAAATGAAATGTACAGAATTATGTTGGCTTTCCAATGATATTTTTTTCGAAATATACCAATGTCATTTATCATGTCAAATTTTCATTTAATGAAAGGTTTGTACTTAAAATTTGAAGAGCAATTAACAAGTAGTTTGTGTGTGTGCACAATAACTTAATGTTAAAGTAATAATTTAAAAAAATGAAATATGTGAACATGATCTAGACAGAATGCACTAGTGCTTACATATTTTTCTTTTAATTTTTCTCAAAAAATTATATTTATTATTATTTTTCGAAACTCACCAATGAATATTTCAGCCGCATTTTGCACACACATGTCTGTATGTGCACCAAATATTTTGATTGTTTACATCATTTGCAAAACTAAAAATACCCTTTTGAAGAGGATGCACTTATGTAGTGCTTGTGTATTTTTTCAAATTTTTTGGATGTGTATTTTGAATGTTGTTGATTTATCTTTGAGCTCAATCAAAGTTGTCAGTAGGGTTTTTTAGGGCAAGTTTTAGTAGAAATTTAAAAACAAAAGTGGATATACGAAGATAAAAATTCGTAAATTTTATGTATATGGATAAAGGATTCATTGAAAAATCCAATGGTATCAAGTATGCCCATTAATGTGCATTTAATGACATAGTTTAAGCCTCTGCAAGGCAGACAAAACTTTCTTTCTACAGTGAAAAGGGCTCTTGGCCTGTTTGATAGAAATATTCTCATCAAATATCACATCTGAACTCAAAATGATATGTAGTTTGATAGGGTCAAATAGTCGATAGGATTTTGATTCATCCAAATATCCCATCATGATGCAAGCATGACTCTTTGCATCCAATTTATTCCTACAGTTATCATTGATATGCACCCAAGCAACACATCCAAAGGTTCTAAGGTGTCCGGCAAAGGGTTTTCTTCCTTGCCACTTCTTTACTGGAGTCATGTCACTGACGACTCTAGTCAGAACAAGGCTGAGGATATATTTTGATCAATAAACAACTTCTGCCCAAAATTTAGTTGGAAGGCCTTTGGCCTGCAATAGGAACCAATGCATTTATACCAAAGTCCTATTCTTCCTCTCTTCCATACCATTATGGTGAGGGGTGTGAGGGACATATCTGTTCCAACAAATACCATTTTGCAAGAGATAGTATTCAAACTATTGACTCACATATTTTCGACCATTGTCTAATATCAAGCACTTGATAGGTTATCTAGATAGCTTCTTAGCCAATGCCATAGATTCCTTGAATATTTCAAATATATGACTTTTCATTTTCAAGAAATAAAATCATGTAAATTTGGAGAAATCATCAATGAAGGTTAAAATATACTTTGCATGACCTGCTAATGATGGTTTGTTCATGCAACATAGATTAATGTGCACAAGTTCCAGTCGATCATGTGCTCTCCATGCTTTTCCGGAATCAAAGAGTGCCTAATGATGCTGTCCAAGAAAATATCCTTTGCAAACTCCATCAGGTGGAATAGTCTTTGGGAAACTAGTAACCATATTATTTGTTACCATCATATTCAAACTTCGAAAGTTCATATGTCCAAGTCGTTCATGCCAAATTTGACTTATTTTGTCAATCTGAGCAATGAGTGCAGTTTGTCCAGTCAGTGGGAAATCATTCCTAAGGGAGTCACATAACTTGTATAGTCCATCTTTGGGATCTAAATATCCTAAAGCAATAGATGCTCCCCCATGCCTCAAATCCTTTACAATAAAGTGATCTAAGCAAAACTCAACAGTCTTACCAGTTTGTGTAAGTTGAGAAACTAACAACAATTTTTCACTCAAGCTAGGCACATGATAGGCATTGGATATTCAACCATGTCGACATTAAACATCTCCACTTCCAACAATGATCGTGAGAAAATAATCATCAGCTACATAAATATTCTATCCTAGAACTTCAATTAAGGAAGAGAACGGAGAAGCATCTTTAGCCATTGGTGAGTGCAACCAGAATCAACTATCCTTAGTTTGAGCAATGTGAGCATATAATTCCTGGGAAGTGCCAATAGAAAATGTGTAGTTATCTATCGGATGGTTGATTGGAGGACCAATCGACGCGCCTTCTTCGAGATGCTTGACCTTTGTTTCGAAATACTTTGTCTTCTTCCAACAAGTTTTCTCCTCATGTCCCACCTTTCCATAGTAGTGGCATATTTTCTTCTTTTGATTCTTCTTGGTCGATGTCAACTCATTGATATTTCCTCTAGTAGGTCAGTCGATACACTCCTGTCATTTATCCGATAAACCTCGTTCTTTATAATTTTTCTTGACCTTTCCTTTGAGCAAATGAGCTTGGTGTTTGCTACCAGGATTCCCTTTATTAGGCAACTTTTGTTGATCCTTGATCAATAAATCATAGAAGGTTTCAAAAGTGAATTCCTTACCATATTCTTTGTGTTGCATCCAATTGGTGTGAAATGAGGAGCATAATACATCATAAGATGTTCTCAAATTCATCAAGACCAATTCAATGAGATGTCTATCCTTATTTAGAAAACTCTTTCCACATTCATCCAATTTCAGCTATAGCTCTTTAATGCAATCCAAATAGTCCTCAATCCTTTCAAAGGAATGGGGTTTCAGAGAGATAATCTCTTTCTCTATTTGCATCACTTGACTTTCATTAACCTTGTTGAACAATGGATTCATATTATTCCAAATAGCATGAGGACAAACGATCCCAGTTGTATGAAAGTGAATCTCCCTTGAAATGTAGGTTGTAATGACCCCAAAAGTCTCATCCTTCTTTCCATCGATGAAAAATTTAGCCCGGTCATCAATTGGATTTGGAATAACGATCTTAGCATATGTCCATAGTCACTTGCTCTTCAACAATGTTTCCATATCTAGTGCCCAGATTGAATAATTATGGCTATTTTGAATAATAGGCTCTATATTGGAATCCATCCTTCTGATATCAAATAGACCTGATCCAAGTTCAAAGGTATCCATCGACCACTAATAAAGGTATTTACTCCTTAAGACCACTGATAAAACATTGCTTTAAAAAGTCATTAGTTAAATTTTATATTTTGAAATCCAAATGCTTCAAAATCATTAATATATTTGTCCATCATGCCTATTTGACACAATTTGGTAAGTTGGCCCACAAAATTAGTATCCCAAATAATGTGAGAAAATGGGGATTTTACAAATTGCTTCCATGTAATGAACCCTAGAGAAGATTTCTTATTCCATTACCACCACTATTAATGATCCCTAACTAGATATAAAACACTGATTTGGAATTTCAATTGGACATTCGCCATGGAATCGAGGGAAAAGTAGTGTTTGATTTGGTCAACCCAACTTGTGATATCTGGCCCATCAAAATTATTCAAATCAACTTTAGGGAAGTGAGGTTGGATTCTGGGAACACATAGAAAAGGATTGGTCTTTATTGTAACCTTATTCCTCATCAATATGCTTACCCTTATTAGATTCTTTAACTGAGAAGTTTCCACCCTCATCATGATTACCTTGCATATTCTCAATCTTATCAAAACAAATTAAAGGCCAACTTTCACATTGAGGGAAGACATGGTCTCTAGTGTGTTCACTGACTAGGCAAGAGTGTTGACTGTTTGAGAGAGATACTAGACCATTTTCTTTACTCCATGCATGGCTGATGTGTTGCAAGTCTATGATGGGACTATGAGGTCTACCGGAGAGGTTATCTAAGAGTTATCCCCACACAATCAATATCTTGAGAGAAATCTATAGAGATCAATCACAAGCAATTGTACTAAAGGGTTCACAAAAGAGCTTACTAGAGAGTTACACCATAGTGACCAACGTTGTGCAAGGAGACTTTTGAGTAACGTCTCCCATAATGGTGTTGGCGAGCCCTAAAATTGATTTTCCTTAATACCATGGGACTATTACTTATGTTTGGGTATTATTACATTGACAAAATTCCCAAATTCTTGATATTGCAAATTATGTGGGAAGTCCATAGTTGGTGTTATAGCATTTAGGGTTTACAAGGTCCTATGAACAAATGAGTGTTAAGTGCTGTAGATTTTTTATATACTTGAGAGTTTCCAACAATAGTACTTAGTCAAATATTTCATGGCACTAACTAAGGAGGATAGACCATATTGTAGTTGTACTACCCAATTCCATGGTAGATGAGAGTGGTCTCTTCGAATGTTGTTCTTGGTGTGTTATGGCAATAAGATGATTGACATGATAACGTACAACCAATTTCAAGTGCGCTTAAGGGGATTTTGATATACCCAAGGGTACATGGAAGACAAATTCATCTACAAATGTTGTCCGATGCAGTACTACCCGAAGGGGTAGTACCAATAGAGGTTACAAGGGTGTCCAACCAAGTGGCTCCACTTGTATTTTTTGTGTGTATTATTTCCCAACCACATGTTTACTTGTTATTTTTTGTAAGTAAGTACCCACAGGGATTTGAACTTGTGACCTTCCATTTACAACTTATCATCTCGATTGCTCATTACCAATTGCTCTACCCCTCATGGGATAACATGTTTACTTGTTGAACGACAAATCTTTGTGTTATTTAAAGATGTTGGAACATTTCTCTACCCTAAGAAAAAATTATAAACTTTAAGTGTATGGTGCCATAAGAAGTGCTTTGAAACCAATTGTGGTATTCCTTATAGTTGAAACATAATATTTAGAAAAAGATAGACATAATTATAATGGTGGAAAGGAAATAAATATGAACCAATTATGGTGTTCCTTATAGTTGAAACATAATATTTAGAGAAAGATAGACATAATTTTTTTTTTTAAATGATGGTTCACCATTTGTTAGAGGGCTACATCCATCGGGAAATTTCCAACACCTGTTATCCGTAGAATCAAGGTATGGCCAGCATTACAATCATTACATAGTCAAAATCGGCTGCCAAAGAGCAAGTGTCACAAAGCGAGATTTGAACCCGAGTGGAGAGGACAACAACATTCCTCCCAACCACCTGATCTACACTCAATTGACAAGATAAACATAATTATTATTGTGAAAAGAAAATAAATATGACAAAAAATGGAAATAATAATCAATGAACAAACCTTTGTTGATGTTCATAACTAAGAGTAATGTTCACTACAACCTCCTCAGTAAAACTCCAAATACAATAATATTCATTTAATATTCAATTATATATTTATACTATATAGTTTCTAACAAACTAAAACCCTAAGCAGCCAATAAACCTCATTCATGAAACCTAAAATACTAACTAATAAACATTATTTAATGAAACCAATTACATTCATTGAATCTCCCTTTAATCTTATTTAATGGAAATGGTCACGACCTGTTTTCCTAATAAGAAGAATTACACCGAAACCTTAACACAAAATCTTGATATAACAAATTTCCCCATAAAAACTTTGCAAAACATTTAGATTCTAATGCAACATTTTCCTTTGCTTTGCCATTCAATGAGAAGATTACATACCCATTGCCATCGGCATTGCCATGTATGAGTGTGTAATTTAAACCATCTAACTTACCCGACACGTGGATGGTTAAGTGCCATGTATGTATGAGTGTGTAATTTAAACAGTCTAGCCTTAGCCCAACACGTGGATGGTTAAGTGAAGATGAATAAGACAAATTTATTTTTGGTTTACCTCCACTCAAGGTAAAACATCGGTGGGAACAAGGAAAGAGACCCGTTATTTATCAAAGAGGCAAAGTCAATTGTGAACTGGAATTCCAATCATAAGATTCCTTTGGGTTTGAATCTTCGAGATAAATTGCATTTGATTCCGTGAAGCCCACGTTTCGGAATCTGGATCCATATTTTACAAATTACAAGTCAAAATCTTCTAAGATAACTATAATTGTAGGCGGGCAGAGGTGGGGCCACGCTGTTGGGTATGTTACCTAAGTGCCTTTTTTCTCTTGTCCAGTATAGGAATTTGGTAAAAATCTTACCCATTAAAAATGATGGTTTCGACATTAAATATATACATTTTACTGTTTTTTTTCGTTTTTTTTATGATGGTTAGTATGAAATACAGGTTGTATTTGACGGGAAAAATGATCCATGACAGAGCATTTTGTCCATCAAATTGATCCATGACAGAGCATTTTGTCCATCAAATTCCAGCCCCACTTTTGTCTTACTTTCTTTGTTCGACCCATTTTAAGCACCCATTTTAAGCACGACGGACCAATCTCCCAAGGTTATCTCATTTACCGTTCACAATTGACTATGATTGATAAACCACCATTTAAAAGAATAAAAACAACAAATGAAATATAACCTAGAGTCTTTTTTATTAAGAACCTAATTATAATTATTTCCCTTCACTGGTACAGGTTACTTCATGGAGCCTTATTTTGAAAATTTATAATATTATGCTTTCACTTATCCACCCAATAGATTATGAGAACACAAACCCTCAAAATGATGGCCAAAGACTATGAAAGTGATACAAGTACAAAAGTGGGAGACAATTCATGACACAAGTGGTAGACATACCCCTTTCTCTGGCATGGATGGAGATAAGAAGAGTACATACTCAACGTCCTAACATTCATTGATATTTATTGGTTGGACCCTTTGTCCCTACATGTGGTTAGGTCACATGTGGTTAGGTTAGTCAAGTGGAGATGAAAAGGACAAATCTTGGTTCATTTCTACTAAAAGTTAAAACATAAGAAAGAGATTTGCCAAACAGAGTATCAACGTCAAATGAAATTCCAATTATAATATACGTTTTTGAATTTTATGATTGAATAGGTGGTTTTGAATTTTTTAATATATTGTATTGAGTTTTTAAAATGAAATTGTAATATATTATTAATAATGTGCAATCCTTCTCCAATAAAATTGATGTGATTAAGCATATCAATATAATCATAAAACGTGTCATTATATTATATAACGATTAGACGCAAAACATCGAAACTACAAAAGAAATATCAAAGCACGTGAACGTCAATATCTTAGGCGACGCGGTGCAATTTTTTTTATTCTAAAGAGCACCATCGATCATGTTCCACATGATGGTGGTATCAAATAATCTTGTGAAATATCCTCGTGTCATAGGGCTGTATCAATCAGCTTCTCTAAAGTTGACATAGATGTTGTTAGTTATGTATATGAAAATGTTTAAAAATGTAAATTTATATTAAATGTTGAGAGGATCAATTTTTTTTAAATCTAATTTATTTTTTTATCATTTAATATGAAGTAAGTGATAAATAATTTGGAATTAAATGAAAAAAAATCACATCTCGATAAATTTGATTTTTTTATGCTTGATAGATTCGAGTTTAAGATAGATATATGTTGATACTTTCAACATTTCCAGATAGACACTCACTTTCTTTGATCTATTAAATATAAGAAACATAATATAGAATAATTTGTTAGGTCTTCAAAGTTACAAGTCAACTAATGTTTCAAAGACATCTAATGTTTTTTAAATCTTTAATATCAATAATTTGTAGTTCAAATCTTTAATATCAATGATTTTGAGTCTAAGGTGGGATCACTTACCCTTGATGTGCATGCAATCTGTTCACATGATTAGTCAATGTTATAGCTTGGTGTTGCATCTAGGCACAAGAACCTAATTGGTTATGATGTGACATTCATGGTAGACAATACATTATTGTAAACAACACCTTAAAATAGCTGGAAGCAATTAGGGAGTAAAATAGCAAATGTGATAACTTCTTGTTGGATAAATGCATTGAGTGTGTTCGTAGTTATTTAAAATCTAAATAACAAAGTATGTGGATCAAGGAATTATGTGTGGTGCACCAAACACAATAAATAAGAATGAAAGAATGATAATGAGGTAGTTCAAATAGATCACAAGATGAATACAAAAGAGATAAGGTCATTGTACATTTATCCTTATTATAAACGAACTAAACCATGTAGAGTGGACAATGCATATTTAAACCATATTAGCATAATTCGATCGTATTGACATTTCTAGTATGGAAATTCGGAGCAATTCGAATTCGTCCAATATTCGGTATAGATATGACACGGATATAAATTCTTACTAATTAAAAAGTAAATTTTAAAAACCATTTTTAAAAAACCAAATTTTAATTATTTAATAACTATAAAATATAAATAACATTCAATTTATTACTTTCTTATAAAAATGAATGGTTTTTAATGTACATTTATGTTAATTTGCTTTATATATTTGATTAAAAGTATTATATATAAGAAGTTTACTTCCGTATTTTATTCATATTGGATTTTCTTATTACGTATTTTTTCCGTATCGAATCGTATCTATATCCCTATTCATACTCGAATTATGTTACTATAATTTAAACAACACACGATAGGGTTATCTTTTATGAGATAATTACAAAATCATTAGATATAACAAATTTTCATTATTCTTCTTAAAAATTAGTGTTTTAAATTGATTTTTGAAAGTGATGTGAATCCACTCCAATAATCTTTAATGATATTAGAAATATCAATAATAAAATTATGTTAACATAATAAAAATCTCAATATAGTTTTAGAATTTAACATTAAAGGAGTGTAGTCAAATGAATGTTCATCTACTAATATCAAATGATAATACAATAAATCAAATGCAACACAATTGTATTGGTCACTACAATCATGAAATAAATCGAATGCAACACAATTGTATTGGTCACTGCAATCATGAAAAGGAGTGAAAGTCCATCATAAAAGGAATGGCCATACATCTTGAATAAGGTGCGCTTCTACTCACACTAAATGTTGTGAAAGGGACTCACTTATCACACTTCCTTTTATTGACCTTTGTGCCCACTACTCACCGTGGGAAACTTAAAATGCTCTTGCATCAAAATTGGACAACATAGGGTGTTAGAGCATCCAAATTGGAAACTTAAAAAGCTTTTACATCAAAATTGGATAAGAAAGGGTATTAGAGCATCCAAATGGGATAACAAAGGGTGCTAGATTTTAAATAAAATACTTTAAGGGTGTCATTAGATTCTAAATAAAAGACTTTATAACTGTCATACGTAACAAGAATACCCTTGATTTTAATAAATTTATTTAAACAATTAAATCTATTAAATAAAATACTTTAAGGGTGTCATTAGATTCTAAATAAAAGACTTTATAACTGTCATACGTAACAAGAATACCCTTGATTTTAATAAATTTCTTTAAACAATTAAATCTATTGAAAAAAGTAAAAGTAAGTTATATTTTATAAAAATGGTCCAAAGAGTTTATGGAGACTTCTACGTATTTTTATATCTAATTTTTGTTGAGATTTGAAAGTTTTTTTTTGTTGGAAAAATCACCTTCTTGTTATTTCGAAAGAATCAAAGAAAGCTAACACGCATAGGAAATCTCAACAAACTTCTTCACATATCGTGGATGGTAGGTTGAGCAAACCATCAACTAGATATCCAAGCTAGAAAATATCTCAACAAAATAGAAATCAGATGGATGAAATGAAATCCATCTATCTCCTCACCTTAAATAAATTTAATATAATTTATTTTTAAACGATTAAAAAAGCAGGACATGAAACCCATTTTTAAAGTTTTACTCACACGTATCTCTCATACACTTTTCCTATATGTATTTAGACACCAGGATAGTAGTAAGATTATTTTTACCTACTTGGAGCCTTTCGTTGGACCATTATAACATAATCTTTCACGCGCCGTTCTCATACATTCTTAGAGAAAAGCCCGTCAAAGTGATGCCCAAAGACATTAAGTGTGATGAAGCACTAAAGTAGTGAGAGCTAACTAATATGATAACTATGGAAACAAAAAGTGGGAATATGTTAGAAGGAGATAACTTTGGAAACAAAAGGTGGGAATATGTTAATATGGTAACAAATATGTTTATATTTGAGTTATTTTAAAAAATTGTTGAAATTTTTGAAAAAAATATTTTTAATTGAGCAAATTACAATCTTAATAATGTAAAATAAAAATATTTAAATTTATTATAAAAAATGAAATTGTAAAATTGATTTATATTAGTAAAGATTAATTTTAAAAGTGGATCTTCTAGGTGTCGAGAGGGATTAAATCTTTCGAGGTGTAAACTTCATTTTTTGCTAAAGAGTCTCTTCGATGATCCATCTTGCTAAGGCTTTCACATGCAAGAAGATAATCAACTTATAGAGTCTCACTGCCAAGCATCTCACCGACAATCTCTAATCAACAAATAGCTTGTGGTAATCATAGGGTTCTAGTGTCATTAGAGTAACCTTCTTCTCGAGCTTTCCATATCACAATAGCCACCCATTTCCCTTATTAGGTATATTCACCCTTCACCTATGTCATCAACGTAAGCATATAATATCATGAGTCATACTTCTATCCTTCAATAAATCTTGGAAATAATTATACACCATTTAATTTTTAGATAATATAACAAGTTCCACATAATACTTAGCTTTTGATTGTGTAGGTGGAAATCATCGTCTTCATTATGGCTTACTTTCATTGCCATATCCAAGACATCTTTTTATGAAACTTTTCCCTCCCAACAAAGCATTCTTGTAGTCCATCATAAGTGAAATCGGGAGACATCAGAGCAAGAGCTTCTGCAATGGCTTTACGAATTTCAACAAAAGAATCTCTCTGAACATTGAACCATTTGAATTGTGCACCCTTCTTAATCAACTCTTGTAAAGGCTTGACAATCTGTGCAAAGTTAGGTACAAATATCCTAACAAATTTAATCTTACCTAAGAATGACTGCATGGATTTTCTAGAGGTGGGAATTCCTATTTTTGCAATGGCGTTTGTCCTTTTGGGGTCAATAATCATGTCGTGCTTTGAAACAATGAATCCCAAAGGCTTACCTTCTGTAACTGCAAAAATGGATTTCTTTGGATTCAACGAGATCCCATACTTTCTGCACCGTTCAAATACCTGTTTAAGAGCAAACAGATGATCATGCCTCTTTTTAGAATAGATTGTAACATCATCAAGATAAACAACTACAGAGCTATGCATTAACCCCCTGAAAGCTATATCCATAGCTCTCTAGAAAGTAGCACTTGCATTTATTAACCCAAAAGGCATTCTGTAAGCAAATGTTCCCCAAGGTGTTCGGAAAGAAGTTTTTATTTGGTATGAAGGGGCAACTAATACCTGATTGTACCCTGAGAAACCATCTAACAGGGAGAACATTTTAGCACCTGCAACTTTCTGTAATATCTGTTCCATAGGAGGGACATGATAGTTTCCCTTCTTAGATGCTTTATTGAGATTTCTGAAATCCACACACAATCTAATTTCCCCATTCTTTTTCCGAACATGGGCTAAATTTGCCATCCATTGTGTGTGTCTCACCGGAAATACAATTTTGGCTGCTAACAATTTCTCTAGTTCTTTTTTAACAGATGGCTCCAAACTGGGATGCATCTTCCTTAGTTTCTGCTGGTAGGGTTTGGCATTAGGTTTCATAGGGATATTGTGGTGCATGATGTGGGTATCAAAAGTCTTGAGATCATCATAGGTCCAAGCGAAGACATCTTTAAATTCTCTACACATATTAATAAAATATTTTCTCTCATGAGGAGAACAATCAATCCCTAAATCAATCAACTAAGGGTTCTGATTGGTTCCTAGGTTGATAGGTTGATATTTTAGAGAGGAACTGTGTGTTTTGCAGTTAGTTTTATGCTTGAATTTGTCCTGCAAGTCATAGTACTTCTCCAAATTAATGACTGACTTAGGAATGAGGTTGAAAGGGAAGTTAGGGTTAGAAAAATATTTTTTGTGGTCATCCTCATATATGGCTACCTCTTGGAAGGTATCTTGAGTTGTGAGGAAGTCTAAAATATGTTGATCATGATCGAAAACTTTCCAACTTGTGACATTATCAGGGATCGAAGGTCTGTACACTAACTCAATAGAGAAAGTATCAGGAGAGAAATATTCAGGAGGGATCATCCTAGAGGCAGTGTTAGCCAATAAGTCCACAACAAAATTTTGTGATCTAGGGACTGACTTAATATTGAATGCACTGAAAGAATTGGTCAGATCCCTGACAATTTTTTGATAATTTACTAAACGGGGAGATATACAATGAATTTTATTCCTTACCTGTTTGACAATGATAACGGAATCCCCGTAGAATTCTATTACTTGAGTGCCCAGATCAATTGCCTTCCTGAGTCCCTGAACCAGAGCTTCATACTCAACAATATTGTTAGTGCACTCAAAATCTAATCTGCAAGCAATCATTATCTTAGTGCCTTTTGGGTCTATTAACACACACCCTGCACCAACTCCTGCCTTAGATTTTGATCCATCAAAGAATAAATTCCATGCATCTAAATCTACTCTAAAATTCGTATTCACATTATAAACATTATGTACAATGGAACCAAAAAATGGGACATAGGTAAAATTAACAATTTCGGATTGATTCTGCACATTCTCAACAGGTAAATCCCCGAAGAATGTATCAAAAGTGTAGTGTTCAATGTGTGATCTAAAATAAGCAGTAGGCTCACTAGAATCGTTTAGATCAGTGGCTGTTTGTTTCATGTATGGCTCTCTAATAATCTTTATTTTATTAGGTCTTCCATTGTAAGGGAGACATAAATGGGACCAATCAATAGCGAAATAACCTTTAATATTTTCTGACCAATCTCTACTTAGCCACATTCCATATGTCTCAGGGATATCAGCAACAACTATATCAATGGTTTGGTGGATCCTTGGATCAACAAACAATGTCAAAAGAACATTTTTCAACTCCCCTACTACCCTAACTCTTGATCGGTCAATTTGGACAATTTGGGTAGGGCAGGGTTCCCAAGATGCATTCATTTTTTTGCAGACAGACAGTGGCATTACATTTGATGAAGCACCTGAGTCTATCATGCAGTTATGCACATTCCTATTAAAAATATCGAAGGTGAGCAAGAAAGGAGGTGTTTTCTTTCCACCAGGATTTTGATTACCGGGTTTAGAATAAGTCTCTAGGTTGTTGTTTTGAACTTCCCTTGGTTTATTACAATCATGCTTTTAGGAATACTGTCTCTCATGGAGGGAATTTTCAAAAGTTCAAACAGATATATGTTAGCCTTTACCCTTTTCAAGTCATCATCTAAACTGTATTCAATCTCATGAATGATAGTCTCTTTCTGTGTTATTGTTTTGCTTTTATTTGGAGTGGATGTTGAAGGTGAAGTTTCTTGTGAAGGTTTCCCTTTACTCCTGGTTTTGTAAGGGTGCTGAAAATTAAAATTGTCTCAGGTTCATCCTCCTCTTCATCCATAGGGAGTTCTGAAAAATAACTAGTGGTGTTTACCTGCTGGTCTTCTTCTTCATCAGGTGGTTCAGGATTCTGGTTCTCTTTAGGATTTTCATCAGGGTGATCTGAAGCATTCTAGGATTCAACAACTAGAGCTATGAAAATAGAATAGATTTCTTCAGAAGTTAACCCCTCATCAGGATTAGGTGGAATTTGATTCCAAGGGGGCTGATAAGGTCTCCTAAAAGGTGGCCTTATAAACCCTCTATTATTGGTTTGCTTTTCAGTGTTGCTCTTTTTCAAGTCCACCATTTCATTAGAGATCTTCTGCAGAAATTTTTTCATATCATTCATTTCAAAGGGATCTTTAGTTTGTACAGTGGGTTTAGGAGGATTTTCTTGTTTTTTGCGAGAGGTAGAAGGTTGATCGGATTGAGTGTCAGGATTATATTTTAAACAAAACATGTCCTTTTCTACCTGGATGGCTTCAACAAAAGCCTCTTGCAAGTTATCCTTATGCGATCTCTTGACCCACATGGAAATAGGGATAGGAAGACCCTTAATGTTGTTAATTTTTCGATAATTTCATTCAATATTATCTAGGATCACTAAGAGAATAACAAGCACAACATAACAATCACAAGAGACAATGGACACAAAGCATTTCACCTGGGAAAACCAAGAAGGTGAAAAACCCCACAACTTCCTCAGAGTTAGAATAAGCCCCAATACAAAGATCACAAAGATAAATCCCCAAAAGATATATCTCTCCAGTAGCTACTCCTCCTCCACTTGTGCGCACTCCTCTCTCTCAACTATGCGAGTTGGATGAGTGAGTGAATGAGTAAAATGAGAGAGACACACTCTCTCATTTATACAGCAACTTAACCTGCCTTTTACCCTAACTGGTTTGACTTCCTAAGGAATCCTAATAGCCCATCCACATGACTCATACAGGGCCGACCCCACACAGGTGGTCTAATAACCCATCAAATATAAGTTACGACACTTACAATGTAACTTGCGACACTTGCAAATACAAATGACGACACTTCCAATCAGAGGAATAAAACAACTCCGTTGGGGATACAATAAAATACAAATGTAATATACAAGTGAATATCTTCCGAAGTTACAAATACATCAACACTCCCTCTTAACTAGGAAGGTATTCTCTTGACATAGGTCATCAATACATATAAGCACAAGTCTTCAATTATGGAGCTGGATCATCGTCACTGGATCACAAAGCATCATCGTCATTGCTGATGTACTTGTCATCTCGATCATTGGGGATATCTTCTCAATTATTCTCTTCATAGGAAGTTCTACAAAGCCAACCCTTTTTCATGTTGGATGAAGGCCTAGCCTCCTATAGATCTTCATAATCTATGCGAGCTGACCATCCTGTGGAATCCTCAGGGCTGATTACGTGCGTCAACAAAACCTTGAAAGAGCATCCCAGGATTGATTACAAGCTTACTGCTCAATCTATTAGATCTCCTAGGACTTTTACATGTGACCTCCACAAAACCTTAAAAGAGTGTCTTGCGACTTGCAAGATCCCTAAAGAGCATCTTGGTACTGATTACGAGCTTACTGCTCAACCTATCGGATCTCTAGGACTAATTACATGTGGTCTCCAAAAAACCTTAAAAGAGTGTCTTGCGACTTGCAAGATCTCTAAAGAGCATCCCAAGACTGATTACGAGATTACTGCTCAACCTATTGTATCTCTAGGACTGATTACATGTGGTCTAGCAAAACATTAAAAGAGTGTCTTGCGACCTGCAAGATCTCTAAAGAGCATCCCAGGAATTTTATGTGTCTAGCACAACCTGTCCAGATATCTAGGATTGATTACATGCTTCTGCACAACCTGCCCACGGCCACAGAGTAACATCCTGATACTCATGATCAAAATGATCATCTTCGCATGGAGCATCATCTTGATGCTCATGATCATATTTATCATCATATAGTACATCATCCCGATGCACATCAGCATCACATGATCATACTGATCATCATCATGGCATCATCCTGATGCATATCATCATCACATGATCATCCTGATCATCATCATAGCATCATCCTGATGCATATCATCTGGAGCATCGTCCTGATGCTCATCACACATGATCATCATGATCATCATCATACATAGCATCATCCATAGCAACATACTGGAGCTTTACTGATCGTCTCTACACCATATCCCTGATGTAGTGATATTTGATATCGATATGCTTCCACTTGTCATGGAACAACGGGTTCTCTGACAACTTCACACAACTCTGGTTGTCACAATAGATACAAGTAGCATCTAACTGGAGATCAAATAAATCATATAGTAGCTTCCTTAGCCATACTGCCCCACAACTAGCCGAACAAGCTACGACATACTCTACTTGGGCTGTACTCAGTTCTATGCAGGATTGCTTCCTGCTAAACCAAGAGATCACACCTGATCCCATATGAAGCAGCAGCCTGAAGTGCTCTTGCTATCTGCAGCACTGCCTACCCAATCCGAATTAGCATAACCCTCTAGGGTAAACTTTTGATTCGCATCATACTTGAGCCCATAATCAAATGTACCCTTCGGGTACCTCAGAATATGCTTTACATCAATTAGGTGAACATGTCTAGGATCCATCAGGAACTGGCTCAAGGTGTTCACCGCAAAGCAAATATTTGGTCTCGTGTTCATTAGGTACATTAAGGACCCAATCATCTGACAATACATCATGGCATCAACCGTTTCTGATGAATCATCACTCAATAGCTTCAGGTTCGATGCCATAGGTGTGGCCATGGCCTTGCAGTCCATCATCCTAAACCGCTTCAGGATCTCTACTGCATACTTCCCTTGTCCAAGGAAGATTCCATCTGCACTCTGCCACACCTCCATACCTAGAAAGTAATGCATCATTCCCAAGTCCTTCATCTCGAACTCGATAGCAAGCTTCCTCTTCATGTTAGCAATCAACCTATTCTCTCCTATTACAAATAGGTCATCCACATACAGTAGGAGTATCACTGGATTTCCTTCCTCAACCTTGTAGTAAAGGTTGGAATCTACTTTACTCTTGGTAAATCCCAAGCTGGATAGGAAGCTGTCTATCCTTCCATACCATGCCCTAGGTGCTTGCTTCAAGCCATACAAGGCTTTCTTTAACTTGCACCCAAATGACTCCTTGTCATGTGTCTCAAAACTGAGTGGATTCTCCACATACACTTCCTCTTCGACTACACCATTCAAGAAATATGTCTTGACATCCATCTGGTGTATCTTCCACTTCATTACTGCAGCCAGAGCAAGTACTATTTTTATGGAAGTGTATCTAGCTACAGGTGCAAAAGTCTCTTCATAATCTATCCCTTCTTTCTGGGAGAAGCCACGAGCCACAAATCTTGCCTTGTATTTTTCTATGCTAACATCTGGAGCATGCTTAATCTTGTAGATCCACGTAGAAGTCACAATAGACTCCCCTTCTGGTCTTGGGAACAAATCCCAAACATCATTCTTCATGATCGACTGGTATTCCTCGACCATGGCATCCTTCCATTCTTTCTTTTCTGCTGCTTCTTCATAATTGTAAGGTTCTTTGTTCATTATGTCATAGAGTAAGGCAAAATAGCTAGTGTGTGACCTTGTCCTTTTTCTTTGTCTGTGTTCCTCCTCTGGAATACCATACCTTTCTGCATCTTGAATGAGCTCTCTAGCCCATGCTAGTTTCCTCTTGTGAGATTTCTTCTCACGGGGTGGATCTATAGGTTCTTGTGGATCTTCTATTTCACGATCTTCTTTTGGAATTGCTTCGTTCATGGTGGTGTCTTGTATTCTGGGTACTCTTGGTTCTTCATTGTTTTCAACAGGTGTCTTCCTCAATTTGTTGTATGCTAAGTCTTCATCAAAAGTCACATCCCTGCTGATGTCAATCTTCTTGAACCCTGGAAAGTAGATTATGTATGCCTTTGAGCTTTCACTGTAACCCACAAATATACCCTTCTTTCCTGAAGGATCTAGCTTTGTCCTCTTTTCCTTTGGAATGTGTGTGTATACTGGACAACCAAATATCTTGAGATGGCTAACTTTTGGTTTCTTACCAGAGAAAACTTCTTCTGGTGCCTTGTTGTCAAGTATCTTGTGAGGTGTTTTGTTTTGCACATATACAACTGTTCTTGTTGCTTGTTCCCATAGGTGCATAGCTAGATCTTGGTCATGTAGCATTGCTCGTGCTACTTCCATGATTGTTCTATTCTTCCTTTCTGCAACCCCATTCTGTTGTGGATTGTAAGGAGTGGTCAAATCCCTCTTAATCCCTGAATCACTGCATAACTTCTTGAAGTCTCCTAAAGTGAACTATTCGCCATTGTCAGATCTAAAGGTCTTGATTTTCTTATCAGTTTGGTTTTCTATCAAGGCTTTGAATTCCTTGAACTCATCAAACACTTCATCTTTATTCTTCAAGAAATAAACACAAGTCTTCCTAGAGAAATCATCAATGAAAGAAACATAATATACATACCCACTCAGAAAACTGGATGACATTGTACCGCATACATCAGAGTGGATAATGTCAAAGATTCCTTTTGCTTTGCTTTCGCTACTTGGAAATGCCTTCTTTTTGTTCTTTCCTTTTGCACATCCTTTGCAAACACCTTCATGCTTTGACTAGATTTTAGGAAGACCTTATACTGCTTTGCTTACAATTGGTAGTGCTCTTTAGTACACATGTGCAAGCCTTCTATGCCAAAGTTCACTTGGATCCATGGATTCATGTACCATGGCATGTTCAAGTTGTCCCTTCAATTTTTACAATCCTCCCTCTTGCTCTCCAATCACTATTGCATCATCTATGGTATTACCTTTTGGCCACATAAGTACTTGGCCATCCACAAATGAAACTCTCATCCCCTTTGCATCCAAAGATGATATGGAGAGAAGATTCTTCTTGAGACCAGGTACATATAGAACATCTTTGATCTTTAAAGACTTCCCAGAGTCTAACTTGTAGGAGGATTCACTAATTCCTTTTATAGGGTATTGATAGTCATCCCAAGTTTCACCTTATGAGGTGACTCATGTTCAGATAGGTCCATAAGAGATTCTTTAAATCCCATCATATGTTTGGAAGCCCCACTATCAATAAGCCAATCATTACACCCATGTGTAACAATACCTGTGAGAGCAAAGATTAGAACATACTCTTCATCACTTGAAGAGTCTTCACTTTCTACCTTAGTCTTCTTCCTGGGAGGCTCATCATCCTCAGCAATATGAGCATGATATCTCTTCTTGTTTATCTTCTTGTTGTTGTTGTTGAATCCCTTTCCATTCTTGGGACATTCTGAGGCAAAGTGTCCCTTCTCATTACATGTGAAGCATATCAGATCTTTCTTCTCTCTTTGTTGGTGGTGAGAAGATTTCTTGTGAGGAGGTTGATCCCTCTTGAAATTACTTCTCTTGGTGTGTGCTGTGAGAGCTTGATATTCATTTCCCATATTTTCTTCTCGGGCCACAAGCCTAGCTTCTTCTTGTGAACATTCCTCCCACAGTCTACTGAAAGAGATCAATTTCTTTCTTGCACAGATACCTTGGATGAAGGAGTCCCATGACCTAGGTAGGCCATTCAGTGTGGTCATCACAATTTCTTCATTCTCCACTACTTCATCCATAGCTTCAAGTTGTTCTTTGATTTGAGAGACCTTAGTAAAGTAGGATTGGATGGTCTCTCCATTCTGGATCTTTACCCTTTCAATCGGTTCCGCAATGTCATCTTCCGAGTTATATTCTTTCCTTCCAATAACTTGGTCAAGGAGTCAAACATATCCTTAGGTGTCTTTAGGGAAGACACATGGGATATGTGATGGTCTTTGATATAATCAACAATGATTCTCTTGGCCTTGACCAATTTTTTCTTGTGTAAGGCCTTAGCCTCATCTCCCTCTGGAATTGGAACCTCTTCAGTTATGTAGGTGTCCAATTCATTCTCTTCTAGGATTAACCCAATCCTATACTTCCATGGTCGGAAGTTATCAGCCCCTTCAAGATTATCCTCAAGCTTGGTTTGGTGAGACATCTTAATGAGAAACTCAAATGGAAATAATAGAATTAGGTCTTACCACTTGATTTGCTGAAAACTGGATCTGGAGCTGGATTAGGGTTTGTCAGAGAAACCCTAAAAATTCAAACTTTGAATTTCAAACTTCTGATTGGATGGAAATATGCGCCTTGCTGAGATGATCAAGCTGGTATACTTCAATTTTGAAATCTTCAATATTTGACCCTTCAAAATTGACTTTGAAACTTTCGGATCTGTTATTTCTGGTTTTCTTGTCAAAATCTTGAACTAGGGTTTGATAGAGCCCGGGGTTCTTCCAAACCAAAAAGTTTGATATTGGTCTTTAAACTTCGATTTTTCTGAGGAGCATCCAACCGTGGTGTCAGATTCCAAAAATTCCAACTTTCTCTGAAACCCTAATTTCCTACAGCAGTGACAGGCCAAACACTGAAAATGCTCAGAATTGAATTCTGTCTTGACAGAAAGATGCGCCCTTTTTAGGAGAGTCAATCTAGCCTCCCGCCTTTGATGAACTATGGAAAGAAACCCAAAAATTAAGAATCCCTAGCTTCCGCAGTTGCATAGTGTCTTCTTCTTAGTCCCGCTCTGATACCATGCTAATTTTTTAATAATTTCATTCAATATTATCTAGGATCACTAAGAGAATAACAAGCACAGCATAATGATCACAAGAGACAATGGACACAAAGTATTTCACCGGGGGAAAACCAAGAAGTGACAAACCCCGCAAATTCCTTAGAGATAGAATAAGCCCCAAGACAAAGATCAATCCCCAAAAGATAGATGTCTCCAGCAGCTACTCCTCCACTTGTTTGCACTCCTCTCTCTCAACTATGCGAGTTGTATGAGTGAGTGAATGAGTAAAATGAGAGAGACACACTATCTCATTTATACAACAACTTGGCCTACCTTTAACCCTAACTGGGCCGACTTCCTAAGGAAGCCTAATAACCCATCCACATGACTCATACAGGGCCGACCCCACACAATTGGTCTAATAACCCATCAAATATAAGTTACGACACTTACAATGTAACTTGCGACACTTGCAAATACAAATGACGACGCTTCCAATCGGAGGAATAAAACATATCCGTTGGGGATACAATAAAATACAAAAAGTGGGAATATGTTAGAAGGAGATAAATTTGGAAACAAAAGGCGGGAATATGTTAAGATGGTAACAAATATTTTTATATTTGAGTTATTTTGAAAAAATGTTGAATTTTTTGAAAAAAATATTTGTAATGGAGCAAATTAGAATCTTATTAATTGTAAAATAAAAATATTTAAATTTATTATAAAAATGAAATTGTAAAATTGTTTTATATCAACATAGATTCATTTTAAAAGGGAATCTACTAGGCGTCAAGAGGGATTAAATCTTTCGAGGTGTAAACCTCATTTTTTGCTAAAGAGTCCTTTCAATGATCCATCTTGCTAAGGCTTTCACATGCAAGAAGATAATCAACTTATAGAGTCTCATTGCCAAGCATCCCACCGACAATCTTTGATCAACCAATAACTTGTGACAATCATAGGGTTCTAGTGTTATTAGAGTAACCTTCTTCTCAAGCTTTCCATATCACAATAACCACCCATTTCCCTTATTAGGTATATTCACCCTTCACCTCTGTCATCAAAGTAAGCATATAATATCATGAGTCATACTTCTATCCTTCAATAAATCTTGGAAATAATTATTACAACAATTAATTTATAGACAATATAACAAGTTCCACATAATACTTAGATTTTGATTGTGTAGGTGGAAATCATCGTCTTCATTATGGCTTACTTTCATCGCCATATCCAAGACATATTTTTATGAAACTTTTCCCTCCCAACAAAGCATTCTTGTAGTCCATCATAACATCACTACTTTTCATTCAATTCTATTAGACCATGGGTAACTCCAAGCTCGTGAATGAATTTTATTAAGCATGAATTATTTATTCATACAGCTAAAGGAGGTAACCTTTGGGATTCATATTCACAAGGTATGTGCCTCTTTGCAACTCTTCATCTTCATGATTGTAACTATTTACAATATTTACAAATGGATAATAATCCTGAAGAATTAGATATCCAACATTGCCCCCTTAATCAAAAGGGGTGTTTGCAAGTCCAAGCATCTTTTTGAACTTTTCAAGCTTCTCTCTTCCAAGCACCTTGGTGAATATGTCTTCAATTTGATCATTTGTGGAACAATGTCTCAAATGAATTGTCTTGGCATCTACATGACATCGAATCATATGGTACTTCGTGTTGGTGTGCTTAGTTCAATCATGGAATATGGGATTCTTTGCTAACTTGATTGCAGAATCATTGCCAATCAGTAGAGGATTAGAATTAATCTGTTTCTCCTACAAATCTTCAAGTATTTTCCTAAGCTACACAATTTCCTTTGTTGCTTTTGCTGCAACCACATATTCTTCTTCTGTTGTGGAATTTGTTGGAATATACTATTTGTGTGATCTCCATGAGACAATTGTTGATCCAAGAATCATTAGGTAGCATGAAGTAGATACTATATTCTCTTTGTTTCCATCAAATTAGGAATCAAAATATCTAATTAGTTTGAAGTAATCTACCTTAGAATATTTGAGTCCAAAATCTTGAGTCCCCTTCAAGTATTTTTGAACTCTTTTTGTAGCAAATCAATCTCCTTCACAAGTTTTTGCATAAACTTGGAAACTTGATCCCAACAACAAATGAAGTATTTGGTTTGGTGGTGGTAAGGTATATAAGACTCCCCACAAGTTGTTTATACTTGGTTGCATCCTCAAATTCATTCCCTTCTTTTGATGTGAGCTTTAGGTTCTATTCCATTGGAGTAGAGAGAGGGTTACACTCTGTCATGCCAAACTTGTTCAACAAATATCCATTGTACTTGTTCTAGAGATGAATATGTACTTTGGATCTCGGGTTACTTCAATTCCCAAGTAGTAGTGAAGATGTCCCAAATTTTTCATCTCAAAGCTTTTCTTCAACTCTTTCTTTATGGATGCAATGTAGCTTTAATTATTCCCTGTCACCAACACATTATATACATACACTACACGATATACAATAGATCTTCCAATTTTCTTTACAAACAATATTTCATTATTAAGATTAAAGTGTTTGAAATTTAATTTAAGAATATGCTCAATTAGCTTTTCATACCATGCCCAAGGTGCTTTTTTCAACCCATACAATAACTTGATGAGTTTGCATATCTTATTTTTTTGTCCCATCACAACAAATCCTTCTGGTTGAGACATGAAGACATTCTCTTTCAAGTCTCCATTCAATAAATCAGTCTTCACATCCATTTCATGAAATTTCCACCCATTCTGTGTAGCCAGAGACAACAGAGTTTAGATGGTAGCCCATTTTGTTGTGGGGAAGAAAGTCTCCTCATAGTGCAAAACCTTTTTCCACAAGCCTCGCCTTATGCTTGTCAAGTGAGCCATATGATTTGTACCTTTTCTTGTAGACTTAGTGTTAGTTTTTCAGAATTTACTTCAATCTGATCTAGGATCTTAACTGAGAGAACAACATGTATAGCATATCTACAGCATATCAATCATGGACACAATAATGCAAGCACACAAGAGACACAAAGTTTACTTGGGGAAAACCATAAAGGTGAAAAACCCCAATAACATCCTTAGAGATAGATAGAGCAATGATACAACCCAAGCATAAGAGATAGACATCTCCTAGCAGCAACTTCTCCTCCTCCACAAGTGCGCCACTCTCCAAAGAGTGTGTGTGAGAATAGAATGATAAAATAGAGTGCCTCCCGCACTCTATTTATACTTGACTTGACTTGCCTAATAACCTTTACTAGGTCGGCCTTAACTTAACCACATAACATAAAGCTGACTGGGCTGACCCCCAATAGGGTGGTCTAATAACCCTTTGACCCACATGACTTATACAGGGCCAACCCCAACAAGGTGGTCTAATAACCCATCAAGTATAAGTTACGACACTTACAATATAAATGACGACACTTCTGTATAGAGGAATAATAACATCTCTATAGGAATAAAATATACATATATGTGAAATACATTCCAAATTTACATATACATCAACACTCCCTCTTAACTAGGAAGGTATTTCTCGACACAGGTCTTCTAGCACAAGTCTTCTTCTCTAGATCATTGTCAGCGAATCATCGTCATCGTCACTACTGTTGCTATCTCAATCAATCTCTGAATCTACTTGTCATAGGAAGTTCTACAGAGCCAGTCATTTTTCATACTGGATGTAGGCCCACCATCTGTAGGTCTTCATCATCACTGGCCATACTGTGGAATCCTCAAGACTTATTATGTGCATCACAAAACCTGGCTGAAGCATCCCAGGCTGTTACGAGCACTCAGCTCTACCTGTCAGATCTCCCAGGAGCACATTGCATGTGACCCCATCACAAAACCTGGCTGTAGCATCCTAGGTTGTTACGAGCACACAACTCTACCTGTCGGATCTCCTAGGAGCACATTACATGTGATCTCACCACAAAACCTGGCTGTAGCATCCCAGGCTGTTACGAGCACACATATCTACCCGTCGGATCTCCCAGGAGCATATTACATGTGGTCATGGAAAAAACTGGCTGTAGCATCCCAGGCTGTTACGAGCACTCAGCTCTACCTGTCAGATCTCTCAGGAGCACATTACATGCCATAGGACAAAACCTCGAAAGAGCATCCGAGGTTGTTACGAGCACACAACTCTACCTGTTGGATCTCCCAGGGCTGGATTATATGTCCTCCCAAAGCAAAACCTTGAAAGAGCATTTGCTAGATATCCCAGGGCCACATTACATGCCATAGGGAAAACCTCGAAAGACTATCTACAAACCTCCCAGGGATGGATTATATGCTTATCTCGACAACCTGTCCACAGACATAGAGTATCAACCTGATACTCACCAAACATCATCTTGATGTACACATGATCATACTGATCATCATCACTACATCATCCTGATGCATGTCATCTGGAGAAACATCCTGAAGCTCGTCATCTATGATCATCCTGATCATACAATGCATCCACTTGATGCATACCAAGTATCACCTAATACATATCATCATACATGATCTACCTGATCATATAATGTATCCACCTGATACATATACAAATACATGATCCACTTGATCATACCTGATACATATCAACATACATGATCTACCTGATCATATAATGTATCCACCTGATACATCTACAGACACATACACATGATCCAACATCCAACATGATGCGTACATACATATACATACAAATTATCCAACTGATCATATCCAACACCCAACATGATGCGTACATACATATACAAATAAATGATCCAACTGATCATATCCAACATCCAACATGATGCGTACATATACATACAAAGCGGTAACTGGAGCATCGTCCTGATGCTCATCATCCAACACTTATATCCACAGCCATGGAAGGATCCTCCTCTCACCATGCTCGGAATGGCTCCTGCAAATGTGTCCATCACTTCTTCCTCGAAGTGTCATCAATCTGAAGAACACCAAGCCTCTCTCTAAAGTACTCAAACTTCACTCTGGCTAGTGGCTTCGTCAGCACATCTACAACCTGCTCATCCATCGCAACATACAGGAGCTTCACTGCTCCTCTCTGCACCATATCCCTGATATAGTGATATTTGATCTCAATGTGTTTCGACCTGTCCTGGAACACTGGATTCTCAGACAGCTTCACAAAACTCTGGTTGTTACAAAAGATACCAGTAGCCTCCAGTGGGAGATCAAATAACTCAGACAGTAGCTTTTGAAGACATACTGCCTCACAACTAGATGAACAAGTTGCAACATACTCTGCTTCAGCTGTACTCAGTGCTATGCAGGATTGCTTCCTGCTAAACCAAGAGATCACACCTGATACCATACTGAAGCAACACCCATAAGTGCTCTTCCTATCTGCAGCATTGCCTGCCCAATCTGAACCAACATAACCCTACAGGTTAAACTTTTGATTCGCATCATACTTGAGCCCATAATCAACTGTACCCTTCAGGTACCCCAGAATATGCTTTACAACAACTAGGTGAACACTCCTCGGATCTGTCAGGAACTGGATAAATGTGTTCACCGCAAAGCGAATATCTGGTCTCATGTTCGTCAGGTACATCAAGGACCCAATCATCCGATGATACACAATGACATCAATCGGATCAGATGAAGCATCACACAGAAGATTCAGGTTCGATGCCATAGGTGTGGCCATGGCCTTGCAGTCCATCATCCCGAACCTCTTTAGGATCTCTACTGCATACTTCCCTTGTCCAAGTAAGATCCCATCTACACTCTGCCACACCTCCATTCCTAGAAAATAGTGCATCATCCCCAAGTCTTTCATCTCGAACTCGGCAGCAAGCTTGCACTACGTGTCGGCAATCAATCTATCCTCACCTGTTACAAACAGGTCATCCACATACAATAGTAGTATCACTGGATTGCCTTCCTCAACCTTGTAGTAAAGGTTGGAATCCGCTTTACTCTTGGTAAAGCCCAAACTAGATAGGAATCCATCTATCCTGCCATACCAGGTCCTGCAGATATATGACTTCCCGTCATGTGTCTCAAAACCAAGTGGCTTCTCCACATACACTTCCTCTTTGACTACACCATTCAAGAAAGCTGTCTTGACATCCATCTGGTGTATCTTCCATTTCATCACTGTAGCCAGAGCAAGTACTGATCTGATGGAAGTGTGCCTTGCTATAGGTGTAGATGTCTCTTCATACTCAATCCCTTTTTTTGGGAGAAGCCACGAGCTACAAACCTCATTTTTTATTTATCCATGCTACCATTTGCAGCATGCTTGATCTTATAGATCCATTTGGAAGTCACAGCAGACTTCCCTTCAGGTCTTGGGATTGCATCCCAAACATCATTCTTCATGATCGACTGATAATGGCATTCTTCCATTACTTCATCCCAGATCCTGGGAACTTCAATATCTTCAATATCTTCAATAGATATCTTTGTTACTGGAACAAATGTTGTAGTCCCTCTTTTGTAGGTGATGGTATACGATCTTTCCTACAAAACAAGTTAAATTGCATGATTAGAAACTTCTCATAGTTTTCAGAACAAATTCTTACACATAAAGAAATATGTCAGACAATCATGCAATTATTTTAGCCAATGCTTCAATACAACATTCATCCATATCCTGTAACTTTCTAGATGCCTTCCAATCTCTACCAGAACATTGTTAAGATTTTTGTACTACTCTCAACATTTCAACAAAGAGGTTTCATTCTAGATAAGTAGTAATGGAATGTTGTACAGTGCCATAGGCCAGTTACCCATTACATGCATATTAGTAGTATGCTGTTCATTAAAGCAATTATTTTAATATGTCAAAATACATAGCCTAATTCTAGGAACATCAGTATATGCATCATTGAACAATTTTATTTAAACAATCAAATATGCAAGAAATGATAATTCAAATACTTATCTTTGTTTGTTTGTTGGGTTGACTCCCTCTCAATGTTTGCTTTCTTTATACAACTCCATTTTGATTTGGATTGTGAGAAGTGGTCGACTCCCTCTAAATATCTGCATCCTTGCAGAAACTACTGGAGTGTGCTCCCTCTTGATCTTTGCTTCCTAGATTACCTATCCTTGAACTTATATCCATCCTCGATCACTATGCATGCTTACAAGTATCATTATTGTGATATCCTCAAGATCTCATCCATAATCATACATTCATTAGTATAATCTCAATACTATCAAAAACAAAATAATCTTAAACATGTATAGTAATGATGATTTTAAACACAGATAATAAACATTAGTATTCAAGGTTTATATAGGACTCTTCTAGTTAGTCATATCATCAATTAAAGTAAGAAACATAATATGCCTAAACCCATGATTACTCAAACCTATAACTTCATGAATAATCATAATCAATCATGCCAAGTATACTTATATAAGATATCCTAACACAAGCTAGGATTTTAACTTGATATAGGAAAAACATACCTGGATTAGCAAGTTAGCTAGCTATGTCTAACATACCCACATGTCTTCTTGTTCTTCAATGACTTGTGCTAGTAACCTGCATATCTCATAAGTTAACCATTATAAAACCAAGTTATACATACCTCGTAAGTAGATATTCTATGTGATCCATGATAATGAATGAATCTTTGTCTTCATGTCTCCATGGTCATATGTTCTTGAACTAGAACATGATTTGTCTTTCTTTGATGTACCTTTCATGTTAGCGGACAACATCAACCTCATACAACACCACAAGGCATTAATACAATCATAAGTGTCAAAACCCTAATCAATGAATATCTTCTATTGTGCATTCATAATTTTATTAAGGTGATATGACAAGTCTAAAGTTAATCAAGATTGTACTAACCTTAATGAAGACAAACATACCATAAAATTAATCATGAACAGATCTCGAAACATACCTGGATAAGTCATACCTGTCGAGATTGTTTGTAATCTTCTTATGTAAGGTCTTGGCCTCATCTCCCTCTGAAACTGGAACTTCTTCACTTATGCAGGTGAGCAATCCATTCCTTTCTAGGATTAGCCCAATCCACTTGATTTGCAGAAACTGGATCTGGAGCTAGATTAGGGTTTGTCAAGGAAACCCTCAAAATTCAAACTTTGAATTTCAAACTTCTGAAAGGATAGAAAGATGTGCCTTGATGATCTGATCAACCTACTATACTCAGAATTTGAAAACTGCAAAGTTTCACCCCTCAAAATTTCCTTTGAAACTTCCAGATCTTCTGGACAGGATCCTGAACTAGGGTTTGATAAATCCCACCCTTCTGCCCAACCAAAAGGTTCATCCAAATCTCTAAACTTGGATTTTTCTGAGGAGCTCCCAGCCGTGGTCACAGACTTCAAAAATTCCAACTTTTGCAGAAGCCCTAATTTTCCACTTTTCCGATCAAAGTCTCGAACTAGGGTTTGATCAAGCCCGAACTTCTACCCAACCAAAAAATTTGATCTTGGTCTCTAAATTTTGATTTTGATGAGTAGCATTCAGCCATTGTCTCTGATTCCAAAAAAACCAACTTTCTCTGAAACCCTAATTCCTAGAGCGATGAATGAAGGTGCCCAAAATCCAATTCTGTTTTGACAGAAATATGCACTTGATTGTTTTGGTGTAACTCTGAAACTATGAATCCACAGGGTTGGAAACAACTATATGTGGTATCCAGACCTGTCATCTTTCCAGCCCCATAGGTCTAACCTCAATTGGATTCTCTGAGAGAGAGTTATGCCAAGTGTCGCAGCGTGACCTGTTTATAAGATAAAACATGAGAGCGAACTTGTACGGAGTGCCACGTGTCACTGGTTCACTTTCAGCCTTTGAACCTTCAGCTTGTGAAAGTAAAGTCCATTCCCTACCTTTCACGTTTTTTGAAATTTCATTTGGAGCTTCCTATCCCAAGTTATGACCTTTTTCCATAGGTCACCTATTTATGACTCAGATCTGGAAGAGGCAGAAACCCTAGATTATACAGATCATAAAACACAAAGTATAATGACTTAGAAGTTGTCCTTTGGACACAAGGTACATGGGGATCTGATCTTCTACTTGTAAATGTTTCAAATCCCGAAACCTCGCCAAAATGGATTTATGGCAAAAGTGCTACGATGACTGGTGTTTACTATATCAAGTCCTAGCATCGTAAGTGCAACAAGTGTCATACATGCCATACCATGCCTTCTTTCAGGCTAGCTCTGATACCATGTTAGTTTTTCAGAATTTACTTCAATCTGATCTAGGATCTTAACTGAGAGAAGAACATGTACATCATATCTACAGCATATAAATCATGGACACAATAATGCAAGCACACAAGAGACACATAGTTTACTTGGATAAAACAATAAAGGTGAAAAACCCCAATAACATCCTCAAAGATAGATAGAGCAATGATACAACCCAAGCATAAGAGATAGACATCTCCTAGCAGCAGCTTCTCCTCCTACACAAGTGCGCCACTCTCCAAAGAGTGTTTGCGAGAATAGAATGATAAAATAGAGTGCCTCCTGCACTTTATTTATACTTGACTTGAATTGCCTAATAACCTTTACTAGGTCGGCCTTAACTTAACCACATAACATAAAGCTGACTGGGCCGACCGCCAATAGTGTGGTCTAATAACCCTTTGACACACATGACTTATATAGGGCCGACCCCAACAAGGTGGTCTAATAACTCATCAAGTATAAGTTACAACACTTACAATATAAATGACGACATTTTCGTATAGAGGAGTAATAACATCTCTATAGGAATACAATATACATATATGTGAAATACATTCCGAAGTTACATATACATCAACACTTAGTTGCAATCAATTGGTTTGGTTCCAAATGGAGGATCCACCAACTTCTATGTCCCATTCTTGATGAGAGAATCATATTCATTTTGCATGGGTTCTTTCCACACATCACGAGAAACAACTTGTGATGGCTCCCAACAAGAGGTAAGGAAAGACATCCAATTCATTTCCTATTAGTCATCCAGGACCAAAACGGGAAGCACTATGGTAACAAGATGGTGAATAATGTATAAATCCTAGTTAGATTTATAAAAGACTTCAATTTACTTATTTAGATGTTGTAGTCTTCCTTTTCTAGCTAAAATGCATATATGACACTAATGAGGTTGGTTGTTGGAAGCACCTTTTTGACACAGGTTTTAGACTGATACATTTTTTGACATCTAGAATACATCAAGCCAGTTTTTTCTAGAGGAAAGATGATTGAAATGGTCCACTTGTAGTTCGTTGGTGAAGTTCAAGTTAATCCAAAGAAGTTCCAGTGTTGTAGCAATTTTGTATACCCAATGCACAAATCAACCAGAACATAAGGACGAACTGCATTTGTTGGGTGACGATATCAGTGTTCGATGAGCTCCAAAGCTACATCCAACTAAGGCCTAATCCCAGAATATTGAATGAAACTCAATGAACTGCCAGTACACAGACTATCTTGCATGGTACACTTCACGTAGTCATAACGAATCCACTAGAGGAAGAATTAGCAGTTTGTTCGTTTCATAGCTTAGCAAAATAGATATTTAAGATATACAGCCTGAATTAAACAACAACACCCATTTTGAAGGGGACATTATTCTTTTATGTAATCGTGTTATTGATACAAAGGTACAAACCGTTTTAATGTGACAGTTTTTCCATATTTTTAATGAAAGTACTTTGATCCGCTTATCTCTTTGAGTTTCTAAAACGTTCCTGGATTTCCTTGGATTAGGGCCCATCCAAGACAAAGTAGAGGGACTCACTGTTAAGTTAGTTTTTCTGCATTTACATACATTTTGATAAAAGATAGTAGTTTTACACCTTGTTGTTTTTCTGCATATTGTAGCATTTTTGAACTATTAGAGTAAAATACAATTTTCTAGATTATTTATGAAGAACTTAGTTAATGTTTACTTCATGCATGCACACATGTAATATTATTTCCTAACACATAATATCTTGCTTTATGTGTTTGGTAATATCTATGATCCTCTACTTGTTATGAACCCTTATATGAAGCATCGAAAGCAACTGAATGCTTGACTTTTGCAAACTGAAGGTAGAGTAATAAAAAGGATATGTGATAAATCCTAAAATGCTTGTCTTTGATGATTTCTAGTTCAGGAATAAGTTCCAAAGACATAAGTTAGATCTCATGCCCTTACAACTCTTATATTTAAATATCAATTCCTTCTTACTGTTTTGATTAAAGACTAGATTTACACACGACCAACCATAGTTAGTTCCCTTGTAGTTGCATATATTGTGCAAGTCCCTCATAAGTTTGTACATATACTTGGGTTGATGATTAAAGTAGAGGTTTAGATACAACACTCTTGCTATTGTATTACTCCGATAAGATATAGTATTATTGTTGATTGATTAAGGCCGTCACTTTTTGGCGTCATTGATGAGGAGGCGTTCCAAACCTCAAGGAAACTGACAATAAATATTAGTTGTTTTATTTTATGTTTACCAGGTTACACTTGGAGGAGAGCAAATAGGTAGGGAGCAGACGTGTTTCCAGGTAGGTCTCTTTTCCAACATAATTTTCATTATTTTTTTCGAAGTAGCTAGATTCATTCTAAATACTTCATATCTCAAACACAAAAACAAAAAAAAAAGAGAAAAGAAAAATTCACAAAATTTTTGAAAAAAGCCAAAAGAAAATACAAATACCATCCTTTAGTATGCATTCCTAGAGCGAGGAACAAATTTGGATGATTTCTACCAAGGACACCTATTCCATCCAACCCTAACACAAGTAGTAGGAGAAGGGAAGAATACAATTCCAGACAAAACCCTGAAGTTAACGCTCCTCCTTTTCAGTCCATGAGAAGGAGGGTTGGGATCTTCGGATCTACTGACGATAGCAGTGACTCTTCATCCACTAAACCAAGAGAAAATGAAATGGAATATGAGGAACAAGCAGGGGTATTTGAATTTCCCATTAGAGTATTCAATGACGAAGAAGCAAAAATGAAAAATATTAACCCAACATCCTTACCTAACTTTCATGACTTAACATCTGAGGATTTAGACACCTTCTTATTTGAGTTTGAGGTGGTATGTAGGACCTGTGACTACATTTTAGATTCCCAGAAGCTCAAAGTCTTTCCATCCAATATGAAGGACTTTTCCCCACGATGGTTTATGAGCTTAGAAGCCAACAATATAACCTCTTGGGATCAAATGAAGGATACTTTCCTAGAGAAGCATAGAGACTATTGTAAATCTAGGGAGACTAGAGATGAGATATTTAGGATGAAACAAGGAGAGAATAAATCATTATAGGATTATGAAGAACGATTCAAATCAGCCACAAAAGAGATAATAAATGTACCCTTGATGACGAATCTCTTAAACTTGTACTCATTCGAGGAGTTAGGGAGGAACTCTTAGAAACCTTAAATCTCCTCTCCACTAGTGATATCTACCAATATAATTATGAAGAGATCAAAACGATCTTCATAAATTATTCTAGGTCTACTTGGAAAAGGCGAAGAGGGAGAAACATCCCTTCTCAAACATCAAAGTCATTAGGTTCCACCATCACTAAATCAGTTCTAGGGAATTTACTTGAAGAAATGAAATCGGATATCCTACACTCCATGGCATTACAAATGGATTCAATGGAAGCCAAACTAGAAAAGGAAGAATCAGATAGAGCTTTAACAGTCTTCTGTCCAGATTGAAAAAAGAAACATAAGAAAAATGAGTGTCCACTAAAACTAATGCAGGTTAGTGCAAAGAAGGTTGAATTTTGTGCAATATGTTCTGACAAAAACCCGACATATGATTGTCCCTACTTAGGATATCTTAAGGATAATATTTATGAACCAACAGAGGCCTCACAACCTCTTTGTTAAATAAACCCTAGGAGACCAATATTTTAGAGGCCTTTCCAACAAAGGCTATGTTCAGACACAATATCAAAACTTCCAAGGACAACAACCCTACCAACCATATATACAACCACCTTACCAAGAGTCCTACGTTCATCCACCATTTCAGCAGAACTATGGGCATCAACCACTGATGAACCCATATGGACAACAACCTTATCATACACATGAATGGACACCTATTGAGAAAAATCAATTGTAAAACCCTCAACCAGTAACTTCCACACACAGTCATAATTTTCCTTCCACAAGTTGGAGGATAAACCAACCAATAAATAATGAGCCACAAGCCCAAAATCCTACACTCTCAGCACTAAGACCGCCTATGCCAACACAACCAATGCCCAATCCCAATAATAGACAACCTGAAACTGTATTCAATGGTGAGATAACCAACTATCCAACATATTATTTGGAGAGAGTGGATGCCAACGACCTGAATCTTCAGTGTGGAAAAATAGTAACAAGACCTTCTACCTATGGCAATGCAAAACATACAAATGAATATGAATCTCCTGAGGAAATCAACACCCTAACGAATGACCTGAAGAAGAGAAAAAAAATGTAGGGGATCTCTTATCTCCTATTCCTCCTTATCCCCACAGATTACAACCTATAGATACTCAAAAAACTGAAAACCCCATTTTAAAATAATTAAAGAATCTCTGCGTCAAAATACCGCTCCTAAAATATATTAAGGAAATTCCAATTTTTAACTAGTACATCAAGGAAACATGTATCAGGAGACCAGAAAGAAAAAAGGAAGGATCCTGCCACCATTAACATAGTTGGCCAATTAGCAGACTTAATGCTAGGGAAATTGATAAATCTTAAATATGTTGATCCAAGAAGTCAAGTAGTAGACGTTCACATTGGGGGTGATCTAATTTAGAACACATTGATCAAATTAGGTGCAAAAATCAATGTCATGACCAAAGACACAATGTTAGGGCTCAAAATACAACACCTCCTTAGCCATACATATATTGTTTTACAATTAGCAGATTCTTCTACAGTCTACCTTGAAGGTATGCTAGAGAACATCATGGTTTCCATAGACTCCTAGAAATACCCTGCAGACTTCATTGTCCTACATACTCGAGCAATACTCAGTGGATACTTAATTATCCTTGGCAGACCCTGGCTTGCAACAACTGATGCACATATTGTTTGCAGGAAAGAGGATATTATCATCGCAAATGGGTCAAAGACAAATATATTAAACCTCTATACCCCTTCCAAACCTCACTTAGACAATATAAACCATCTATGTGAGCTAGGAGAATATGACTTCGATCAACCTATACATCCGGTGCTAACCATAGACATTAGGTTAACACTTAAATCAATGCAAGAAGATACATTCATTTCTAATTTCGTGTAGAACATTTATAACAGTCCGATTTTTCTAGGGGATCAATTCACACTTCATGAACTATAGATCATAGGATTATAGGAACCTATGTGGTAGAATCTATTCCTTATGGAAGAAACAAAAACAACCACCAAGACAATCTACATTGCTCCTGACAGAACATTGAAAATCAACAACCATTTATTACCATAATGGGAGGAAAAATTGATCCATCTCCTAACTAAATACCAAGCATCCTTTGCATGGAATTATCTTGACATGAAAGGGGTCAATCCCACCATTTTCCAACACCACATATACATCAAATACGATGCAACCCCTATTAGATATACTTGTGTAGAATGAACCCAACTGTAAGAGATATTGTCAAAAAATAATTACAGAAGCTCCTTGATGTAGGATTCATATCCCCTATCTCATATAGTGAATGGGTATCACCATTGGTGATTGTACCAAATAAGGGAGGCAAGTGTAGAGTCTGTATATGCTATAGAGAATTGAACAAGGCTACAAAGAAAGACCACTATCCATTACCATTCATTGATCAAGTACTCGATACGCTCGTGGGAAAGAATTTTTTCTCCTTCTTAGATGGCTTCAGCGGATATAATCAGATACAAATCCATCCAGTAGACTAGGACAAGACTACATTTACTTGTACCTAGGGCACATTTGCTTACAGAGTCCTTCCTTTTGGAATTTTCAATGATTCAACCACCTTCCAAAGAGAAGTCCTGCATATTTTTGCTGACTTCAGCCATGACTGCATAGAGATACATATGGATGACTTCACCCCTTACAAATATGAGTTTGAGGAGGCCCTCACTAACTTGGAAAATTTTCTTAAAATATGCATTGAAATGAACCTCTAATATCTAAGTAATGAAAAATGACAATTAGTGATGGATGAGGGAGCAGTCCTAGGACACTATGTCTCTACTAAAGGGATAAAACTGGGCCCTGCAAAAATACGATTCATAATCCATCTAACTCAACCAAAAAAACGGAGGGATGTTAGGAGTTTTATTGGTCAATATGGATACTATAAAATATTCATTCATGATTATAGTAAAATAGTTTCTCCCATGTTTTCATTACTAACAAAGAATGTAGAATTCCAGTGGAACAATAATTGTCAAAAAACATTTGACCACATCAAAGAGAAAATTATGGAAGCACCTATCCTATAAGGGCCTGATTGGGAAATTCCTATCCATATTCACTATGACGCATCAGACATGGCAATAGGTGCAGTATTGGGCGAAGAGAAAGATAAATATCCTTATGCAATATACTACATCAACAAGAATTTGGCAGGAGCAAAGATGAATTACACATTAATAGAGAAATAATTCCTAATAGTAGTCTCCTCAATTAACAAGTTCATCACATGGTATCAGGTATTTATCAACACTGACCATTCAACAATTAAATATATCGTGAATAAATCAAATTCCAGTTGTAGGGTTATCAGATGGATTTTACTTTTACAAGAATTGGATATAAATATATTAGATAAGCCTGGAATGCATAATGTAGTAGCATACTTCTTGTCTAGAATAACCCATATGGATGATAAATAACTAGTAGATGATGCATTCCCTCATGAACACCTTTTTTCCATTTCAAAAAATAATCTTTGGTTCATTAACATAGCAAACAAATTGGATACTAGGAGTTTTCCTCCTCATTTCACATACAAGGAACGATGCAACACAGTAAGGAAAAATATTACATTCTCATGGATTCAAGGATACATGTTCAACCAAGGTCCATACCATATCCTAAGAAGATGTGTCTGAGAAGATGAAGTCTATGAAATTCTTCATGCATGTCACAATGATCCATGTGGAGGGAACTATGCAGGAAAGAGAACCACATATAAGGTTCTACAAACAAGATATTATTGGCCAAAATTACACAAAGATGCAACACCTTATGTTTCCGGGTGTGATGACTACCAAATAATGGGCAAGCCAACACAAAGATATGAAATGCTTCTCCATCCCCAGGTAACCATAGAATATTTTGAGAAATGAGGAATGGAATTTATTGGACCTATAGATCCCCTATCCAACATGAAACATCATATATTAATCTATATAGACTATTTAACAAAATGGGTGGAAGTAAAATAATTAAGGTTAGGAAATGAAGAATCAGTGGAAATTTTGGTAACATTGAATATCTTCACTATATTTGGAGCACCTAGAGATCTAGTCATTGATCGAGGTGCCCAATTCACATCAAACTTGATAGAAAAAATCCTAGTGAAACTTAACAAAGTAAAGCACAAACAATCAACATCCTACCATCCACAGGCTAATGGCCAATAAGAAGTAACCAATAGAGAGATAGAAAATATATTGACAAAAAAATTCCATATTCATAGAAAAGATTGGGGAAACCGACTTCATGAGGTATCATGTGTATACAACACTACCTGGAAAACCACTACAAGGTTAACACCTTATGAATTGGTTTACAGAAAAATAATCATGTTACCCATTGATTTTGAGCTCAAAACTTTGAGAACAGTAGTAGCTGTCAGCATGGAACTATAAACAACAAAAGAAGAGATATTCCTTCAACTCAATCAACTAGATGAACGCAGTCAATAGGCCCTTCATCACACATAGGTGAGCCAACATCAAAGGAAGCTATGGCATGACAAATTTATAAAAACCAAGTATTTCAAAGACTATATGAATCAAGATTTAAGGATTTTAAAGGAAATATAAGAATGATATGGTTGGGACTCTACCAAGTCGACATAATTTAAGATAATGGATCCGTAAAAATATTAACAATATATGAATACCAAGTACCAATGCTAGTAAATGTGCATAGGCTAAAAATTTAGAAGAAGCCACTAACGAGAATAGAATTTACTGAAGAATTGGAAAAGGAAGATCTCAATGTCATCATGAGCAAACAATTCCCTCCCCTCACTTAAATTATATTCATTCAAAAAAAATGAAAAATGAAAAAAAAGAAAAAAGAAAAAAATGCCTAAAAAAAAGAGAAGAAAATACTCATATGAAAGCCTCTTCCGAGGTATATGGGACAGCTAAAAACTATTTTTCTTTTACTAATCCAATACAAATTGCAGGTCGTCTCATAACTAGGAAGAAACACACAACTTAGATTTCTACAACATGCAACACTTCTACAACAAACAAATGATATGGCAACCAATCTCAACAATGAAAAATAGTAAGTTAGTAAGAGGTCAGTCTACTAATCTAAAACACTTAAATTTGAACTCTTATATATATTTGAACTAGTGTATGTACCATTATTCATCAACTTGATGAGGACATCAAGAATAAAGTTGGGGGGGAAGGAAAAATATGGCAACATTTTTTATATAGAAGTGGCAACATTTTTTTCTTCTTCTTGCATCTTTCCATTCACGTGAGGAAATACGGAAACATTTTTCACATGCCAAAAATCAAGACATAAATGCGATGATAGTATTCCACATGCCACATCAGAAAATATGATTGGTTAGATGGATTTGGCAGGAATTGCCAAGTCACATAAAGAATGGGATATAAGGACGGCTGTATTCCACCACTAAGAAGGAAAAATAGATGGGACAACCAACACGATCACAAGAACAAGTGGATAATGATGAAAGGAGGAGGTGGTTGGAATATTTTTGAAATAAGGAGACATGTTATGATGAGTAAGGTTATAACACGATAAGTTTAAGCGGTCATTTCTATCACCCTGAGCTTAAAACAACATTCGTATATCCCACATCAAGCAGAACCTCAAAGAACGAGACACAACATAGAGGCTAACATCAAAGCAGTCAAGCTGAAGCCGGGTAATTTGAGGACCCTCCATAGTGAATATTTTCCTCATATGTTTTGTTGAAAAATACCTCTTTTAGACTTTTTTTCTAGAAGTATAAGGAGGGTTATCATAATGACTGGGGGCTTTGTTAAATGAAAACCAACATACCATGCCAAGTTATTTAGGAACCCAAAATCCATGAAATACTTCCAGGATGTAGGTTGGGACCAATATTTTAGAAAATTAGAAGGATATCATGAGGGCTTGACATAATAATTTTCCAAAAACATGAAGAGGATCGACGATGACAACTGTAGAAGGGAGGTAAGAGGGGTTTCCATAGAAATCAATGAGGAGATACTCAGTAGGGTCTATAGTCTTCCCAAGGGTACAAAATGGGATAAGGATGATAAAGAAATTTCCCAGAAAGACAAAAAGCAATTTTTTCGCTTCACTAAAAGATATGAAGAAGTTAAAGGGAGTGTAAAGAGAGGCTCATTGCCGGAACCGTGGGGGGAAGTAGCTCTCATCATTATGAAGTACATTACCTATGATGGATGACATGCCCTAGTGCATGCCTACTACTTTAATGTTCTGAACCTTTTGACGAACCTTGGGTTGCAAAGCGAAAGAAAAAATATTAGTCTTCCCTGTTTCCTATTCAAAACCCTCTCCTTCTTGAGTATCAAGTACTAGTTGGGGAATCCTGACGCTCCGTCTCACCATGGGTTAGTCAAATTGATCATTTGCGATACCAGTTACAGGTCTTCCACATAAAAGAACATGTACATACTGAGGAACACACAAATCCACAGGCACATAGACCAGGGAGGTAGGAAACACAAGAGGCGAAAATGTCTTATAGGAAGACCCAATCCATACGTAACCAAGAGAAAAATGGTCACATTTCCTAAAGGGCCAAATCTAGTCATAGAAGAGTGACAATCAAAGAAGATGAAGAAGAATAACCCGGGGAGGGAAAGGAAGAAGAAAAAATCGTAGATACCCTCATCCACCTAGGAAAGAAAGAAGAAAATTCTTCCAAGAAGAGAACCTTGTCAACCAGTAATCAAGAAAATCCTGAAAAGAAGAAGAAGAAGAAGCAGGAAGAGCCGAAAATCATGCAATATTCAATCTCAGATGTTGATTCTCCTCAGGAGCAGTGAGCCTCAGAATCATACCACAAGGATGTAGATGATATTTTTCTTAAGGAACAATGAGGAGAAATGGGAATCTCTCTTGGGTACCAACAAGAAGTGGAAGAATTTTTTTCTAAAAACTAGCACAATGTAGAACACACATAAATGTAGGAAGACATGCCTGGTTCTTTATCAAATGATAAAACACCCAACATAAGACTCCATGAGATGCTCAATGAGAAATATGAAGAAATATTAAAACTCCAAAATCAACTCAAAGAGATGGAACAAGAATTTTTGAAGTGGAAAAATATTTCCCACACTGTAGAGGCTCTAAAAGCTTCTAATGCACAGGCATGAATCCAGGAGTATGAAATCAATCCCTTGGAGGAGAAGCTCCAAGTTGTCAAGATGAAATATGTGAAAGATAAACAACATGTAATTGAAGAAATTATCATCCTTAAAAAGAGATTTACAGGGTTGTGAAGCTGAGCTAAAAGACGAAATAAGAGAGAAGGCTAAAGAAGAAGAGCGATGCAAGAAAATCTTCCAAATCATGAAAGAGATCATACGTTGTAGGCCACCGTCAAGGGTGTACTCAGTATTCCTGAAATAAATATGGTTATGGTATCTTAAGAGGGTACAGGCAGGACAATGAGAACAATTAGATACTCCCAAAGCCTTCATAGAGACATGTAAGGGAGTTGGGAATCTAGGTAAGGACCAACTCAATGAGTTTTATTTTCATAATTTCATCTTACCATACCCCTACAGGTGGTATCCCAATCCTTAAGTGGGGGATGTACAACTGAAATCTCTATGTTCTTGGATCTCTAATGAATACATAAGAGCCACAAAGATGCTCCACTATTTTGAAACAGAAAAATACACTCAATTATGGATCAGAATAGAAGCACCCATTGTGGACACAATTCTCAGTTCCTATCAGTTGTTGATTCATGATGATGATATGGCACTAGTTCTAAGGGAGAAGCAAAATTCTGCCATCACTCATTTCAAATACTTATTGGTATAAGAAAAGGAAACTAGGATCATGCAACTCAATACAAGGAGATGGAAGGATATTCTCATTAGCTACAAAAGCTCGAAATACATTTTCCATCCAAACTAGAAAAAGAACTCTTTAGGTCCACTTGATATGTCTCTACAGTGGAAACATTATGATTTCAATGGATTGGACTGAGATTTAACCCACCATTACTTCTACCAAGTGATAATCAAGATTGGAATAAGGAAGAGGAAACAACAAAATGGGAGCAACTTAAGCAAACCAGAGGATTCCATGAGAGAGGGGTTATGACCAGTTTCTATGCTTGCATGACTAGACCTATAGAGAAACTTGAACCCATAAAGGACCCAGGATCAATAGTTGATTACACAGGGATGTGCAATAAGGTAGTTGGGGGGAGATGATGGATCCCAACATTAGGCAAGAAAAGAGATCCAATTCCTTTCCTATCAGTCATTCAAGACCAAAAGGGAAGCACTATGGTAGAAAGATGGTGAATAATGTATACATCCTAGTTATATTTATAAAAGATTTAAATGTCTATTTAGATGTTGTAGTCTTCCTTTTCTATCTAAAATGCATATACGAAAGTAATAAGGTTGGTTTTCAGTAGCACCTTTTTGATTTGACATCTAGAAGACATCAAGCCAGTTTTTTCTAGAGGAAAAATGAATGAAATGGTCCACTTGCAGTTCATTGGTGAAGTTTGAGTTAATCAAAATAAATTCCAGTGTTGTAGTAGTTTTGTTTACCCAATGCGCAGATCAAATAGAACATAAGGAAGAAATGCAGTTGCTGGGTGCCGATATTAGTGTTCAACGAGCTCCAAATATAATCCAATTGAGGCATAGTCCCCGAATATTGAATGAATCTTAGCAAACTTCCACTACACACACTATCTTCCATGGTGCGCTTCACGTAGTCATAGCACATCCACTAGAGGAAGAAACAGTAGTTTGTTTGTTTCATAGCTTAGGAAAATAGATATTTAAGATATACGTCTTGACTTAAATAACAATGCCCATTTTTAAGAGGACATTATTATTTTCTGTAATCGTGTTATTGAGACAAAGGCACATACTATTTTATTATGACATTTTTTCCATATTTTTAATGAAAGTACTTTGATCCGCTTATCTCTTTGATTTTCTAAAACGTTCCTAGATTTCCTTGGATTAGGGCCCATCCGAGGAAAAGTGCAGGGACTCACTGTTAAGTTATTTTTTCTACATTTACATACATTTTGATAGAACATAGTAGTTTTACACCTTGTATTTTTTCTGCATATTGTAGCAGTTCTTAACTATTAGAGTAAAATACTATTTTCCATATTATATATGAAGAACTTAGTTAATGTTTACTTCATGCATTTGCACATTTAAGATTATTTCCTTTCACATAAGATCTTGATTTTTGTGTTTGGTAATAGATATGATCCTCTACTTTTTATGAACACTTGTATGAAGCATCGAAAGCAACTGAATGCTTGACTTTTGTAAACTGAACATAGAGTAATAAAAAGGTTATGTGAGAAATCCTAAAATGCTCATCTCTAATGATTGCTAGTTCAATAATAAATGTCAAGGCTAGAAGTTAGAAATCATGCCCTCACAACCCTTAGTTAAATATCAATTCCTTCTTATTGTTTTGATTAAAGACTAGATTTACACATGACTAGCCATAGTTAGTTCCCTTGTAGTTGCATATATTGTGTAGGTCCCTCATAAGTTTGTGTGGATCCTTGGGTTGATGATTAAAGTAGAGGTTTAGATACAACACTCTTGCTATTGTCTTTTACTCTGATAAGGTATAGTATTACTGTTGATTGATTAAGCTCGTCAACTTGTTCAAAGGAAGTTGGTTCAAGGTTAGCAGATGAATCCAATTCCAAATCATATGAAACATCCATATATTTTTCATCACCTAAATTTGAATTATCTGCATCTCCTCCATCTTCTTCATTTTTTGAACTTATAGTTGTATTTCTGGCTTCATCAGGATGGACACTTTCAAGTGTCTTTGTGACCCACCTTGGAACTTTCTATGAAGGTCTAGGTTACTCAGTGGTGGTGCTTTTTTCTCTTCAATATTCAACCTTCCAATCCTCTCAATCACATCATCAATTGAACCTCCTTTTCTAGTGAAGTGGAAATAACTTCTTCATGAGGGGAAGATGGTTATATAAAAGGAGATTCTAAAGATTGATCCAAGATATGGATCCCCCTTTCAAGATGTGGAATCCCATTTTCAACTTCATGAAATATATTTACATGGGTAGATTTATCCATATGATCAAGATGCCTCTCACTAGAATTGTCATTTTTATCCATTTCAAGAAAAATGACATCTTTGGAAAGTATAAACCTTTTTTTACCCCATAGTAAAGACGATATTCCTTGGTGGTGTTTGAGTACCCCAAGAAGATGCACTTTTGACTCCTTGCACTAAGTTTGTTTCTTTTTTCCTTTGTAATTAAGGCATATAGGTGGAACCAAAGACCTTAAGATGCCTCACCAAAGGAGTGCGACCATACCACATTGCATATAGAGTCTTGTTTGCAAGAGCATGAGTTGGAATTCGGTTTCCCAAATAAACTGCATCGCTCCAAAACATCGATTTTACATATTTGAAAAATAACATGGAACATACAATATTCAAGAGTTTCATGTTCATTCTTTTTTCTACACCATTCTACTAAGGATTATATGGAACAATTGTTTGATGCATAATCCCATGTTATGAAGATAGTTTTCAAAATTATATAGGTATATTCTTATCCATTATCAGTACAGAGAGTGTCAATGTGAGATTGTGCTTCATTTTCAATCCATACATGCAAATTTTTAAATGTTTCATATGCCTCATATTTTTTCTTTAGTAAATAGACCCAACACATCCTGGTGTAATCACTGTTGAGATATTGTAACTTCAAATAATATTATATTTGTACTTTATTATTTCGGAGATGTTTCATTCCTCCGTGAAGATCTTATTGTATATCCGGAGATGTTTATTCCTCCGTCGGAATGTGGTAACTCGGGTTATTAGACTTCCCTAGTGGGGGTCGGCCCTGTATATGTTATGTGGGTCAAAGGGTTATTAGACCACCCTAGAGGGGTCGGCCCAGTCAGTTGTAGTGGGGTATTTAACCCATTGGTTAAATACGAGCCTACGTGTACCTTTGTAAAATACATGTCAGTGTAGTGTATAAATAGAGGAGGTGTGTTCCTCATTTGACACATACACTCACTTGAGAAAGGATCACTTGTGGAGGAGAGGTCTGCTATGGTGGAGGAGGAGATCATATCTTTGGTTTGCATCTTTGTGTATTGCTGGTCATCTATATTGAGGAAGCTTTACTGGGTTTTCTACCCCATGAGGGTTTCCCAGGATAAATCTGTGTCTCTTGTGTTTATGCTATGCTTGTTGTTTCTTCAGTGATCCTGTATATGCTATTATTGTGAAATGGAATGTAATGCTGCTATTTTCAGTCTTAGCATATTAAATATTAACATGGTATCAGAGCTAACCTGAAGGAAGACAAGGTATGGCACTTACGACACTTGCTTTACTTACGACAATTTGAAGGTTAGGGTTTTACATAGCAAAAACCAGTCATCGTGGAACTTTCGCTATAACTCCATTTTGGCGAAGGTTCAGGGTCTGAAAAGTTTACAGGTCGAAGATAACATCCCCAGGTACCTTGTGTCCAAAGGGAATCCTCAGATTCGTTGTACTTTGTAAGTTATGATCAGTACAAGTTAGGGTTTCTGCCTCTTCCAGATCTCAATCAAAATCAGGTGACCTTGGAAAAAAGGTCATAACTTGGGCTAGGAAGCTCCAAATGAAATTTTGTAAAAAGTGACAGGTAGTACACAGACTGCACTATCTCAAGAAACGTTTTCAGAGGCCGAAGGTGAACCAGTGACACGTGGCACACCGTACAAGTTCGCTCTCCTGTTTTATCCCATAAACAGGTCACGTTGTGACACTTGGTATAACTCTCTCTCAGAGAGTCCAATTGAGGTCAGACCTATCAGGATGGAAAGATAACAGAGAAAAATATCTCAGGAAAAGTTTTCAAAGGCCGAAGTTTAAATGGTGACACGTGGCATGCCGTACAAGTTCGCTCTCCTGTTTTATCCCATAAACGGGTCACGTTGCGACACTTGGCATAACTCTCTCTCAGAAAATCCAATTGAGGTCAGACCTATCAGGATGGAAAGATGACAGGTAAGGCTACTGCAGAAAAATTTTTCAGTCCCTGTGGAGCAAAAATTTTGGATTTACAGCAGAAACAATCAGGTACATATTTCTGTCAAAACAGAATTATTTTTGGAGCACTTTCATTCATGGCTTCCGAAATTTAGGGTTTCGGAGAAAGTTAGAATTTTTGGAATCGGAATCCACGTATGAATGCTACTCAGGAAAATCAAAATTTAGAGACCAAGATCGAATTTTTTGGTTGGGTGGAAGACCGGGCTTGATCAAACCCCAGTTCGGGATTTTGATCGGAAAGATTGAAAATTAGGGCTTCAGCAAAAGTTGGAATTTTTGAAGTCTATAACCACGGCTGGAAGCTCCTCAGAAAAATAAGAGTTTAGAGCCTTGGATCGAACCTTTTGTTTGAGCAGAAGGGTGGGCTTCATCAAACCCTAGTTCGGGATCCTGTCCAGAAGATCCAGAAGTTTCAAAGGCAATTTTGAGGGGTCAAATTTTGGAAATTCCAAAATTGAAATATGCTAGTTTGATCAGCTCAGCAAGACATATTCTTTCATCCATTCAGAAGTGTGAAAGTCAAAGATTAAATTTTTAGGGTTTCTCTAGCAAACCCTAATCAAGCTCCAGATCAAGTTTCAGGGGGAGTTGAGGCTAAGGCCTTACATTAGAAGACTACAAGAAGTCTCGACAGGTATGACTTAAGAAGGCTCAGGTATGTCTTGAAATCTAATTCTTGATTAAGTTCATGATGTGTTTTCATATTATTTATTAGTACAATCTTGATTAATCTTAGAATTGTCTTATCACCCTAGTAACAGTATGAATGCATGTGAATGATCAAAGACATTCATTGATTAGGGCTATATGATTGTACTAATGCATTATGATGTTGTGTGAGGTTGATGTTGTCTGCTAACAAGATACAGGTACATCACAAAAGACAAATCAGGTTCCATGACCATGAAAACATAGACTCATCCATAATCTTTGTTCTACTTACGAGGTATGTATGACTTTGTTATATTATGCTTAACCTATGAGACATGCAGGTTCTAGCTCAGGATCTCTAAAGCATTGAAGAGATTGTTTAGGTATGTTGTACATAACTAAGTAGGTATACTAATCCAGGTATGTTTCCCATGAATCTTACCTTGTGTTAGGATCCCTTATATAAGTATACTTGGTATGATTGGTTATGCTTATTCATAAAGTTAGTAATCAAGGGATTATGCATATTATGTCTTTTATCTTGATTGATGATATGCATGAGTAAAAGAAGACTTCCCTGAAATCTTGAATACTAATGTTTATTAGCTATAATCATGACTATACATTTTCAAGATTATTTAGAACTATAATGTTTTGATAACATTTAGAACATACTAATGGGTGTATGTTTGTGTATGAGATCATGAGGATGACACTAGTGCACACTTGAGCATGCACAGTGGTACAGAATGAGTAGAAGTTCAAAAGACATATAGAAGATCAAGCGGGAGGCAACCACACAAACATAAAAGATAAGTATTTGAGTTGTTATTTGAAATAGTAAATGATATTGCTTGTATGCATATTTGTATTCCTAGAATATATCATGCTGAGTGTAAACATTCATAGAGCATTGAACAATATACTACTAATATGCATATGATTGGTAAGTTGGACAAACATTCCATTGTTGCTTGTCTAGAATGAAACCTCTTTGCTGACATGCTGAGAGCTGTGCAGACTCTCAATAGTATGTTTTGGTAGAGATGGAAGGCATCTAGATAGCCACTGTATACATATAGGATATGGGAAAGTGTTGTGCCAAAGTATTGGTCAAAATAGTTACATAACTATGTAAATGATATCTGTATGCATAATAGGTTATCATGTCAATATGATTTGATGATTATGAAGTATTACTAATCATGTCCTTAATTTTGATTTGTAGGAAAGATCATGATGAATGATGAACACTGAACAAGCGATGGATGTTCAAACAAAAGGATTTACAAATAAAACACACTATAGAAGGCTTGTGGCTAGAAAATTCTCTTAGAAAGAGGAAGAGAATCATGATAAGATGTTTGCTCCAAGTGGCTAGATAAGACCATTCTCTTAATGGTGTAATTAAAGAAGAAGTATGAATCAGGTTCTGTATGGGTACCCAGGATCGATAATCAATTGATGAGATTAATGATCACCATGGGTGATGAGGATCTCAACCTTTGCTACAAGGTTGAATATTGTTTCTATACACAGACGATATGGTGCAGAAAGGAACCATAAGTTCGAATTTGTAACAATTGAGGTCGATGATGAGGATACCTATATTAGTGATGTCGACAGAGAGGTTGGTGGATGGTCCTTAGACAGGGTCTAAGGTGACAACAGGACTGCATCATCCTTGAACATATATTCTAAAAGAGGTCGTAGACATGATGTCTCCGAAAATGAAGTCCTTGGTGGACATATAGGATTGCATCATCCTAAAGAGAGCCGTAGACGTATGTCTCCGAAAATGAAGTCCTTGGTGGACATATAGGATTGCATCATCCTAAAGAGAGCCGTAGACGTATGTCTCCGAAAATGAAGTCTTTGGTGGACATATAGGATTGCATCATCCTAAAGAGAGCCGTAGATGTATGTCTTCGAGAATGAAGTCCTTGGTGGACTTGAGGGGATTGGATCATCCCTGGGCTTTAGTCCTAAAGAGAGCCGTAGACGTATGTCTTCGAGAATGAAGTACTTGGTGGAATTGAGGGGATTGGATCATCCCTGGACTTCAGTCCTAAAGAAGAGCCGTAGACGTATGTCTTCGAGAATGAAGTTCTTGGTGAACATGTGAGGGGATTGGATCATCCCTGGACTCCAGTCCTAAAGAAGAGCCGTAGACGTATGTCTTCGAAAATGAAGTTCTTGATGAACATGTGAAGGGATTGGATCATTCCTGGACTTCAGTCCTAAAGAAGAGCCGTAGACGTATGTCTTCGAAAATGAAGTTCTTGGTGAACATGTGAAGGGATTGGATCATTCCTGGACTTCAGTCCTAAAGAAGAGCCGTAGACGTAAGTCTTCGAGAATGAAGTCCTTGGTGGATGGTGAGGGATTAAGTCATCCTTGGACATAGGTCCTAAATGTACGGTTGAGGATTAAGTCATCCTTGGATGTAGGTCCTAAATGCACGGTTGAGGATTAAGTCATCCTTGGACGTAGGTCCTAAATGCACGGTTGAGGATTAAGTCATCCTTGGACGTAGGTCCTAAATGCATGGTTGAGGATTAAGTCATCCTTGGACGTAGGTCCTAAATGAATGGTTGAGGATTAAGTCATCCTTGGACGTAGGTCCTAAATGAACGGTTGAGGATTAAGTCATCCTTGGACGTGGTCCTAAATGTACGGTTGAGGATTAAGTCATCCTTGGACGTAGGTCCTAAATGTATGGTTGAGGATTGAGTCATCCTTGGATGTGGTCCTAAATGTACGGTTGTGGATTAAATCATCCTTGGCCAGTAAATCCAGTAATTCCGAAAGGAAGGATAGTCCTAAATGAATTGAGTGGATTAAATCATCCTTGGACAGTAAATCCAGTAATTCCGGAAGGAAGGATAGTCCTAAATGAATTGAGTGGATTAAATCATCCTTGGACAGTAAATCCAGTAATTCCGAAAGGAAGGATAGTCCTAAATGAATTGAGTGGATTAAATCATCCTTGGACAGTAAATCCAGTAATTCCGGAAGGAAGGATAGTCCTAAATGAATTGAGTGGATTAAATCATCCTTGGACAGTAAATCCAGTAATTCCGAAAGGAAGGATAGTCCTAAATGAATTCAGTGGATTAAATCATCCTTGGACAGTAAATCCAGTAATTCCGAAAGGAAGGATAGTCCTAAATGAGATTGAGTGGACTAATCATCCTGTAAATAGATTGGGATTGCCTCGTCCCTAGACATGGTGAGATGTCTTAAAGTGATAAGGACTAATCATCCTGTAAATAGATTGGGATTGCCTCGTCCCTAGACATGGTGAGATGTCTTAAAGTGATAAGGACTAATCATCCTGTAAATAGATTGGGATTGCCTCGTCCCTAGACATGGTGAGGTGTCTTAAAGTGATAAGGATTGATCATCCTGTAAGTTGATCTGGATTGCATCATCCATAGACATGAGAGTTGTCTTAAACCGAGAGGGACTGATCATCCTGTAAGCAGATCAGGATTGTATCATCCTTGGACCTATGTCCTAAAGTGAGAGGGATTGATCATCCCGTAATTGGATCTTGTGTGTTGCAGGGTATGCTGCTATTGTGTATACTTGTATTGATGAGGATACTTGTATTGATGATATGTATACTTGTATTGATGAGGATACTTGTATTGATGATATGTGTACTTGTATTGATGAGGATACTTGTATTGATGATGTGTATACTTGTATTGATGAGGATACTTGTATTAATGATATTTATACTTGTATTGATGATGTTGTTGATCGTGATGATCTAGATGACGATGTTGTTGATCGTGATGATCTAGATGACGATGTTGCTGATCGTGATGATCTAGATGACGATGCTGCTGATCGTGATGATCTAGATGACGATGCTGCTGATCGTGTGATGACGATGCTGATGATCATGTGATGACGATGCTGATGATCGTGGTATGACGATGATGATGATCGTGTGATGACGATGCTGATGATCGTGTGATGACGATGCTGATGATCGTGTGATGATGATGCTGATGATCGTGTGATGATGATGCTGATGATCGTGTGATGACGATGCTGATGATCGTGATGCTGATGATGATGCTGATGATCGTGTGATGATGATGCTGATGATCGTGAGATGATGATGCTGATGATCGTGAGGATCCAGATGTTGATGTTGCTGTAGTTGTTCGAGTGCTGCAGAAGATAAAGACTCAGTACTGAAGATGTTGATGTTCCAGTATTGAAGATGTTCCAGTAACTACTTGAGTTACTGATGATGTTGAGAAAGCTTCCAATGATTTATAGATGTATCATGTATGATGTTGATGACTCCTTGCTCGTGCAGATGTTGTTATAATATCCTTCTCGTTAAGGGGGAGTGTTGAGATATTGTAACTTCAAAGAATATTATATTTGTACTTTATTATTTCGGAGATGTTTCATTCCTCCATGAAGATCTTATTGTATATCCGGAGATGTTTATTCCTCCGTCGGAATGTGGTAACTCGGGTTATTAGACTTCCCTAGTGGGGGTCGGCCCTGTATATGTTATGTGGGTCAAAGGGTTATTAGACCACCCTAGAGGGGTCGGCCCAGTCAGTTGTAGTGGGGTATTTAACCCATTGGTTAAATACGAGCCTACGTGTACCTTTGTAAAATACATGTCAGTGTAGTGTATAAATAGAGGAGGTGTGTTCCTCATTTGACACATACACTCACTTGAGAAAGGATCACTTGTGGAGGAGAGGTCTGCTATGGTGGAGGAGGAGATCATATCTTTGGTTTGCATCTTTGTGTATTGCTGGTCATCTATATTGAGGAAGATTTACTGGGTTTTCTACCCCATGAGGGTTTCCCAGGATAAATCTGTGTCTCTTGTGTTTATGCTATGCTTGTTGTTTCTTCAGTGATCTTGTATATGCTATTATTGTGAAATGGAATGTAATGCTGCTATTTTCAGTCTTAGCATATTAAATATTAACAATCACCAAAAAAAGTCATGATATATTTATTACCATTTGTAAAAAAAACATACATGATGCCACACAAGTCATAGTTTATGAACTCGAGTTTTCTACATGCTTTGGAATTTGACTCATGGAAAGGATACTTACTATGTTTACCAAGAATACAAGCATCACATTGTTTCCACTTCTTTGGAATGGTGGGAAAACCAGAAACACCATTTTTTTCAACATTATCAGGTTGTTATAATTAATATGTCCATATATAGCATGTCATAGGAGACCACATGACAATGTACCTTCTTGATGCTGAGGGAGACATGCAAAATTTTGAGCTCTTGCAAATGTTCCTTTTAGATTCAACAATTTCTCATATTCATATCAATCATGATGACCCAGTTGTTAGAGCATCTCCTTATCTAACTATCCCATCAGACATGTGGATGGTATGAACTTGTTGTCGAATGTGCATAAGGGACAACAAGTTTATTTGCAACTATGTAAGATAAATAACATTATGCAACATAAAGTTGGAGAATCCAGGTAATTTGAGCATGATGGCACTAGTTCCCTTTGGTTTGAGATTGGAGTTATATGAAAAATATAATGTGGCATCTACATCATCATTCAATTATTCAAATAAATCCTTTCTAAATTCCATGTGGTAGTTTGCACCAGTGTCAAGAACCAAGTATTACTCCAAGATGCAAATGAAATATTGAATAGAACTTCATTTATTCCAACATTACAATGTGCAACAATAAAGTGAGTAGATTTAGGAGCTTTACCAGAATCATGAGATTTAACTTTGTCTTCTTTCTTATGGTTATTCTTCTCTTTGATCATCTCCCATGTGGACCAAAAATGTTATAGATCATGTCCATTCTTTCCATAGCGGCCATATTGAAGATCAAGTCTCTTGTTGCAATTGTTTCTACTCCTTTTGCCTCTGAAATTATTTCTTCCATTCCCTCTCTTGTTGATTTCTCCTTTATAAGAATCATTTGATTGATTCTTCCTTTTATGGTAAAGGTACAAGGTCTCTCCAGTGGGATAAAAGGTATTCTTTCCAAAGTATTTCTCTTTTCCTGCAATCTTCTCCACCGGGGTGCCAAAAGTGAGGTCTTTCAAGTTACCACTGGATTGACGTGATTCAAGATAATGTTAATCTGAGGGGTAAAGGAACTTGATGAAGGTAGTGAGAGAAAGTTCTGTCTTCACACCAATAACATTAATGTGATGCATCATTTCTCTATCTCATATGTTGTAGTCATTGGATCACTGTCCTTCACCTCTAGGCTGAAGAGCCTCAATATTAATTGAATTAGCTCCAATTCTGAATGTGAGTCATACAAATCCTTTAACATTTTCAAAGAATTATAAGAAGTTTTGGAAGATGAGATATGTTTATTCATTGACTCACCTCTTCACTTACTATAGCAGGAATCATGTCCATATGACTTCTTTTCTCTACTCTTCCATATGGAAACTCTTTATCTATTGTAGGTTGTTTAGTTGCAATTAATGTCGCTCCATTTGCTTCGTCATCAATTTGTCCTTCACAAATATCATCCCATTAGTTTTTAAAGATGAGGGCATGCTTGATATTCCCTTGTTGGAATATATTATATTCCTTGGAAGGTAATAATGCCTATGTATTATGTCAAACGTTGTCCACAATCGTATGTAAAAGAGTAATATTATATTCCATATTTAATATGGCAAAGTATACTCTTGATATCCATTCTTATATAAAGAGGGTTATTATGGAGAATTATATTATCCCACAAGAAATATGTGAGAGTAATTCCTCCACATCTCTTGTTATATAAAAGGGTCAAGGAGTCACTACACATCATACCGATATATCATCATACTAGCATACCGATATATCATCATACTATCACAACACATTGTATTGTGCTCACAAGATTTCTGCTATGTTGTATTGGGGTTATTTGGAGTTGTTGTCTTTGTAATATTAAAGGATATTTCTGGATATAATAGAAGACAACCTTCCCGTGGAAGTATCCTAGTTGGGTGAGCCACGTATATATGGTGTATTCTTTTCTTTGTTCTCTTTCTGTTCTTTATTTATCTTGTTATGTTAATGGTGGCTTAGATAGGTAAGCTAGTTTAGTAGATCTATAACTCTTACATGGTATCAGAGCTCGTTGCTATGATCTAGCACATTCTATAACTTTCATCCAATAACTATTATCTTCATCTGGGTATTCTTTAGTTTTGTAGATTTTCTTTCTATCTGGTAGCCATTGGGATTCTCTTAAGATCTGGGCATATTTTTTTATAACCCTAACTTTTTTGTGTAGATTTTTGCACGAATGTTTCAAGGGTCTCTTGATTGCTTTTCTATATATCTATATTACTTTTGGATTCTCCTCAAGGAGATGTTTCTTCCGGTTGTCAGATATGACATTTTCATTCAAGTTTGGTAGATGTTTTGTAGGTTTCTGTCAGTGGATTAATAGACACTGTTTTTGGCCTAAAACAGGACACTCACGAATTTTATTCGCAAGAAATGCGTGTACCTAAAAATTTCCTACTACGAAACCGTGTATAACTACATACCCACGGATTTTATTTTACAGACCTGCATGTGCATCGGCATACTCGTGGCTTGCTATACTGTAAAACCACGCATGCTTCGACATAGACATGAATTTCCTATGAAGAAACCGTGTATGTTTCAACATAAACACAACTTTCCTATGCAGAACCTGCATGTAATTGTTAGATTTTGAGCATTAATTCAACATACTCTAGGATCTTTACTGAGAGAATAACATGTACAGTATATCAATCATATGAGGCATGTATCAAGCATATCAAGCAATCACATAAGACAATGGACACACAGAGTTTCACTAGGGAAACACATAAAGATGAAAAACCCCACAACTTCCTTAGAGATAGAAAGAGCAATGATACAACCAAAGTACAAGAGATAGTCTTCTCCTAGCAATTGAACCTCCTCCTCACTTGTGCGCCACTTTCCGAGTGATGTATAAGTGAATAATGAGATGATAAAAATAGAGATCTCCCGATCTCTATTTATACATGACCTGACCTACCTAATAAACTAGCAAGGCCAACTTGTCTAACTCAGTCTAATAACCCATGGTTACATTAATCAGGGCCGACCCCACACTTGGTGGTCTAATAACCCATCACAGCAAGTTATGACACTTGCGACCCTTGTCAATGCAAATGACGACACTTCCGTATAGTGGAATAATACCATATCTATAGGAGTACAATATACATAGGTGAAATACATTCCGAAGTTACATATACATCAACACTCTCTCTTAACTAGGAAGGTATTTCTTGACATAGATCTGCTAGCACAAGTATTCTTCTCTGTATCCTCGTCACTAGATCATCGTCATCGAATCATCATCATCGAATCATCATCATCGTCACTGCTACTGCTATCTCAATCAATCTCCAATCTACTCGTCATAGGAAGTTCTACAGAGCCAGTCCTTTTTCATATTGGATGTAGGCCTGCCACCTGCAGGTCTTCATCATCTACAAAGCCAGCCCTTTTTCATGCTGGATGATCATCATCAACATCTCTGTGAGGAAGCCATCAAGTAGGTACAACTCAGCACTGATTACACTGCCTCTGCAAAACCTGCAAGATCTCCCAAGACTGATTACACTGCCTTTGCAAAACTTGCAAGAGCATCTCAGGACTGATCATATGCCTCTACAGAACATGTGTACCATACTGTCACATCATCGTCTTCATCCATGGAGCACAACCCAGATGCACACATACAACACTTACACTCACCAACATGGAAGGAATTTCCTCTAACCATCTGGGAAAGGCTTAGCACTTACACTCACCGGCATGGAAGGAATTTCCTCTAACCATCTGGGAAAGGCTCACAGCACTTACATCGACAACCATGGAAGGAATTTCCTCTGACCATGTTGGAATGGCTACAACAATTACATCACGACCATGGAATGACTTTCCTCTGACCATGTCTGAAAAGCTCGGCAATTACATCACGACCATGGAAGGAATTTCCTCTGAACAGGTTGGAAAATCCATGCCCAACACTTACATCTTGCCATGGAAGGAATTTCCTCTGACCATGCGAGAATGGACCAGCCCTTACATCTCACCATAGAAGGAATTTCCTATAACTATGTGAGAATGGCTCTGCCCAGTCCTTACATTTCACCATGGAAGGACTTTCCTCTAACCATGTGAAAATGGCCTAGCCCTTACATCTCACCATGGAATGAATTTCCTCTAACCATGTGAGAATGGCCCCATGTGCACCTGTGTCTCCGGACTCATCACTTCCCCTTGGAAGGTATCTCGATCTGAAGTACACCAAGTCTCCCTCTGAAGTATTCAAACTTCACTCTGGCCAGTGGCTTGGTCAACACATCGGCTATCTGCTCGTTTTTCACAACATACAGGAGATTCACTGCTCCTCTCTGCACCATATCCCTGATATAGTGATACTTGATCTCAATGTGCTTGGACTTGTCATGGAACACTGGGTTCTCTGAAAACTTCACACAACTTTGGTTGTCACAATATATACAAGTAGCACTCATCTGGAGATCAAACAAATAAGACAGTAGCTTCCTAAGCCATACTGCCTCACAACTAGCCGAACAAGCTACAACATACTCTGCTGTGGCTGTACTCAGTGCCACACAGGAATGCTTCCTACTAAACCAAGAGATCATACCAGATCCCATATTGAAGCAGCACCCCGAAGTGCTCTTTTGATCAATGGCACTGCCTGCCCAATCCGAATCAACATAAACCTCCAGGTTAAAATTTTGATTCACCTCATACTTGAGCCCATAGTCAACTGTACCCTTCAGGCACCTCAGAATATGCTTTGCAGCTATCAGGTGAACATGTCTCAGATCTATCAAGTACTGGCTCAAGGTGTTCACCGCAAAGCAAATGTCTGGTCTCGTATTCATCAGGTACATCAAGGAACCAATCATCTGATGATACATCGTAGCATCAACCGGCTTAGATGAAGCATCACACAGAAGCTTCAGGTTTGATGCCATAGGTGTGGCTATGGCCTTGCAGTCCATCATCCTGAACCTCTTCAGAATCTCTACTACATACTTCCCTTGTCCAAGGAAGATTCCATCTACACTCTGCGACACCTCCATACCAAGAAAGTATTGCATCATACCCAAGTCCTTCATCTCAAACTCGGTAGCAAGCTTCCTCTTCGTGTTGGAAATCAATCTATCCTCTCCTGTTACAAACAGGTCATCCACATATAATAGTAGTATCACTGGATTGCCTTCCTCAACCTTGTAGTAAATGTTGGAATCCGCTTTAATCTTGGTAAATCCTAAATTGGATAGGAAGCCATCTATCCTGCCATACTAGGTCCTGGGTTCCTGTTTTAAACCATACAAGGATTTCTTCAGTTTGCACACATGTGATTCTCGATCATGTGTCTCAAACCCGAGTGGCTACTCCACATACACTTCCTCTTCAACTACACCATTCAAGAAAGCTGTCTTGACTTCCATCTGGTGTACCTTCCATTTCATCACTGCAGCCAGAGCAAGTACTGATCTAATGGAAGTGTATCTGGCCACAGGAGCAAAAGTCTCTTCATAATCAATCCCTTCTTTCTAGGAGAAGACACGAGCTACAAACCTTGCCTTATATTTTTCTATGCTACCATCTGTAGCATGCTTGATCTTATAGATCCACTTGGAAGTCACCACAGACTTCCCATATGGTCTTGGGACCACATCCCAAACATCATTTTTCATGATCGACCGGTATTCCTCGACCATGGAATCCTTCCATTATTTCTTCTCTGCTGCTTCTTCATAACTGGAAGTTTCTTTGTTCATTATGTCACAGACTAAAGCAACATAGTCGGTATGTGATCTTGTCCTTTTTCTTTCTTTGTGTTCCTCTTCTGGAATGCCAAACCTTTCTGCATCTTGGATGAGCTCTCTAGCCCATGCTGGTTTCCTATTCTGAGATTCCTTCTCACGAGATGGATCTATAGGTTGTTGTGGATTGTCTTCAAGAACTACTTCATTCATGGTGGTGTCTTGTGTTCTAGATATTCCGGGTTCTTCATTTTCTTCAACTGGTGTTTTCCTTGATTTGATGTATGCCGAGCTTTCATCAAATGTTACATCCCTACTGATATCAATCTTCTTGAATCCTGGGAAGTAGATTCTGTAAGCCTTCAAGCTTTCACTGTAACCCACGAATATGCCCTTCTTTCCTAAAGGATCTAATTTTGTCCTCTTTTCTTTTGGGATGTGAGTGAAAACTGGACAACCAAATATGCTGAGATGGCTAACTTCTGGTTTCTTACCAGTGAACACTTCTTCTGGTGTTTTGTTGTCAAGTATCTTATGGGGTGTTCTGTTTTGCACATATACAACTGTCCTTGCTGCTTCATCCCATAGATGCATAGGTAGATCTTGGTCATGAACCATTTCCCTAGCTGCTTCCATGATTGTTCTATTCTTCCTTTCGGCAACCCCATTCTGTTGT